>JABXJD010000120.1:1415000-1777824 GCA_013375575.1 Percina caprodes | reverse complement strand
CATACAGTACATGTACATGATTAGGAACCATGAGAGAATAAAGAGAATATGAGTAGGTGTAGACTGATTCCAAAATCCTTGAGGAGTGACACTTGGTATTTTTACAAAATAAAGTTCAGAATGGAAAAGGATTTATTGCCAAGTAAGTAACACTCACGAGGCATTTGCCTTAGTGGTTGGTCCATACATTAACTTGTTGACCAATATGTTCAATATAAATGTTTAAAAATAAGAAAAGAAGGCTGTGTGATTTAGTGCAAGATTTGCAAAAATGTTCAGGGAATGTGCAAAAATTCAGTTTTGAAGAAGACTTGAAAGTAGCCATTGACACCATAAACTGATTATCTAAATGTTTAGTGAGGTAATAAATCACGTGAGAAAATTTTCTCATAGACTTCTATACGTAAAGACTTTTGCAGGAGTCGCCCCCTGCTGGGAATTAGATAGAATGCAAGTTCACTTCTACAAATTTGAGGCACTTCCGCATTGGCTTCACTTTTCAGTCCTGGTATAAAGCTTATGGATGGACCAAACCCTCTTACAAGAGGGCAGTGTTTCATGTGGTGGGAGCAATCAGCTACAATCTTTCCAGCCCGCTTCAGGGTCCTGGATATGTACAAGTCCTGGAGCAACGTCAGATTGCAGCCAATCACCTTTTCAGCATTGCGGATGATACTTTGCTGTCTTCCCATGTTGTTGGCGGTGGCAGCAGTGTACCAGCTGGTGATGGAGGAGGCCAGGATAGACTCAATGATGACAGAGTAGAAGTGCATCATCATTGACTTTGGCGCGTTGAATTTCTTCAGCTGATGCAGGAACTATATCCTCTGCTCTGCCTTTCTGATGAGAGCTGGTGTGAAGTTATAATGAAAGCTAAAAGTGAAGTACAATAGCAGAGAGTTTTTTTTTTTTTATTGAGAACATATGACAGAGAGTAGAGGATGTAAGAAAGGATGTGATGAGTTTTATTCTGACAGTGTTAATCATTTTTGTATATTTTCTGACTGTAATTCTGCTGTCATTTTAAGTTAGATAAAATATTTGTAAAGCTTTGAAAAAGTGAGGCTCTCTGTGAAATCCATAATCTACCAAAGTAATGCAATGCAAAACGTTAGGATGACTCTACAGTGAGAAAGATTATTTTGACAATGATGGAACTATGCAGAGGATCACGTAAAGGGCTTTTATTTCAGCAGCAGTGTAATCAGGGATAACACATGGTCTTTTAATCTGCTCTGCTCCATTCAAGGCCAGCTGAGTGACTTATCCTCTCCATTCAACACAAAATCTCCCCATCAATGGCCTCTGCACAAAGAGAGAGGGATGAGTTTTCACTCCACCACACGAATAATGGAGGTAATGCATTCTTTACAAAGCAGAAATAACAAACGCAGGGTCAACTTGAGCATGTTCGCATACCGTTTTTATAGTAACACACTGGTTTAAATTCACATATAAACTTTTACAACTCAGGGACTGTAGAGAGGGGCAAGGGGGGGGTTGGTTGTTTTTTTTAGATTTTCCCTGTAGTAATTCTTTTGGTTTAATTGGGTTCCTTTGACAATCTGACAGAGGCAAATAAATAATAAATAATGTATAAATATAAAATATATATATATATATATATATATATATATATATATATATATATATATATATATATATATATATGTGTGTACTTATTATTCATTCTCAGAAGTTAGACATTTTTCCTTCAACCTTCAACTTGTTTAGCTTGTCTCTAGAGACCAAGCAAAGATCGTCTCTAGAGACAACTTGCAGGTCTTGTTTCCAGGACTTGGAAGTAGTAAAGTTCCACTCACAAGCCTGACAGGAATGTGTGGCGTTGCTGTGTCGCCACAGAGAGACAGGCATGTTGGACAAAGACATGGTGAGTGTGTCACAGTCATAAAGACATTTATGTCTTTATGACTGTGACACACTGTGCAGTGATGTAATGCAGTGATGTAATGCAGGTTAAAAGTGGGTCAGATGTACTTCCCAGTCTTTTTTATCAGTCAGAATAATAAACTGGATATTAACTAATAATGATAATTGGATATTGTTACAATCCTTTCACAGTTTGGTCGCATTCTCATTCATATAACAACCACTCAGAGTGGCCATAACGTTAAGCCATTGTGACAATGTATTTATTGCTTTTAGCTATTTTAAACGTGTGTGTGCATACTCTGTTTGTGAAGGGTACAGGTAGATTACTTTGAGCCAATAAGGAGGAGCTAAGAAGGTAGCTGAGGATGAGCTGCTGAGTCATGGTAAGGAGTGACAAAGTGTGAGACATAGTATGAGACATGATCACCTGACGATACATCACTGTGAAATAGTGTATATAGATGTTTACAAGTGCCCATGTTGAAGAAGAGGCGCTGACCCTATTGACCAACTGGGCCGATCTCCATTACTCTTTGTATACGTTTACCCAGAGTGATTGGGGACGTGCATAATCATTCATCCGCGCAGAATTAAGCAGCTATTTGTGGAACTTCTGGCTTAACGCTGGTTAACACCAAGCTCATGTAATATGCCTGACACAGCAACTCCTCTCTCCCACAGAGATTAAACAGACACATAAACACCAGCATAACCACCAGTACCAACAACATATAGACAGCTGAGCCACCAGTGATTACATTTATAACATGCTTTTCATTAAGTTAATAAAGATAGACAAGAAAAGTCTAATAAAACACAGCAATGGTTGGGTGTCTGCATATTGACAATAAGATACTTGCATAGGTAAAATGGCTCCATATGAAAAGACAACAATATGCAAAGTTAGAATGCAAAGGAGGTTTTAGAGTTTCAGTGATGACATGGTAAACCTGTAAGTAGTCACATACACCTGTGTGTGTGTGTGTGTGTGTGTGTGTGTGTGTGTGTGTGCCTGACAGCAGTCACATAGCTAATCTGGCCACAGGATGACCAGTCTGAGTCAAGACTGGTCATCCTGTGTTACAGACTTGAGGAAATACCACATTCAGCTGGCAAATGCATACTGTGTGTGTGTGTGTGTGTGTGTGTGTGTGTGTGTGTGTGTGTGTGTGTGTGTGTGTGTGTGTGTAAGTGACTGAGTGAGTGGGGAGGAGAGGAAAAGGCATGCCACTATATGCTGTACAGCATCTAGAATGGCAATTCGTCTGCTCATTTGAGAAGCAATTGTGTCAATGACCAGTTAGCATCAAGATTAGCCCTGTTCTGTAAACACGTACATTTCCAAATGGTTTACATGGGCAAGGCAAGGCAGCTTTATTTATCTAGCACATTCATTCAGCAACAGCTAAAATAGAATATGACGGGTATAAAAAGAAACATGAAATTGAGAATCCATTTGGTTTGTTGTGGCAACGCTGCCGAATATCCAAAAGTTAAAGCCCAAGCAAGAACAATCTTTGCTGAGTTGTGTTAGGGGCCCTGATGTTGTGGCCCTCCTCCCCACAGGATCAGGAAAAGTTAGATTTTTCAGCTTGCTCCGTTAGTAGTCATGGAGTTGGCTAACGCTAGCGATGCTAATACTAAATATAAGTCTTGTCAGTCTCCCTTCATGATGCACATTCGCATGACGTACATCACGACCAAATGTTAGCCATTGGTTATGGCAGATCCAGAGTGGCTCAGACTCATTGCATTGGTCTTCTCTGCAGCAATAGCAGTTCTAACATGTTCTCCCCTTTGGAATAATCATTTGCAAAGTAGGAAGCAGTAAAAGTACCACATCATTTTCATACGGGAACTGGTGAAAACATCACAAGCTCAGAGCACACCAACAGACTGAAGTTGTCTACATAGCTTAATCTAATTGTCAAGCTTCTTGAAATGTTGCCCACTGAAAACTGAAGTGATTCCTGAATGATCCTGTCCCCTGACTGAGCACACACACTGTTAGCACACAGATCCCATGCGCTTAGTCATGTACCAACACCTGGTAGATTCTGGTGTTTCAAATTAAAATTCATCATGTATTCAATCCAGCATATGCAAGACGACCGGTTCCACAGCAACAGCATCAGCACTGCTGTGTTGGTTTAGCAGTCATGTGAAACTGTTGTCCAATAACAATTTCAGACAGGAGCGTTTCTATGTCCCCAGGGTTCAATGTTACCAGGGCCTTATCCTCCTAATATGACACATTAGAGACCCATTTCAAGTGTTGTTTTTTCTCAGCAATGCTTATTTCCCTAGCTCAAATACGACACAACTTTATTGTAAATTCAGCTAAAAAAGAAGAAATAAAAAGAAAAAAACACACAAGCACAGCACTTGTCTAAAAGACACTTGCCACCGGGCCTGTCAACTTTTCTGGGGGAAACCCTGCTGTTTATAGTCTACTGATGTTATGCTCCTTGAAATCTACACCCTCAAATTTGTAGACAATATATTCACCATTTTAAGATTTTAGACATTGATATCTCCACAGTGAATTAATGGATTTTCATTACTCAAACTGCATTTGAAACGTCCATCTTCCTTCGTTCTTTCGCAGTTTGAACTGTGAAGATTGCCCTCGCCAACTCTTACGATGAGGACCCTGGGAACAGAGGGATGACCCCTTCCAGTCATATAGTCACAAAATGCTAACGTATGTCAAAAGCAAAAAGTCTTTAAGCATGCTAATGGCACAGCAGGTCTTTTAGCTAAATGCTAACATAAGCACGCCTATGTTCACAATGACAATGCCGAAAATTCTACTTGATGTCCCTAATTTTTGGCCTGTTGTCCGTCACCTTCCGCTTTCTTTGTGTTGACATTCTAAACTGAGGTGGATTTCTGAGGACTACGGTTAACTGCTCCTCAGATCTCTGCAGGGTAAATCCAGACAGCTAGCTAGATGACTCCCATCCCAGATTGTGTGGAGTAGCCAGACCCTCTCCTGCAGTGTTGTGGAGGAAATTACCAAAGTTTTTACAGTTTACCCTGAGGCCGGGTATGTTGATCAAAATTGGGGGGTTTAAGGTGCTGCGTGATAGCTCTGCACCCATATAGCAGTGCTTCAGCTGTGCTTCCGCCCAATATAGTCCCAAATCAGTATCTGCCTATCGTCTAGTCTTAATCTGCATTGCTATTTGTACTGGTTGTGAATACGCAGGCCACAAGAAGTAATTATGTTGTTGTTGTTTTTTTGTTGGCTCACTTTTACTCACAACATGCTAACCGGCATCATAGGATTCCATCCACTACACTAAGGTAACTAGCTGTGGCGCTTGCCGGTGTTGCACCGGACTAAAACTGCGCTTGCACTGAGACAAAAAAATTTGTTGGCCCACCTATCTACAGCTCTCTGCCCATAAAAGTACTTCTATCAGTAGTACTCTTATCTGCCACAGAACTTGAATTTACCACCAGTATACTTAACAATAGTATTATTTTGCGCTCAATCTTGTATTGACTCTGATGCAATTTCACAGCAACATCCATGCATGCACCCAGTCATGAATAGCCTGATAAGCAGCATGCAACTCATGAATCTCACCGAATGAGTCATGTGACTCATTCGGTGAGATGGTGCAGATTAGCTCCATAGAAGGAAACGCAAAGCCTAGACGTCACATTAATGTTGGACTTGGGCCAATGAACATAAACAAACACTGTATGTTTTCCAGGAGTTAATTTATTGGTCCAGCAGATGCAAAATCAACTGTACAACATACTGTCCTCTCACTCATAGTCTTTAGATTAAAACAAGGTGCATCTCGCTCCAAGCATCCAAAACTACATACAAAATGAATAAGGAATATAATAAAACAGTTTTTACAAAAAACAAATTTCAAGTATGTCAAGCAAACTTGTTAACAAACGTTTTACTGAGAGGTAAGCAGCAGCTTTTCTCAACAGATCATGCCTTCCATTAGTACAAAAATACTTCTACACACACATTTTTTATCAAGTCTTCCATAAAAGTCATATCCTATGATCTCCAGTTATACTGTATATACATTAACATTTACAAAGATATTATTGACAGCATGCATTTGCTATAACAAAAATATAGGTGCATACTTTTGTGCGTAGCAGACAATGACAGCAAAAGGAAATCAAGGTATTTAAACTTGAAAATTAAGAACTCTGTTAAATTATTAGCATGCACTGTAGCGTTGAAACTAATCACGGTGAAAAATAAATATTTCAAACTGTGAAAAGTAAAATATTGACGTGATATGTGGAGTTATTAGGTGAAATGTGGTGCCCCCTCTTGAGCAATCAATTCCAGTGGCAAGAGAGAAGCGGCATAAGGCTGCAAAACAGGCACTACAGGCACTCTACGGCAAAAATCACCTTCAATACAGGGAAGTAACATGACATCAGAAATACATAGTGACACAAAATAAAAACAAAAGTACAAATGTATCCCCACTGTGCAAAATAATCGCTTATTTTATAGTGTCAGCATACAAAGGAGTCAATTACGTCATGACGCTCTTCTTTTTCATACATTTTTAGAAAAGCGTGCATTATAAACGCCAATATAGGTGGTTACTTGTGTCTTTGGCTGACAAATAACTCATCAATTTAACTCTTCCTTCTTTTTCATTTTATTGCCTTCAGTGAGCCTTTGTCAGGGATCCACTTTCCGGCCTTTTGTGCCACATTGGTGCAGTTTTATTGGCAGGGCTGCAGGACATCCCGGTGGCCAGATGAGTTTGTCCTCAGGTTCTGTAAACAAACAAAAATGCCACAAAAAGACGTTAAAACTTTAGATGCCTTCTATATTATATTACAACTATTAATTATGCAACAAGTTGCATTTGGAAAATGAACAACAACAACAACACAAAAGACCGTGCCGATGCATAAATATCATCTGGCCAAATGATATTCTCTCGTGTAGTGTAATCCTTAAACCACAAGTTACATCAACTGTTTTCTCAGGCACAGATTTTCTCTATGATATTTTTAGAGGGTGTGAACACAACCATTAAGTTCATGAGTGTGTGTTTGAGCAGGTTGCTGTAGGTAAGTGTGTGTGTGTGTGTGTGTGTGTGTGTGTGTGTGTGTGTGTGTGTGTGTGTGTTAATCCTCAGGTGATTATAAACAAAGCTGACAAGATCACACACCCAGCAGCTTTATACGTCTTAACGCTTTTCCACTGTGCCAGCAAAACTAGCGCAGTCATGCAGTCAGTAAAGTTCATTGACACTGCCTGTTCATTAACTGCCTTATTATTAACTGACCTGAGAACTAATTGGTATTGGTTGGTGGAGACCCAACTTTGATCAAAGCTGATGTCATTCTCAAAAGAAAAATAGTCCAATTCATTTAACAAAAGGGAGATTTTATACATATACAGTACATATATATTATATATAGTATATAGTATAGATGTAAGTCAAGTGCAGATCTGAGTAGCATATAAGATGCTAACGAGAGACTTCTGTAATGTCGATACACTAAAAATGGACCTACTTAACGAAGTGTGTTCACTGCTGGCTACAAGTTAGCATCAAACACAACAAGGCTTTCAGTTGAATGGCGTTTTGAGCTAACGTTAGCAATCAAACAATCAGAGATAGCTAAAATGTTTTTCTGTTATTGTTTGTAATGAGAAAAGTTTATTATTATATGGATTTCACAAATTTAAAAACACTAAATAAACCTAATAGTTTGATTACCTGTTTAAAAACTCACCTTGTTTAAGAGTAGTTTTTTATTTTTTGGAGTAGTTCTAGATTGGCTCTTCTAAAACATATTAATTATCCATCACAAAACCTGACATGCCTGTCAGTTAATGGTGTAAATGCACTTTTAACTGATCATTTTCAACTTGTTAGCATGCTTACTAGCTAACCATCCTTCTATTGTTAACACATTTGTTTATGGCAAAATAAGCGCATCTACTGGAAGCTAGCTTTGTTACTTTTGTGTCTTTTGTTAAATGAGCCTGCTAGCTAGCTAGTTAGTTAATAGTTTGATTACCTGCTCAACAACTCGCCTTTTTTAGGAGTACTTCTAAAAGAGTAAATTGTGCCACCGTATTCTGGTTTAGACTGGTTGGCAGATATTCATCTGAAGTTATTAGTGTCAGATGTGGCTGCGCTGGCAGAACTACAGTATGAAGCCACAACGTTGTGTTTACCTTTGAAAGACAAAGAGTGAAACCACTTTCAGATAATGGAGGCCAGTTCATCTTTAAACAAGACAAGGCCAAAAATAAACCAAACACAGAGACAAGAACAGCATGAATCAGCGTATTACAACAGCAGATGGTGGTGACGAACAACAATGACGCAGCAGGCAGGAATGTACGCTGGGAAGTGAGGGTTCCCTAAGAACAAATACTGCATTTTCCTCACTGACAGGAAACAGTGCTGCTACTCAGGAACATATCCTGGCACAGAATGTCAGGCTACTGAAATACCTTGCAGTTATCATATGACATTTTGACTACTATTAAAAAGTAGAAAACTACTTTTAGTAGTAAAACCTTTTTTTTTTGTGAGCAGAATGTGCATAAATATTTCTTTTTTAGATTCAGTGTGGAAAAAATGTGAGCAGTGAGTAAAAGATGACACAGCAACAGGAAAAGAGTGGACAAATTAGATAAAAAAGACACAGCCAGAGATGCTAGAAAGAAACAAATACTTACAGGCAAACTTTGCCCAGCCAGTGCTGTAAGGAGCAGAGGAGAAGGCCGCAGAGCAAAAGAGGACAGGAAACAAAAGTGAGTGAACATGCATGCAGTCTTACAGAGGCAGTCAGAAAGGAAACAGATGAAGGAAATGTTGTTTTTTAGCATCTCATGATGTCCTAAATACAGTTCAGAGGGTTTTCCATCCTGATTCTCGACAGAAAGACAAACCTCTTGTGAAATTTAACATAAAAATGGTCAGTTTAAATAATTTGGTTCTGGTCTTAATACACCCATATTAGTTAAGTTGAGTCCTTGTAACTCTAAATATATATGCTTGAAATTAAATGAAAGTGGGTTTGTGTGTGTGTGTGTGTGTTTATAAGAAACCAACCTGTCCAGCCAGAGTGATAGGGAGGTGCGAGGGGCTGCAGAGTGCCAGTGAGGCAACAGATGGAGGCAGCTCCTGGATCGGAGACTCGTCCAGGTCATCGATGCGAGGTTTCTTGATGTTTGACTCGGGGCTGGTCAGAGGAGTCACACTGTTCCGCCTGATCAAGGTGCCAGGACCCTTCTTCATCTCCTGCAAGGTGACAAATATTAAGACCCTTAGACTCAGAAAGCACAGCGTATAGACGTATTGCAGACACTGTGTTATCTTAATATAAGAGCAAATTAATGTGCAGTTCTGGGTGGTTTTGTGTAAAAAGGCAAAAATAGTCAGACAAAATAGTGGCTAAAGCTTTATCCAGTTCTATCTCCTTTCTCAACATTTCCTGTAGTAATTGACTGTCACCCATAATAGTACAGGATGGGACACTGACTTCAGTTCTGTAGGGCTGAGCAGAACATTTCCAGTAATCAGTGTTTTAAGCATTACCTCCGGTCTGTCTCTGTGGGTGTTCACCGCCTCCACATTCAGAGAGATGGACTCCACTTTGCACCCGTAGGCGACCGGGGTGAGCTTTAGCACCGTGTGGAGGGGACACTTCAGGTAGGGCATCTCCTCTGGAACAACAAGCAAAAGAAGGAAAAACATAGATGTGAACACAGTTGCATATAGCAGATTGGAGTATCATAAATCATTAGTAATCCATACAGCCTCTTTTTTTCTTTCTCAATGTCAGTTATATGTCTATTAGGTCTGTAACAATTATAACATAATTGTCTAATTGCAGTTTTTGTTTTAGGCCTTCATTTTTTGACAGGACAGCTTAAACTTGAAAGGGAAGTGAGAGGGGGAATGACATATATATGTATATATGGGCTCAACTAGGCGCTTTACTAGGTGATCTAAACATACATTATCGCTGTTTCTTTGTTTAACCGCAAGTAAATACTAACATTAATGTTGATTGTAATTATCAATTTTCTGTTCATTTAAGCAAAAAATACTATGTTTTATGCTAATGAAGAGGCGTGGCTTACTTCCTAGGCTGTGTATCTGTGTTATTACATTATCTTGGTCACATGATAGTGATACAACCCAAAGATGTATCCTGGGATTCATTCAAAACCTTAATTTATTTGCAAAAGTAATACATAAATAAAAAAATTTTACTGAGAGAGATAATTATATTGTTAATCGCAATTATTTCTGAGACTATTAATAGTAAATTAAACTTTTGAATTGTTACAGCTGTACACATTTGTTTCAGTACTTATTGTTTGTTCATTTCATCATGTTTAATATGCTTATGTATGCTCCAGAAACCAAGGGAAATTCCTTGTGTTTCCTTGGCAATAAATCCCTTTCTGATCTCATTCTGATTATTTAGGTTATGACACTAAACGAGAGGGCTTGTTGGGATTTGTAGTACCCACCTGCACTCTTATCCAGGAAATAGGCCAGCAGGCAGCGCATGACAGCCTGGTGGCAGATGACCAGGACGTTCTCTTGCCTCTCCAGGTCCATGATGACTGGCTCCAGCTAAGACCTGGTAAGACTGTAGTCAGGATCAGGAGTGTGGGTTGTTTATTATCAGTATATTTGTATAGTTCAATCAATACCCTTAAGTAGGTTTGCATGGATTATTTTTGCTATACAGTTATCGTTAGGATCAACTCAGTTACAGTTTCACCTTTACTTTACTCACCAACTCTGTAAGTCCTGCATTTGCAAAATGTTACTAAAGTAAAAGTGTATCATTCTGTTAAAAATTAATCAGTTGATTCTGTGCTCAATCATAAATGGTTTAATAATAATGAAAGTCTTATTTTATACAGTTTGTGTTTGTTTATTTTATTTGTGATGAACGTCTAAATTTAAGTTCTTGCGTGTTGTAGTCGAGTCTGTTTTGTGTTCAGTTGTGTTTCAGTTGTTAATATTATTTTTTAACAAGATGACCTAAATCAAAACTAAATGCTCTGTATTTTAGGTTTGTTAATGTGAAGGTGTCCAGTGGTTGTTGACTGTGTACCTCTCCGGCAGGGTAGCGATAGTAGTATTTATCTTCATCTCTCAAAGCAAACTCCTCCGGGAATTTCTCCTTCATCTCATCATACGTCATCTCTTCACATATTCCCTAAAACAAACGAAGAAAATAATATACACACACGCGGACGTCTCCAAAATGAAAGACATCAGGTGGAATTTCCGGCAGCAGTGGATCTAGACTACAGGCCTAGTGATGTGGCGCCATAGTGTGCGTTTGAGTGATACTCACAGCGTCTATCATTGAGAGCCTTCCACTGTTCGTACGGGACTCCCAGGTGCTCTGCAGTCTCGATGCTGCGACACAGCTGGCTGCTCCAAATCTTGAGATCCTTCTGCTGCTGCTCTTCCACAAACCGAGACAGAGCAGCCGAAAACTACAGCAGGGAGAGAAAAGTCTTTAGTACCTGAAGTTCATCGATCATTAAAATCTTGTCATTTTGTCAACTGTCTACTTTCATAATCTATTTTATGTCTCCGTTTGCAGCTGTTGGTACCTGTTTGCCCCGCGGCGAGGCGGCCTCGTCGCCCAGCCGGCCCTTCACGTTGTCGGTGCTCTCTCCGTGCCGACACAGGTAGATGGTGCGTGGCTGGACGTGGATGTTCATCAGGTAGTAGACAATCTTGCTCTGGATGTGATCCTGGATGCGGTTGACAAGGAAGCGCCGACCCACGTCTATCACCTTGATGAAAGAGAGATCCCTGGAGGAAGAACAGAATGGGGTGAGCGATTAATGGGTGAGCGTTGCATTGCATGTTGCAGATTTCTTGACACCATCAATGCTGATCATTTTACCTGTCGTATTGATTGGGGTCCAGAGGTTGGTAGCTGGTTTTGTAGCATTCAATTCTCCTCTGGAAATCCAACATGGCGGCGTTTTTGTTGCAGTCCCGGTAGTCTGGACACGACACCTTCACTTCCTGCACAGGGAGGAAGATTGTCAGACGGCAAATACAACGCCTGATGCCGTAGAGTTATAAACACGTTACATTCTATGTCTTTCAAACAGCGCCAGGACGCATCATGGTGTTGTGCTTGTGACTCACCATGATGTTCGATGCGATCACGCTGGGATCGTCGCACACCGACTCAATAAAAAAGATCTGGCCACAGAAGAGGAAAAGTAGTTAAAAATCGCTGCATCACCGATGATGTTAATCCTGGACTCTTCATGTCGCCATAGTAACACTTACCTTGAAGTCATTCTCATTACCAAACTGAAGGATCATGTCTCGTCTTTCTCTTGTCGTGTTTGTGGCGTCGAAGACCTGAAAGGGACATGAGACAGCATTGTAAGACCATGGCTTTTCATCGTGTCAAACATTAGAACAAAGTTTAACAAAAGCATGCAATGCATGATGGGAAACTCACCGCTACTTGGCCTCCCTCCTCTTTCAAATAGGATTTGACATCCCTCAAGGCTGCTAAGGCACATTGCCTAAAGAGCAAAAACAGTGATGTTCATGTTGTGTTATCAATAAAATATAAACAGTAGATTACATAGGCGTAATTTGGGGGTAAAGTCTTTGTGGTTTTTTCCCGACTTTTTTGCTTTTTTTCAATGTTTTGACGCTTTTTTTTTTAAATACATGCACACATGTAGATAGTTGGAGATCTTAACCCCCCCAATGTTGAACCCCTCGGTAGATTTCTTTTATTATGCACGTGTAATTGTGTTAAACTTACTGTCTGATTTTCACAGCGCTCTCATTATCAGGCTTGAAGAAGTCATAGGAGCTGTAGTTCTTGACCGCCTCCCTCCGGTACTCTCCCACATTGAACACTGCAGCACGCGCACACACACACACACACACACACACACACACACACACACACACACACACACACACACACACACACACAGACAAAGGGGAAGAAGCAACAAGCATGAACACCATGTCCTGGAGGCTGAAACGTGAATTGACGCTGCCAGGCAAAACACTTCCAGGAATAAAACATTAAGTGTCATTCTGTAACTGATGTGCTACTGGACAAATAGGGGTGGCACGGTTCATGATAAGAACATCCAAACCGTTTGGTTTGCTTGTCTCGGTTCCACACACAAACACACACAAACGCATGCGGTAGATGTAGGAAAATAAAGCGGAGATTGGACATACAGGATGAGTTAAACTGAGGACAACTATGCTCGTTATTGTAAGTTAAAGTATAATAAGTACTTTATCAAGACGTAGGAATGTGTCCCAGGATAGGAAATGAACTAAAAATGTAAAGATCACCAAGCCACTGACAGACATGTTCATATTTGATTCATTCAATACATTATTAGTTTTGTCTTAAATCCACCAGCCATTTTCATATTATACCAACATTTGCAGCACTCTGAGCCTTTTTGGTAAGGTTACTAGGAAAACTCAGCCTAGAGTAATTTTATTCTCCCCAAAACAAGTTTACTTTTTATTTTTAAAGAACTATACAAAAAAACTCAACTTTTTTATGTTTAACATATTTAGACGTTTCAAGAGTTCCTCTCTTTTTCTTTTAAAGGATACCATTTTTGTAAGAGCTATACTGACGTTGGCAGTTTGATAAATGCAAGTTATTTCAATTGATATTCTGTAATATTTCAATCTTTGTGTGCTAAAAAGGCACATACGTTCCTGTAGATGGCAATACACATTCTCCTTTTTTTGCCAAATAAATGAAAATCTTGTTGAAATCATCAATGTCTTCCCTCTTGCTGTATCAAAATCTCACCTAGCTTTCCTCAGAGATGGTCCCAATAATGTGTCAAGTCAAATTTAGTTTGTGCACGATTACATGATATGAACTACTTTTTAATACTACATTGTGGATAATTAAGCTATATATCATATACTGTAGTATATTTCTGGAGTGTTAAAGATTAAAAGAAAAAAAAAAAACAAGAACCGCACAGAACCAAACCGTGGGTTTTGTGGACCGTGCCACCCCTATGGACAAACTGTTTGTGTTTGTGTGCTGTGTACCTTTGGTGGGCATGCCGATCCAGTTGAGGTAGCGGGTGAGTTTTTTGGACATGTATGTCTTCCCTCGAGCCGGAAGACCCACCATCACGATGACGGTGGGGGGGTTGGCAAAGTGGGGGGCACAAGCCGCTTGCAGAGAAGGATGTAAAAAAATAAAAATAAAATTAGTAAATATCTTTCATATTATTCAGACAGTAAAGGAGCAGAAGAAATCAGAATTTACATCTTGAATTTACATCTTGGAGAGGGCTCATACCCAGCTGGCTAGGGTGGGCACAAATACCTGGTTACCAAGAGCTGCAACCTGCCCGAATCCATTAATTTAAACAACTTCTGCACCTAATTGGCGTCATATCTATATGCTGAGAGACACTCCCTGTGGCCACGTGGTTGTCTGCTGCTGCCTTTTTCTTCAGCCTTACTGCACATCTGACCCACTTCTGCATGCTGTGAACAGGCTTATACGACCCAGGATTAGTAGTTTTCACTTGACCAGATTTACTGTAACCCCATCCCTGAGGCCCCTGGGAAATGTATTATATGAAATGGCAGATTCACTTTCAAAAGTTTCTTTATTCAACCAGGTGAGCAGGGTTATTCTTTTCAGACTCCATCGCTGCAGTTGTAAACATAAGCACGGCTCACGCATCGCCTGATAACGCCCTGAGGGCTAATTTATACTTGCTAATCTTGTTTACATAACAAAACAGCCATGTTAATTAAGCCAGAAAACGGATAACACAGTTGATCCTCTGCCATTTTTTATCCACCAGCTAAATGGCTAGTGAATGTTCAAATTTTACCAGCCACTCAATTATAGGTGGGGGTCCACCATACTCCTCCCAATATGATATCATCACGATACTTATGCCACAATACGATATTATTGTGATTTTAAACATTGCAATATATTGCCTTTTTCCCAACTTCTAATTTTTCACAATTTCAAATGATGTCCCCAATGTTCACATTTTACCAGCCACTATATTAGGAGTGGGAATCACCAGACGCCTCCCGATACGATATCTAATTTGTAATAGGCCTATATCTAATTTTTCCCAATTTCAAATGGAAACTTTGTCAACATCTTGTTGTATCTAATAAGATACATTTCTCTGTTCATTAATCTCACTTTAATTTTATTGCTGCAAAATGGCATTGTCAAGCAGACAAACTGACCAACACATATATAATAAAAGATCGATACTTGGCGCCTGTGTATCAATACAGTATTGCCACTGAGAATATAGCAATACTATGCTGTATTGATTTTTTCCCCCCACCCCTACACTCAATAGATAACCATTGTTTTTTGGCTGGTGAGTAAAGCTACCAGGCTGCATTTGGCTGTTAGATTTTGGCTGAAAGATAATTTTGGATCTAGGGTTCAGGGAGGGTCTGAGCTAAGAGGAGCTGTAGATGTGTCGTTTTTCTTTTCTTGGTTTGAATTTTCAGATATTTGACTTTTTGGCTATCCTACTCAACAGCATACACATTCCCCAAAGGCAAAAAACAAAGGAGAAAGCTTCTTGGTGACATTTAAATAATTATAAGTTTGCTGTAAATGCTGTAAAGTGAATGTTTTCTGAGCACACATCCGTCAACAAGATTCTCTTCTCTGTGGTCACCCTGGTATAAAGCCAGGGAAACGAGACTGCGGCAGGGTCGCGCCATGACCACGCGCCGCCGGCCGACCAATTAGAAAACGGTAGGCTACCACTTCAAAAGCATCCGACAGAGGTTGCGGGTAACCATGGTGACTGAGGTCTAGACATGCTCCAGTTGGTGATATGTGACACGTACCGCACGTCAAAAGACCGGTGTAGAACCATGCAGTGCACTGATGACTCAGATATATTTTAACTGCCCCTTAGCGGAAATATTAGAAGAGAATTGGTGAGGAAATGTGATTAAAAATCGCTGGTTACATCTTAGAAAACACTAATTTATTGCACGGGGATTCATTCATTCAAACAAACCAAAGTAGCCTAGTGAATGCTGCTCACCATACACCACAGACTTCGTCATATAGGCTAACCAAAAGTGATAGAAAAATGGCTCTGGGCTAGCCTAAAAGGAGCTACCCACTGCAATACACTTTTTAAGTCCATGTAAAGAAATATCGTAGGGATAAAAAAAAAAAAAACTACATATCTCGGCTAATATTAACCATATTGAATAGAAATGTTTTAGGGTTTTTACCTCTCCGGGGTGCCGGCTTGTCATCCTTGGTGGGCACCCAGATCTTTTGGATCCTGTTCTGGGTCAGCTCTCTGGGCATTCCTTGAGGACTGAAGAGCCGCACAGTACACGAGAACCGAGCTGCTTATATCCCGGGGACCAAAAAAAGAGCCGGTGTCGGTGGTTTTTTGAGCAGGAGCCTGGTCCGTTTAGAAGGAATGAACTGAGCTGTTCTTAATGTCTGCAGAGCACTTGAGCCGGTCTAATCTGCCGGTCTGCGGCACACATCCGCTATTTAACCCCGCCCGGCCGGCCGGCCGAGCAACGTGACTGCCGTGACGAAATTACACACACGCGCACACATATCCATGTTGCCATCCACACATACAGTCCACGAATATGCAGGCAAGCACAGCGCCGCTCTGTGGTAGTCTTACTCGGATTGGATGGTAATATTACATTGCATTTGGTAGCCTAAGCCTAAATACATAATATTACCTATGAAATGGAATGTGAATGCCGTTAGTAATTAGTAGGCTAGTATTACGTTATTATAATTATATTTGGTGCATTGGTAGCAGTAGTCATTTATATGACGTTTTTATTATTTTCTAAATCGGAAATGTCTTCATAATGTCAATCAGTTGAATAGCGGTGGTTGTAAAATAACTGTTAATAGACACTTTCTCCACATCTGCTGTTGCTTCAGCATTGGCCGCACTATAATCTCTTTAGTGAGTCTGAGGAAACCAGGAGGAAACGTGCAGAGTGTCACATCACCTCACTCTGCTTCCTCACACTGGGTTGTCCCGTTGATTCAAATATATCAACTATATATATTATATACATATATAAACATATAGATACTAAATATAGTCCAGAGCTTTTAAAACCTCCTGTAAAATATTTTATATACTCAACTTTGTACAAAATCTTCTAACGAGTCTTTCTTAATGTAATATTTATGTTATTTATTATCACATATTTTAACCAATCTTATTATTATTTTTAATATTGCAGTGGATGTTTGCAGCTTTTTACAGCATCTGGGCAGAGACTAAATATATTATAAATCATTTCTCCACATCTATATGAGTCTGAGGAAACCAGAAGGAAACGTGCAGAGTCTCACATCACCTCACTCGGCTTCCTCACACTGGGTGGTCCCATCGAGTCATGATGGGTAAATGTGATTATATGATTTTATGTATACATATATATATATATATATATATATATATATATATATATATATATATATATATATATATATATATATATATAGATAGATAGATAGATAGATAGATAGATAGATAGATAGATACTAAATATAGTCCGAAGCTTTTAAAACCACCTGTAAAATGATGCATACTCAACTTTCTCCAAAATGGTTCTAAAGAGTGTTTCTTAATATAATATTTATCTTGTTATTTATTATCACATATATTATTACATATACATATTTTTGTTATTTTTTTTTTATATTGCAGTGGATGTTTGCAGCTTTTTACAGCATCTTGGGGGAGACTAAATGTAAGAGCACACTGAGCGTCTGCTGGTGTGCAGTTTCAGCCTGAACCCGGGCTGCAAATGGAGATAAACACTCACACACACACACACACACACACACACTATCTCATCACACCTTGCAATATTTTCTATATAAAATACCAAACCTTAATGGTTGATCCTAATGGAGAAAATTGTTATTTGCAAGTCACTTAAAGTGCGTCTGTGATGCTCATAATAACTAACTTTATCATGACCTCCTTCTGTTGGCAAGTCAAATCTTTGCTTTGTATTATTGTTCTATAAAGCACTTTATAACCTCTTCAAAAAGTGCAGACTGTATAGGTGAAGATTTACTCACCAAACCATAAGTGACTTTAGTGGTATTCCTCTGTCACTACAGCAGTAATGTTATATTCCCACTGTAAAAAAGAAAAGCTATTTAAAACACCCTACCAACTGCTGCAGTTCCATAACTTTTTACAGTGTACTGAAATTCCTCCGTTGCCTCAGTTTGGACTGTACAAAGCCCCTGAACTCTCTGGAACCTTTTCCCAATCCAACTAATATCCTGATTATTTAATTGAGTTTATGAATCAGAGTGACAAACTCTTTCCTGTTGCCCGCCTGAACAAAGGGGAGCTGAGAGACAAAAGAGACCAGTTGTCGTATTTATGTGTTTAACATCCTCTTCAAACAATAATATGTAACTGCAGTTATTTTCCTAAACACAAGTAGAATAAAAGTAAAAATGTGTACAATGTTTGGGTAATGATGTTTCCAGCCAAAGGTTTGAGACGTGTCTGAATTGAAAGTGTTGCGATGGAGAAACTGTGGTTGTGAAACCCCATTCAGTTTGTGACTGTTGTGTGTCTTGACTTTTTAAACTTTGCCTTAGAAAGAAACAGTGCAGGAGAGATAAAGTTTATAGGGGCATGGCTGTCTCCTTAGACGATAAGATTATTACCTTTCACCTTTACAGTAACCCTTTCATTTTTACTGGAGAGTGACAGAGGGGAAAACGTGCCTTCCAGATAAAAGCTGGTGATGATTCAACTATTGTGCAATTTTCTTTCAGCATAAAAATAAAAGAAGATCGTCTTAGCGTCATTCTTTCATACATTACAAATGCAGGGTATGGCAGTGATTTAGATTGTATTTGGACTCAGGAGGAAAAACTACTTGTTGCGCGTCTATTTTGTCCAACCTTCCCTCAAATACACTAGCTGTGAATCCAAATGAGACTAGACACAAGGCGATTCAAGTTTATTCCAAAATGCTTTTGATAGCTTTTTATTGAAGTTTTAGGCAGAATGGGCGATAATGTAAAAATGTAATTAAGTTCTATTTAGGGAACGCATGGTTATAGTTGGTCTTTAATGTGCAATACGGTATAGGAGTTATAGGGAAAATAGTTACGCATTGCCAGACCTTCCTCTACAGCCCTGCTGAGGAGGGTCAGGCTAGTTCACACTCCATTCTGGGATGGGAGAAAAACGTGCTCTGGTTCATTGCAATTCTTTAAACCAATCACAATCATCTTGGGTGGCACTAAGCACCAGACGGAGCAACGGTACCGCTGACACATAGCCTCGGGAAGGAACTTGTTTTGGTTTAAAAGTGCAACAGAAAATTCAGATTGAGATATTTCAGATACAATTTTTTCTGTATTTTTTCAGATACAGATACTTCTTTTGTTCTACTGCCCCTGCTGGCAGAATAGTGTCAATTGTTGTGCCTGAGATCCCTGCAGGGGACATGACCAGTCCTGAAAATCACACCGATACCCTATGGTTTAGGCAGCAGCGACACTTTTAGCGTAATTTTATTTTTTTTTTAGCATAAAAAATAATCAACTTTGCAGTTAAGGTCTAAACAGGCCCAGTGACCCTTTGGAGGCCACACACACATTGTGACCTCGCAAACTCATCTCGAGTCACAGTCGCTGGTCATGGCCACTGACAGCCAATCACAACACTGTGATTTCCCATTTTATTGGGGTCAATAAATATCAATCTATCTATCCATCCCTCTGCTCTGCTGTCCATGTTTAGGACACACTCACACCATCAGTTTCACACTGTGTTTCTACGTTAACATAACCATAACCACCTATTTAACATGGGGGGGGGGGGCTTTTCAATGTACACCATCTGTTACCTAGTCTATATGCTGCAGCAAATTTTTTTTAGTTAACTTTTAGCCTCGCATTTACCACGATCTGTAAAATCATACCAAGCATATGAACAATTATTTTGATAGCTTAGTATTCTATGCACTAAAAAGGTATAGATAATGGCTTTAGGCCATCCACACACAGTATAGTACTCAGTTTAATATGCAAATTAATTTGAAACAAAATGCAGTAGCGGCTCCTTGGCTTAATAAACGTTTAAGACCCCTGCCTTTACAATCTGGTGAAGATTCATTTAGTTAAACACATGTTGTTACAGTTACATGTAAAGAAATCAATACACTCATGTACAAGGGAAGTTTAACCTGATTAACTGCAGATGGTTTAATGCGATTTCATTAAAAGTTTGCATTGTAAGAGAATCAGAATAATCAAATATAAAGTTTATCTTGCGGACACTTTGTGTTTTTGCTTGCGCCTCAGGTTGCCGATCTGGTGGGAGGGGGGACTCAGCACACCTGATTTGCCTAGTGTCCACAGCTTACCTGCTCTCCGCCCCGTCTACGGGATCATATCTTTGCACGTTCCATTTGAGATCCTTTTGGAATGGGTCACATTCATTTTTCCTTTTGATTTTGGTTAAATAGACCTTTTATGTTTATTTCCAACAACTGTCTCTGTCTGCTCCTGGATCTACTGTAAGTGTGAATAGACTACACAACCAATGTATTTTATGACTTTTTAGTATTTATTATATATCGATATGATATCAACATCAATATATGAGGCTAGATATTGTCTTAAGTTTTGGATGACGTAATACTGTGATATAACAAGTGTTGTGTTTTCCTGTTTTTAAAGGCTGCATTATAGTAAAGTCATTATCTGTACTTACCAGACTTACTCTCTGTTGTATTATTACATATTTATTGTATCATTATTTTTGGTGATTATTTATCAAGCTCTCATTGTGTTAATATTTTGTGAAAGCAACAAAAGTCAAACCCTACAATATCACATTGATGTATTTGGTAAAAGGTTTTCTCCATATCGAAATAAAGGCTCAAAAATGCCCCAAAAAAACAACTAAAAACTATACTATATATACTATACTATAACTTTTTATGTCAATTTTGATGACTTTTTCAACGTTTCCGGCAGCACAGAGCTTCTACTCTTGCCCTAATAATTAATAATCACTATTTTAGTAAGCCATCTAGATTCTGCATTTCAATTTTATTAACGGGCATTAGATCAATTAATGACTTATAAAATAAGGAAATCTTCATGTCCTTTGCAGACTTCCCAGCCAAAGTAATATTTCTTATAGACAGTCTAGTATTATGCCTGAAAAGTCACACGACCGAATCCTTTTGCATTGTATTGTTTTTATAATAATTTACATCATTTTAGTTTACAGTTTTCTAATCTTTTTTCATCATTTTTTCTTTAGATCCCTTTTCTCACATTGATTTCACTTTATTTTCCCCTAATGTGTGCTTTGATATGTTCTTTTTGTTTTTTTTCTTAGCCAAGGCAGGGGGCTACTGGTGGGAAATTCTGCCTTTCTCTTTGTTGGAACTGATATATTATGTACTGTTAATATGTTAATATTCAATAAAAAAATTATATGTATGTATCATATGATACATACATATAATTTTTTTATTGAAAAAAGTCAGAATTGAAACAACTCTGAGTACATACTCAGAGTTGTTTTTTTTTACAATTCTGACTTTTTTCATTGCATTAAATTTACATTGCATGTCATTTACCTGATGCTTTTATCCAAAAGCGACTTACAATTAAGTGCTTGAAAGTACAAACTCCAGACAACAAAAAGTAAGTGCAAAAGCCAAACTACAAAGAGCTCAATGAAAGTGCAACTATTTTTTTGTTTATTAAAAACCAAGGTGCAGAAGATGTGTAGGCTTTCAGCCGTCCGGATGTCAATGGGGAGCTTATTCCACCATTTAGGAGCCAGGAAGGCAAACAGTCAGGATTTCATCCCTTGCTGTGAGGGGGCAGCAAGCAGGTTGACTAAGAGTTATGGTTATTAGAAAAAACTTGTGTTCTTTGATTTGATGAGGAAGGAGAGAGGCTGGAGTTCCAATGGAGAGTTAACAAAAAGGTTTAATGAAAGTGATATGACAAAGACAATAAGACACAAAATCAAAACAACACTGCAGCTTTTGTTTTTAAACCCATGCTCATTGTTCCGAAGTTGGCATGGCGACATGTAGGACATGTGTTGTTGGCTTCTTCGCTGTCCAATGAGGAAGGACATGGCGCTTTGGGGTTGTTTTTGGTCACAGATCAAAAGGTTCTATCGTGTAAATGTAATGAGAAACTCAGGAATCAACAATGGATTGTCTTAGCCCAGTCACAGGGGGTTGGAGACAGGTTACTTCCTGTTGTAGAGCAACAGGCTTCTTTCTATATGTTAAATGCCAGATTTGACCTGATCAACAACTTTTAGAAGGTTGGGTTGGTGTTAAACAGTTGAACGCTAATTAAGGCTATCAGTATTGAATCAATCTGGCTGCAATTTCAACATACTATACTATGGCTTTTTGACACTTTTCGACAACTTTACTATGGCTTTTTTAACAGTTTTTTTAACATACTATACTATGGCTTTTTTATCACATTTTCAACATACTATACTATGGCATTTTATCACTTTTTTCGACATACTATACTATGGCATTTTTATCACTTTTTTCAACATACTATGGCATTTTTATCACTTTTTTGACATACTATACTATGGCTTTTTTAATACTTTTTTCGACATATTATACTATGGCTTTTTATCACTTTTATTGACATACAATATCATGGCTTTTTATCACTTTTTTCAACATACTATACTATGTCTTTTTTAATACTTTATTCAACATACTATACTATGGCTTTATTCAACATACTATACTATGGCTTTTTTAATACAGATTAAACTATATTATTCAACATACTTTACTATGGCTTTATTCAACATACTATACTATGGCTTTTTGACACTTTTTGACAACTTTACAATGGCTTTTTTAACAGTTTTTTTAACATACTATACTATGGCTTTTTTATCACATTTTCAACATACTATACTATGGCATTTTTATCACTTTTTTTGACATACTATACTATGGCTTTTTTTATCACTTTTTTCAACATACTATGGCATTTTTATCACTTTTTTGACATATTATACTATGGCTTTTTAATACTTTTTTCAACATACTATACTATGGCTTTTATCACTTTTATTGACATACTATATCATGGCTTTTTATCACTTTTTTCAACATACTATACTATGGCTTTATTCAACATACTATACTATGGCTTTTTTTAATACAGATCAAACTATATTATTCAACATACTTTACTATGGCTTTATTCAACATACTATACTATGGCTTTTTTAATACTTTATTCAACATACTATACTATGGCATTTTTATCACTTTTTCAACATACTATACCATAGCATTTTTATCACTTTTTTCAACATACTATACTATGGCTTTTTTATCACTTTTTCAACATACGATACTATGGCATTTTTATCACTTTTTTTTGACATACTATACTATGGCTTTTTTATCACTTTTTTGGCATACTATACTATGGCTTTTTTAATACTTTATTCAACATACTATACTATGGCATTTTTATCACTTTTTTCGACATACTATACTATGGCATTTTTATCACTTTTTTCAACATACTATACTATGGCATTTTTATCACTTTTTTCGACATGGCTTTTTTATCACTTTTTTCGACATACTATACTATGGCATTTTTATCACTTTTTTCAACATACTATACTATGGCTTTTTTAATACTTTATTCAACATACTATACGATGGCTTTTTTATCACTTTTTTAAACATACTATACTATGGCTTTTTTATCACTTTTTTCAACATATGACCTTTTCACCTTTATTTTACATACTATACTATGGCTTTTTTAACAGGTTTTTTAACATACTATACTATGGCTTTTTTAATACTTTATTCAACATACTATACCATAGCATTTTTATCACTTTTTTCAACATACTATACTATGGCTTTTTTATCACTTTTTCAACATACGATACTATGGCATTTTTATCACTTTTTTTTGACATACTATACTATGGCTTTTTTATCACTTTTTTGGCATACTATGGCTTTTTTAATACTTTATTCAACATACTATACTATGGCATTTTTATCACTTTTTTCGACATACTATACTATGGCATTTTTATCACTTTTTTCAACATACTATACTATGGCTTTTTTAATACTTTATTCAACATACTATACGATGGCTTTTTTATCACTTTTTTCAACCTATGACCTTTTCACCTTTATTTTACATACTATACTATGGCTTTTTAACAGGTTTTTTAACATACTATATACTATGGCTTTTTTTATCATTTTTTCGACATACTATACTATGGCTTTTTTATCACTTTTTTAAACACTTTTTCGACTTAATATACTACGTGTTTTTATCATTGTTTTTTACATACTATACTATGGCTTTTTTATCACTTTTTTCAACATGATATGACCTTTTCATCTTTATTTTACATACTACGGCTTTTTTTAATCACTTTTTCAACATACTATACTATGGCTTTTTTATCACTTTTTTTCAACATACTATGCTATGGCTTTTTTATCACTTTTTTTGACATACTATACTGTGGCTTTTTTATCCCATTTTTTCAACATACTATGCTATGGCTTTTTTATCACTTTTTTTCAACATACTATGCTATGGCTTTTTTATCACTTTTTTTGACATACTATACTGTGGCTTTTTTATCCCTTTTTTTCAACATACTATGCTATGGCTTTTTTATCACTTTTTTCGACATGCTATATTATGGCTTTTTTATCACTTCTTTGACTTAATATACTAAGTGTTTTTATCACTTTTTCTTGAAATCTTTCAAGACATACTTCCTAACCAACAGACCCCCGTTTCTTAGTTTAGACAACCACACCTACAGTTTGTGATTATGCCCCAGTACATTTACCCACACAAACTACTATACACTACGCAACTACAGTGCTACACTTTTTACTGATTTAACTACTTTCTGTTTTTCTATCCAGCCCGTTTCTCTGACATGAATTAAACTCTCTCCAGTGGGAACCTTCCTGACGCTTTTCTCCGGCACCTCCAGGGGCCTTACGGCGCTCTTACATAAATCCAGAATGAGGCTGAGGCTGAGGCTGCGTTCACCGCCCCAGTCCCCTTCCCTTACGCCATCAGGGCTAAGTTAAGAGTATCAGGCCCTGGAGATGTGCTAGCACTACTGTGGAACTGCCGTTATGTCAAACAGAATTCAGAGAAAGAAACTAGGCTGGGTAGCTGCTCCATGACAGGATGTGTGAAACTGTTTATACCAGGATAGAATATTTCAAACTGTAAACAAACTGTAGCCCAGTCACCATGACTAGGCTGATTCCCAATAGTGAATTTCAAAGGTTGACTAATAAATTATCAAAATGCTAAACAAAGAAAACAAACTACATATTTACATGGAATAATAACGACACAAAGAAACAGTAAACTAGACATAGTTCATACTATTTATTTAGTCTTGACTTAAAGGTATTTTTAATGACAGGAAAATAAGACAATAATCTACAAGGGGGACTCAGAACTACATACAGACACTTCACTGCTGTTCAGGAAATATAAAAAAGGCCTATGTACAAGTGAGGAGATGTGTGCTAATAGTGTCCGTCCATGCCCAGAGAGATATCAGATATCAGACCTGCTCGCCCAGGTTCAAAACACGAAACTTGTCTAGATTGTAGAAGCAGGCCTTGACGACTCGCCCGCCAAAATAACGTCCGTTCAGATCCACTACGGCTGCAGAGGAGAGAGACGGTTAAGGTCAGACTGTACCAAAATACGCAGAAAAACCTTTCAACAACAGGATCAGTATTGCCATATAAAAAAAATCAGATACAGATACTTTGATCTAATATATAAGAGTGTTGTTTCCCAAAATGTAAATCATTCTGAATCATACAGCTTGACATATAATTTCGAAAGGAATAGTTTCAACATTTTGGGGAAATGCTTTTTCGCTTTCTTGGGAAAGTGGTGGTGACGCCTGTTAGTCAATGCACTCACAAGAAATAGTCCAGCACAAACCCTGACAGACCCACAACTTGCATTTTGTTACATTAAGCAAATAAGACAACATATACACAGCTTTAAATGGTCTGGCAAATTCTTTCACTTTTAAAGTTTGGACAGAGCCAAGCTATAGCAGCTGTTTCCCACATTCCCATGTTGTCTAAAATTGTGCACTACTGTCCTTACACTTACTCTTTTGAGTACATAGTGCGTTCATATTTTCAAAGTATGGCCACGTGCCCTTCACTCAAAATGGTCATAACATGTGGAACCCTGGACACTACTCGCCCAACCAACTGCCGCCATCTTTGCTATAGAGCGAAACTATAGGACAATGTATTTTCAAACTTGTGAATATGGCAGGCGAAGCAGCTGCAAGGGTTGCATTTGAAACAATAAAAACGATACATACTATAAAAATTCATAAATTTATTTCCAATAAATAGCACTATATTGTAGTTAGATTGCGAGAATACAAGACGGTATATATATTTTGCCAGGTGACAATAGGTTGCAGTAATACTCCACCTGGCTGCATTAAAAGAGTCATTACTGGTCAGTGCATCACGGCACAAACTGGTGAACACGTACTGTAGTGGGCACAGTGCACTACAAATAAGTGTACTCATGGTAGTATCCAAATTGAGACACACCTCAAGTCTTTGTGCTTTTGGCTAGAGCATTATATTTAAAATATAGACATGAAAGTGGTGACAACTTTTTCATCTAACCCTCACAAGAAAGCAAATAAGCATATTTGGCCATAATGTTGAATATGATGTTACCCTGAAGCAATCATTGTTCCTACCCTGAAATCATCATAGTAAAAAGATTTTTAAAAAAGACTTGATGAAGGTGAAACTGGGTTTAAACCCTTGTGTCTCCTTATTGAGGAAAGACAAGAGACTTTCCCCCCAGGGAGCAATCAAATGTTTTATCATCATCTATAAAATTAGATCACACAGTGTAACGCTTTAAAACTGAGGCACTGACTCGTTCTTGGAGCGTCTGTCCCGCTTTCTGAGAGCTGTGATATAAGCGTGGCTCTGCCGCTGACGCAAGGAGACGGCAGGGTTGCTGGGCCACTTATGATGTAACACCGCAGGGGGTCCCACCTTGTTTGTGATCTGGGCCAACCCATTTAGAATGGGACACACTTTCACCCACATTAATAGAGCAGTTATACAAGAAAGTGATGCAGTTATATAAAGCGGATCACCCGCCAAAAAAGAAAACAGCTGCTTACGTATGGGAATGACCATGAAATGACCATGAAAGCAGAATCACAATGGAAATGTGGAAGGTGATGAATTTCAGTGAGGAAGTTGTCAATGACAGTTAGGGCTGGGTAACAAATGCAATACTTAACCACCGACAGAACTGCCTCTAAAGTATAGAGTATAAAAAAAAGAAATTTCAATATCTAAGGAGTAAATCTCATCAGCATCAGTGAGCCAATAAGCACGCAGCATGCTTCTACCAAGATCTAATAATGTCTTGGATTGGCTGTCTTACGTACATGTCGTGGAGACATACAAAGAGACGGGGCTCACGTATTAGGAGCTGAACAATAAATAAAAAGATTAGTGCTGTAAGTTGTTTTAGTTTTATAAAATTGGTATCAAAAAAGTATTGTTACGGAACCAGTGTTGAAGTCACGGTATTGGTATTGGAATTTTTTTAACAATACCCAGCCCAATAAATGTGGTTGCAAATTTGGAGCTCCTGTGACATTTAACCCATTTTAAGGCAACATGATTCAGGTGTTCTTTTAGAGAGAATCTGCTGCCATACCAGGATTGTGCGTATGAGACGACAAGAAAATACTGACCTTTGATGGCTGACTCCACCCTCTCAAACTCCAGAAATATCCTAACAGCTTCATCATCTGGCACAACTGCAATCTGAGAAGCAAAGTGTTTTTGTTGTTGGGATTGTCCTGTTGTATCAATGCATTCACTTCAAACTTTGTAATTCTCTTTTCTTACCTCAAAAATGACACATTTAACTACTTTGCCATATTTCTCGCACTCTTCTTTCGTCTCTCCCTCCAAGTCTTCGTCCACCTCTCCTCGGCCCACCATGTTCTACAAAACAGACAGACATCAGGCCTACTTGCACGGAACAATAGAAGAAAAGAAAACGTGATGTGACCACTGGCAAGTCTGCGCTCAAACTTGACTAGCAGCTCTTTTAATATATCTCAGCCAACATGGGGCAAACACTGACTGGGTGAGCTAGAGGACGCCCCATCTGACTAAATCTAGAATTGGATTGCACTTGACAATGTGTCAAGGCTTCTCCGGGAACCATCACCTTATCGTGGAGAGGTTTGTGTGTCCCTATGAACCTGAGGGCTGTGTTGTCTGGAGCTTTGTGCTCCTGGCAAAGTGGTCTCAGGGGAGGGGCCAGACAAAGAATGGTTCAAAGATCTTATGGAAGAACAAGGAAGGGATTGAGGGACCCCACCCGGAGGAAGCCCGGGGCCCCTGTCTGGAGCCAGGCCCAGACGGCGGGCTCGTCAGCGAGCGCCTGGTGGCCGGGTTTGCCACGGAGCCTGGCCGGGCACAGCCCGCAGAAGCTATGTGGCACCTCTCCCTCCAGCCCATGGGCCCACCACCTGTGGGAGGAACCAATGGGGTCGGGTGCGCTGCTATATGGGTGGCAGCGAAGGTCAGGGGCTTTGACGGACCAGACCCGGGCGGCAGAGGCTGGCTCTGGGGACGTGGACCGTCACCTCTCTGTGGGGGAAGGAGCCGGAACTTGTGCGGGAGGTGGAGCGCTACAAGTTAGATCTGGTGGGGCTTACCTCTATGCACAGTCTCAGTTCTGGAACCGTACTCCTGGATAGGGGTTGGACTCTGTCCTACTCTGGAGTTGCCCATGGTGTGAGACGCCGGGCGGGTGTGGGGATACTCACAAGCCCCCGGCTGAGCGCCGCTGCGTTGGAGTTTACTCCGGTGAACGAGAGGGTCGCCTTCCTACGCCTGCGGGTGATGGGGGACTCTTGACTGTTTGTGCATATGCACCAAACAAGAGTACCAGAGCACCCTAGGCCAAAAGTCAATGATTGATTTTATCATCGTTTAATCTGATCTGAGGCCGTATGTTTTGGACACTCGGGTGAAGAGAGGGGCAGAGCTGTCAACTGATCACCATCTGGTGGTGAGTTGGGTCAGGGGAAGACTCTGGACAGACCTGGTAAGCCCAAACGGGTAGTGCGGGTAAATTGGGAGCGAGGAGGAGGAGGCCCCCGTCCGACGGACTTTCAACTCACACCTCCGGTGGAGCTTTTTGGGCATCCCTGTGGAGGCTGGGGGCATTGAACCTGAGTGGACAATGTTCAAAGTTTCCATTGCTGAAGCTGCGGCGGCAAGCTGTGGTCTTAGGGTCTTAGGTGCCTCAAGGGGCGGTCACCCTCGAACACCCTGGTGGACACCGGTGGTCAGGGAAGCCATCCGACTCAAGAAGGAGTCTTTCCGCGATATGTTATCCCAGAGGACTGCGGAGGCAGTTGCAAGGTACCGATGGGCCTGAAGGGCTGCAGCCTCTGCCGTGACAGAGGCAAACCAGCGGGTGTGGGAGAAGTTTGGAGAAGACATGGAGAAGGACTTTCGGTCGGCACCAAGGTGCTTCTGGAAAACCGTTCAGGGGGATTGATGAAATCCGTCCAGAAAAGCTGAAAGCTCTGGGTGTGTAGGGGATGTCTTGGTTGACACGCCTCTTTAACATTGCGTGGAAGTCTGGGACAGTGCCCAAGGAGTGGCAGACCGGGGTGGTGGTTCCCCTCTTCAAACCAGAGGGTGTGTGCCAATTACAGGGGTATCACACTTCTCAGCCTCCCTGGTAAAGTCTACTCCAAGGTGCTGGAAAGGAGGGTTCGGCCGATAGTCAAACCTTAGATTGAAGAGGAACAATGCGATCAGATCTTCACTCTCGCAAGGATCTTGGAGGGGGCCTGGGAGTATGCCCAACCAGTCTACATGTGTTTTGTGGATCTTGAGAAGGCGTATGACCGGGAGAAACTATGGGAGGTGCTGCGGGAGTATGGGGTGAGGGGGTCCCTTCTCAGGGCCATCCAATCCCTCTATGACCAAAGCGAGAGCTGTGTCCGGGTTCTCGGCAGTAAGTCGGACTCGTTCCAGGTGAGGGTTGGCCTCAGCCAGGGCTGCGCTTTGTCACCAATCCTGTTTATAATATTTATGGACAGGATATCGAGGCGTAGTCAGGGCGGGGAGGGGTTGCCGTTCGGTGGGCTCAGGATTTCATTGCTGCTTTTTGCAGATGATGTGGTCCTGATGGCGTCATCGGTCTGTGACCTTCAGCACTCACTGGATCGGTTCGCAGCCGAGTGTGAAGCGGCTGGGATGAGGATCAGCACCTCTAAATCTGAGGCCACCAGCAGGACACCAATGAAGTGCTTTCTTCAGGTACGGAGTGAGTCCTTACTCCAAGTGAAGGAGTTTAAGTACCTTGGGGTCTTGTTCGAAAGTGAGGGGACCATGGAGCGTGAGATTGGTTGGAGAATTGGAGCAGCAGGTGCGGTATTACTTGCCATTTATCGCACCGTTGTGACGAAAAGGGAGTTGAGTCAGAAGGCAAAGCCTTTGATCTACTGGGCCATTTTCGTTCCTACCCTCACCTATGGTCATGAAGGCTGGGTCATGACCAAGAACGAGATCAAGGGTACAAGCGGCCGAAATGGGTTTCCTTAGGAGGGTGGCTGGCGTCTTTCTTAGAGATAGGGCAAGAAGCTCTGTCATCTAAGAGGAGCCACTGCTCCTTTGCGTCGAAAGGAGCTAGTTGAGGTGGTTCGGGCATCTGGTAAGGATGCCTCCTGGGCGCCTCCCCAGGAAGGTGTTCCAGGCACGACCAGCTGGGAGGAGGCCTCGGGGAAGACCCAGGACAAGGTGGAGAGATTATATCTCCAACCTGGCCTGGGAACGCCTCGGGATCCCCCAGTTGGAGCTGGTTGATGTGGCTCGGGAAAGGGAAGTTTGGGGTCCCCTACTGGAACTGCTGCTCCTGCGAGCCAATACCGGATAAGCGGATGAAGACGGATGGACAACAAAGACTAAACTTAGTACATCCAACAGCATTAATACAAATACAAACACACACACACCCTCAGCAGGACAACTTTGGTCGGGTTTTTGAGGATTTCTGTGAGCGGGTTAGCATCCGACTTCTTTGAAGAGTCCGCTGGTTGGATGGAAACAGAGAAAAAGGTCACTTTTTTATTCTCCTCAAAAGAATAGGTACATACAGTACATGCATACAGTACATACATTTTCTACATACTTTTCAGCTAGTCCTTGGTTAAACTAACACTAAGAACAGGAGGTACCAAAACTGCAACAAAGTGTTTCTCAGGGGATACCTGATGTTGTGGCCTCTATGTCCTTTTTAAAACAGGGACAGAATGTCTACTGTAAGAGTGACTGTATTCTGATCCAAACTGTAGTTTGGAGTACTGTGAAGAGTACAGGGATTACAGCTGATTGCCTCCAAAAAACCTAAAGTCATAAAACTATAGACAGTTTGACTGAAAATAAAGCAATGATGACTAATGATGAATGACAATGACCTCTAGTGGCCAAAAGCAAACAATGCAGCCATAAAGAAGCACAGGATAGAGCACAGTCGCACAGTCACACACACAGTCACACACAAACACAGTCTCACACACACAGTCACACACACACACACACAGTCACACACACCCCTCATTTCATTGTCCCCAGTCAGCAGCAATCTCACCGCTGTTGTACCAAATGCTTGCACTTGTTGCACTTGGGGAGGGGCAGGGATTGTTGATTTTTTTTTTTTTATTGCAAATTATAGAGTGTGGGCTAGACCTACTTTATCCTTTGTCCTCTGTCCTGAGATAACTCCTGTTGTGATTTGACACTATAAATAAAATTGAATTGCTTACACATTCTACCTCTGAGGTCACAGTCTGTGCAGCTGATAAACTGCTTATTCTCTAGTTTTTACATCTCCAACACAAACACACTAACTTCTAACCTTTAGATTAACACGTTTGACAGTCTGGGCTTCTTCTAATTAAACAGGAAGATTGGTAATACTCTCATTGTATAGTATCAATCTTCTCATCAAACTCTCCAGCTGAAAGCAAATAAGTGTTTCTGAAATTGTTGAACTATTCCTTACACTATAATCAACATGTTTTGTGGTCATGTCATGGGAGCTTAAAAGGTCCCATGACATGGTGTTCTTTGGATGCTTTTATATAGACCTTAGTGATCCCCTAATACTGTATCTGAAGTCTCTTTCCCAAAATTCAGCCTTGGTACAGAATTACAGCCACTAGAGCCAGTCCCACAATGAGCTTTCCTTAGGATGTGCCATTTTCCGGCAAGGTGTCACTTTGCTCGTTTGAAAGCCATGATGTCTCTCTTTCATGGGTGGACCAAATTCTCTGGGCGGGCAAAGCAGAGAAAGTGGAGGTAACCTTGCTCCTTATGATGTCATGAGGGGAAGATTCCAGATCGGCCCATCTGAGCTTTCATTTTCTCAAAGGCAGAGCAGGATACCCAGGGCTCGGTTTACACCTATCACCATTTCTAGCCACTGGGGGACCATAGGCAGGCTGGGGGAATTCATATTAATGTTACAAAACCTCAAAGTGAAATTTTCATGCTATGGGACCTTTAATTTAATCATTGTCCAGGGGTTAGGGTTAGTTCCAATTGGGAGCAGAGCTGTTAGAGATTGAAAATAAGGGACATTTATAACTCAGTTTGAGCTGAATAGAGGTAAAATGACTCAACATTAACAGACCTAAAGCGTTGATGCTTTGAATTTGGTAACTGCGCGTGAAAATAGATTAACATATACATGAATAGAACAGATTAATGCAAACAAACACACACTTAAAATAAAAGACAAGCAGGACATTACCCAATGGGGGAGAGAGAGCAAATGGGAGTGAATGCCAACCTGCAGAGCCTCCGGCTGAAGCCTCAGCAGCACCTGCCTGGCTGGATCCTGCTGCTCAGACACAGACACACACACACACACAGACACACACACACACACACACAGACACACACACACACACACACACACACACACACACACAAAAAAAGAGTTTAAAGACATGCACACAGTCGTAGTAAAACATCCACCTGTTCCTGGAATTAAACACCATGACGGTCACTGATGAGTGTAGAGCAGAAACACACATGCAAAGATCAAAAGTGAAAGCAACTCTCCTGTGGCAACTAAAAGTCAATGACTGATGACAAAATGGCGTCAAATAAAAGTATTTTAAAGTGCGGCCATGATACAAGAAACAATATTGCGGTGTAAGTGACGTTAAAATTAAATTGAATGTGTAATTAGAGTAACAAAGCAAGAGTCGTTAGTACAATATAAATTATATTAACCTGTGACCATAAATATTGAAAAGTAAGTACAAGTAAGTACTTATAAAATAATATAAATACCGATAATAAAGATAAACAGAAAGTGTGTGGTGTAGATGGGAGAAAAAAAAAAAAAGGAACAGAAACTACAACATTATCAGGTAGTGCATGTGTTGTAGAGTCTGACTGCGGCAGTTGACGGGTAAGAAGGACTTTAAGGAAAGTAAAAGTGGACATGGAAAAACACAGTGGCATATCTAGCATTGAGGAGATTATTGGCAGCAAAAAACCCACACAAAAGGTAGTGCTTACGTTTCTCTGCAGCGTCGCCTATGATGATCTTTCCACCTCTCTTGCTGGTCTTCTCCACTGACAGCGCCGTGCTGAGGCCCTGCTCGTGCTTCCCCAGGCCCTGGCCTTCTTTGAAGCCGTACTTCTGCATAATCTTGTGGGCCACCGTACCTCTGCGGGAGTCGATATTGAAAATAAACTTTAAACAGGGTGATTTGTTGTAATGTTAACGCTGCTCGTTCACACTGACATTAACCGTCTCAGATTTGCATATTTGGATCGTAGCGATGCTCTTTCACAGTGAATGCGCTGATCACAACACTTCTAAAGCCTTTTGACAAAAATAAAAATAAACAAATGAAGTCTTTCAAAATTAATTCAAATAATGGGCCCTATCTTGCACCCGGTGCAGCGTGGCGCAGAGCCCATCCCAAGTGTCTTTGCTAGTTTAAGACCGACACAGGTGTTAATATCCTGTCCTGCGCCCACGTTGTTTAAATACCAAATGAACCTGCGCTCTTTGCGCAGTACAGGGTGGTGTGTTCAGGTGAATTCTTAGCTATTATAATGTGCCTAGGCTCATGCAAAGCGTGCACGCACACTATGCTTGTTACACACACACACACACACACACACACGATTCAAATAAAAATATTACAGTGCAAATCCGCCATCACAATAGCAATGAGCCAAAACACAAACACGCCTGGCTTTTAAAGGGAATGGGAGATGACACCGATTGGTATATTGCATGTTACGCCAAAAACACACCTCCGATTAATGAAGACACTAAGTCCAACACTTTGGAATCATGCGCACTGACTCTTCTTTCTGCTGTCAAACTAGCAAAAGTGGATTTGGACACGCACTAAACGCACCTGCGCCATGCGCTTCACCTAATTGAGGTTAACAATGATGCACAGCAAAACATTTGTGTTTGAGTGTGCGTGTCCCACCCACCCCATGTTAGCCAGAAAGGAGCTGGTCGGTCCAGGCGGTGAGCGCGGCCGCTCCGAGTCCTCGTACATAGGTGGAGGGATGGCGGCCTTTGACCCTCTGGAAGGACAACCCTCATCCTCGTAGGAGTACGAGCCTAAACACACACCGAAAAGAAAAAACACCAACATCATGTAGTGCAGCACTTTGAAGCACAACCAAACGGTTGTCAGCCAGAATACAATTCATATTTTGGACTTTTTTATATTCCTTGCATATATTTTGTATTTGGTTGTTCTTTAATTGCTGTACCATCGCAGCAGCTCTGTGAAGAACTAATGATGATATTGTGATTTTACACTGACATTCCCAGCGATGAAGATACGTCAAATTCAAATGATGTAGACAACGCTGCCCTCTGCTTTATGACAAACTGTCCACACTGCTCATTTAACAGACTCTTACCATCACTAACAAAGGCTCGTAGTTTGTCTGAGGTCGTCGGGATCTAGGCGGTTAAATAAAAATTTTTTATTTAGGACTAGTGATGGGAATAACGGCGTTATAAATAACAGCGTTACTTTTTTTCAGTAACGAGTAATCTAAATGATTACTCTTACCACCTTAATAACGCCGTTACCGTTACTGCCGAATAATGCGGCGCGTTACTGTAATTGAAGCTGTTTTTTGTTTTTTTTTATATCAGACCAACTTGATCGCTGAGCCAAGAGGCAAAGACTTTTTTTCTTCCTTGGTTAGTGGGCTGTGCACAAGACAAGTGCATAAATGCTGACGATTGGCTGAGGTTGAGTAAAATTTCATGGTAAGCCAATCAGAGGTCAAGATGGGCGGGTGTTCAAAAGCACGCCTTGTTGGACACACAACGAACAACACAAGCGAGACAGTCAGTTAATTTTTCCTATAGTTAGTCAGCGGTCTAAAGCAATCACCACCTAATGGATCATAAGACTTACCGTCCTTGTCCACAAGTGAAGAAGGAGGGGCGATAGCTGCTCCACCCATGGCTGGGAGAGAGAGACAGAAGATCCATCACGTTAGAGAATTACAGAAACAAGATGGCTGTGATACACAGCTGCTAAGTTGAATGCATTTCATTAGACAATGCACTTCTATGTTTCCGCAGTATTATGTCAATGCTCAAATGGTTCTTATATTCACTGATATAGCTACTCTCAGCCTGTAACCAAAGAAAAGCATGTTATGTTTGGAACAGAGAATCTGCGAGGAAGGTGTTTGAGGGGGAAATTCTTAAACTGATTTCTTTCCTTAAAGTGGACCAAACTCATCTGGAGAAACTTTGGTTTTAAGTCGGATGACGACTAAATCATCTTCATCATCATCATCATCATCATCATCATTCCCCCTCTCTCGCCCCTTTCATGTCTTCTGCTGTCCTATCAAAATGAAGTCTGTAATGCCCAAAAAATAATCTTAAATTGGTGAATAATTCTAAAGGTCATATGTAGGCGAAGTGCAGTTAAATACTCACTTCGTTTCCTCCGCTCTGTCTCGTAGTCCTCCTCCTCATCTGACTCGCCCTCTGCTGCAGGAAAACGAGAGAAACCGCTTGGCGCTCCGCCGTCGTGCCTGTCTTTCCTCTTCCTGCAACACACCCAGTTCAAGATTTCAACAGGAGTTCCTTTACTTAGTCTCGCTCTCTTTACTTTTTCACAAATTACGACTACATTGCGAATTACTATTGCCCTTTACTGGCTTTGGTCCCATGTTATGGCTACAGGTAGAGCTGGGCAATACTGGGAGAAAAAAAAATCTAATCAAAACGATATTTTTTGACCAAATACATCAATGTCAATATTGTGGCGGTATAAGGGTAGTAGGGTTAGATAGTAGTAGGGTTAGATAGTAGTAGGGTTAGTATAGTAGTAGGGTTAGATAGTAGTAGGGTTGGATAGTTAGACTATAGATAGTTGACTATTGATGCTTTAACAATGAGAGGAAAAGATGACAATTGTGTGATATCACAATATCGGCACTGATATATGGACGCTTCATATATCGATGCTGATATATCAATACATTGGCCATCCATTGCTACAAGCACACAATTAAAGATGCATCAACATCCCCGAGGAGCCTGAATATGAAGGAGGGAAAAATTTATTAGAGTAAACAATCATGGCAGTACTTCTCTCTGTCATCAATCTCCTTCAGCCGCTCCTGCTCCCTCTGCCGCTGTCGTTCCTCACGGTGTCGCTTCACCACCTTCTCGTAGTCGTTGGGGAACATTGGATCGTACTCGTCCGCCAATGGGATCAGCACATCACCAGCGGAGAAAGCACTGGGCACGGCGTCCTGAAGCGCATATCAACACAGACACAGGACCAATCCGACACGTGAGAATGAGATAGAGATGGTGTCCACAGATGCAACTGTTATGTGATTTTGATCAGGATTAGGGTTGCGCAATATATCGTTCTTTTATCGCCATTGCAATATGAACTGGTGCGACACACATCGCAAAAGACACTCAGGTTTTTGTGTTAGAAAATATCAAAAGAAAATATGAGTAGAAAACTGCACTTTCAAACAAAACTTTTTTTGTGCTCTATTATATATTCAATTCAATGTTAAATGTGTTAAATACAAGAATGATAGAGATGATTTCCTTTAGGTTGTTTTAAAATTCAACATGCAATTTTTTGTATTTTAGCAGAATACTGACAGCAACAGAACTGACTACACTTTAATATCAAATTATTGGAAGAAATATTGTTATCGCAATATTTTCCTCATATCATGCTCACCAAATTAGGATATTTATATTTATTTTCAGGAGATAAGTCTGTGCAGCAGCATCACAAGCCCACACATTACTCTGTACCATAATATATTATGGTTAATATATTATATTACCATTAATATTATGTACATTTTCACATCTTTGGCTAAAATCCAGACAAATGAAATCAATAAAAGAGAAGAAGAAAATATATATATATATATATATTAGGCCTGGGCACGTTAAAGTCACCGCAGTTAGCGCAGATAGTACGAATAGATACGAAATCCGATTGCTGCTGCGAGCTTTCTGCCTTCTGATCATGTCACCTTCTTTGCGCACGGACTCCAGCGTTCTGTCACAGTGTCTCTGCTTTACAGCGCGTTGGACAGTGTCCCTCAGTGTCTCTGCTTTACAGGACAACAGATGAATGTGGACATAACAAGGAGTCACTTAGCAACACGTTCCAACCAGATGGAATTAAACTCTGGATGATAAATACATTGTTTAAGTTGAGATGGACACTATATATTTTATTTAACTGCTACTTTATGAACAAAATGCTGGTAAGTTTTTGCAGAACAAATGTTAAGGCACTTTTGTTCATATGGCAGAACATTTAAAAAAAAATTTCACTATATACACTACTTTTGAATTCATTATTCAATTTTGCGATTAATCGTGATTAATCGGGGAAATTATGCGATTAACAATTTTAATCGTTGCCCAGCTCTAATATATATATATATATATATATATATATATATATATATATATATATATATATATATATATATATATATATAGTAATAAAGATTTCATAAACAATGATGACAAGGTTGACTGGGTAAGACAGACCTTAAGTCCAGCAGCAGCATGTGGAGGAGTGTCTATGATCTGTCTCTCCTCACTGGAGCCTCCTCGTTTTAGATCAATGACTGGAGCCAAGACAGTGGTCTGCTTCATCCGCTGGGTCTACACACACACACACACACACACACACAAAGTTCATATGCGCCACATATGTACAGTAGATATAAGATACACACACACACACAAAGTTCATATGCGCCACATATGTACAGTAGATATAAGACACACACACACACACAAAGTTCATATGCGCCACATATGTACAGTAGATATAAGACACACACACACACACACACACACACACACACACACACACACACACACACACACACACACACACACACACACACACACACACACACACACACACGTAATTGTTTGGCATTCTGAATACATTTCCATGTTAATGTAGAGCACATATGGACATCAACATGTCCATTTGGTGTGAACTCACTCTTTTTCATTTTACATTTGCGTGGTTAGATGTTATTCTATGTGGCTTACTATATCTACTGTATGCATTTTCTTTTTTCACCAGTATCAATAAACAGTTTTTTCCCTAGGTTTGTGGTAGACTTATGTGCACATATACAGCGGGGGGTTTAGGGGTCCTTCCTGAAGAAAATGTAAAATTTTTCTATATAATAAAAGAAAAAAGGGAATTCCCCCATACATTTTGTGTCTTTGTGAGTTTTTGTTTTTCTTTGCAGTTGTGTGGTGTCTCTTTTTGATAATTTTTGTCATATTTGGAATTGTTTTGGGTCTCTTTGGTCATTTGGCATCTCTTAGGAGTCAGTCTGTGTCCCTTTGTGGTAGTTTTACGTCTCCTTTTCAAATCTTTTTGTAGCTTTATCACCATATCTGCATCTAAAATGTTGAAAAAGCTAGATTCAATACCACTATACTTAGACTTGTCAAATCCGGACTAAATTATCCTAGAGCGACGACAGAATCTTAAAAACACAGTTTCCGATTTTTGAAAAATTATATTTGTGAAAATGCAATAAAAGGGAAATTTCCATGTTCTTCTTCATATGTACTCCACATACTACATTAGAATAAGTGAATTATTCCTTTATTGCATTTTCACAAATAGAATAAAGCTTAGAGTAAAGCTTTTACAAAAGTGAAACTGTGTTTTTAAGAATCGTTAGCCTCTCTGGGACAAATTAGTCCAGATTTGACAAGTCTAGGTATAGTGGTTTTGGATCCAGACCTGGTCCAATGTGGTCTATATATGAAAAAGAACAGGGAAATCCTCCTTAATTGCATTTTCACAAATAGAATAAAGCTTTCACAAATCTGAATCTGTTTTTTTAAGAATTGTTAGCCTCTCTGGGATAATTTAGACAAAACAGATAGATAAATAGATATTTATTGATCCTAATAAAATGGTGATTACAGTGTTGCAGCAGCAAAAAGTCACAACACAGAATTTAAATATAGATGAAAAACTAGGACACAATACATACAATATACATGAAATAATTCTAGGATAAAATACAAGAGCAAATATTTGAATTTATACAAGTTGAGAATAAAAAAATTTGCAACTGCTTAAACAGTATGATAAAATGTAAATAGACCAACTGTGCAGGTTGCACTTAGATTTGACAAGTCTAAGTACAGTGGCTTTGGATCTGGATCTGGTTGTGGTCAATCGGAAGCTAACTTTAAGTGTCCCTTTAATTTCCCCTTAACCCAGAATCGGATGCCAACTTCAGCGTCGTCCATACTTCCACGTATTTCACTTGTGTAGCTACTGTAACGTTACTTGCATTGCATGTACCAACCTTGGCCTGGGTAAGAGCCGCCTTCTTCACCTTCAGCTGGGACTGCAGCAGCTTGAAGTTCTTGGACCAGCCTTCGGTCTTGGTGTCACTGGCACCTACACCGAGGTCATCATACAGCGACATTGCTGCCTGTCAGTAGTTCCTCTGTATTCTGCAGACAGACACGTTTCATTTGATTATTTAACGTTGGCGTTAATATAACCTGGTTTCAGGAGCCTCATTTCGTTCTGCAATGCTTGGCGGGAATAGATATAGTAGCAGCATAACTGCAAAGCTGGTTCAATTCTATTTTCAGTGATAATTCATAAAAGATTAAACCCCAGCAGGCCAGGAGAAACTGGTTAAATATCAACGTAACGTTAGCTACATAATGCTAACATGGCTATTTAGCTAGCTAACTGCATGCTCCTATCAAATTACCTTTAAACAACCATGTTATTTAAGCTTATTTTCAACATACCGGTTTTAGAAAAGCCTGGACAATAAATAAAAGTAAGTTCCTTTAACATATAAAAGGTTTAGAGGAACATCTGATATGAGTTAGCTCCTCGCTGTATGAGGCGGAAGCCAGGAGCACAACAACAAAACTAAGCGCGACAGTCAACGACATATAGATACAGTTTCTGCTTTTGGTCCACCTAGCGGCTGGATGACTACACACACGTATGAAGAGAACTATCGTCACTGTCGTCCTGCCCGCACGATCCGTTCTGCGCATGAATACGTACCTGAAAACCCTACACTATTGGTACCACGCATGCGTCAGAACACGGCCAAGCATCACAACGGACAGCTTTTTTTTTTTTTTTTTCATTTTATTAACAAAGAACAATTATATCGCCAGTACATATACAAAAAGTCAATACCAGAGGTGCATATACAGAATATATATATATATATATATATATATATATATATATATATATATATATATATATATATATATATATATACTACCGTTTAAAAGTTTGGTGTCACATTGAAATGTCCTTATTTTTGAAGGAAAAGCACTGTACTTTTCAATGAAGATAACTTTAAACTAGTCTTAACTTTGAAGAAATACACTTTATACATTGTTAATGTGGTAAATGACTATTCTAACTGCAAAAATGGTTTTTGGTGCAATATGTACATAGGTGTATAGAGGCCCATTTCCAGCAACTATCACTCCAGTGTTCTAATGGTACAATGTGTTTGCTCTTTGGCTCAGAAGGCTAATTGATGATTAGAAAACCCTTGTGCAATCATGTTCACACATCTGAAAACAGTTTAGGTCGTTACAGAAGCTACAAAACTGACCTTCCTTTGAGCAGATTGAGTTTTTGGAGCATCACATTTGTGGGGTCAATTAAACGCTCAAAATGGCCAGAAAAAGAGAACTTTCATCTGAAACTCGACAGTCTATTCTTGTCCTTAGAAATGAAGGCTATTCCATGCGAGACATTGCTAAGAAATTGAAGATTTCCTACAACGGTGTGTACTACTCCCTTCAGAGGACAGCACAAACAGGCTCTAACCAGAGTAGAAAAAGAAGTGGGCCGCGTTGCACAACTGAGCAAGAAGATAAGTACATTAGAGTCTCTAGTTTGAGAAACAGATGCCTCACAGGTCCCCAACTGGCATCTTCATTAAATAGTACCCGCAAAACACCAGTGTCAACATGTACAGTAAAGAGGCGACTGCGGGATTCTGGGCTTCAGGGCAGAGTGGCAAAGAAAAGCCATATCTGAGACTGGCCAATAAAAGAAAAAGATTAAGATGGGCAAAGAACACAGACATTGGACAGAGGAAGACTGGAAAAAGTGTTGTGGACGGATGAATCCAAGTTTGAGGTGTTTGGATCACAAAGAAGAACGTTTGTGAGACGCAGAACAAATGAAAAGATGCTGGAAGAATGCCTGACGCCATCTGTTAAGCATGGTGGAGGTAATATGATGGTCTGGGGTTGCTTTGGTGCTGGTAAGGTGGGAGATTTGTACAGGGTAAAGGGATTCTGAATAAGGAAGGCTATCACTCCATTTTGCAACGCCATGCCATACCCAGTGGACAGCGCTTGATTGGAGCCAATTTCATCCTACAACAGGACAATGACCCTAAACACACCTCCAAATTGTGCAAGAACTATTTAGAGCAGAAGCAGGCAGCTGGTATTCTATCGGTAATGGAGTGGCCAGCGCAGTCACCAGATCTGAACCCCATTGAGCTGTTGTGGGAGCAGCTTGACCGTATGGTACGCAAGAAGTGCCCATCCAACCAATCCAACTTGTGGGAGCTGCTTCTGGAAGCGTAGGGTGCAATTTCTCCAGATTACCTCAACAAATTAACAGCTAGAATGCCAAAGGTCTGCAATGCTGTAATTGCTGCAAATGGAGGATTCTTTGACGAAAGCAAAGTTTGATGTAAAAAAAATCTTATTTCAAATACAAATCAATATTTCTAACCTTGTCAATGTCTTGACTCTATTTTCTATTCATTTCACAACGTATGGTGGTGAATAAGTGTGACTTTTCAGGAAAACACAAAATTGTTTGGGTGACCCCAAACTTTTGAACGGTAGTGTGTATATATAAAAAATTATATATTAGCATTTTTTGTAGGCCAGACTTTTTTGTAGTTCACAAGTGCTCAACATGTAATCTACACTTGTTAGTAGTTCAGATATATATATATAAATAAATAAATTAAGACTGGTCACTGATCCAAAACTGTGTACCGACATCTGTGTACCAGGCATAGGCGACATTATTATTAAGTGATCAACATGTAATCTGGGGATTTTTTGTTTTTAATTATCGTTTACGCCGGGCTATGAATTACGAGGTGTTTACGTGGTGGCCAATCCAAAAATATAAAGGAGTTGTTGTATAAAGGAGTTGTTACATTAACATACACCCTTTTGATTACACGTGGAATGGGAATTCTTTTTGACCGAGGAAAAGTCAAAGCATTTAAAAAAAACAAAAAAAAACATTTGCAAGACAAATGGGCCCAGGCCAGTAAAAAGAATATTCCAGCACCACATTAACAAGCCTCAAGTCATGTTTTATTTTATTGTTACATTAACATACACTCATTTGAAATCAGCCAAAGTCCGCATTTTTACGCTGGGGGCAATTTCTTTTGCTGCATAAATTGCAGATTTCCATGCAAAATAATGCAGGGCTTGCATGATTTCATAACCCCCTGATTTTTGCTGCAAAAAGTCACAAATATCTTAGCTCCTTTATATTTTTGGATTGGCCACCACGTAAACACCTCGTAATTCATAGCTTGGCGTAAACGATAATTAAAAAAGAAAAAAAAAGATTACATGTTGATCACATAATGTCGCCTATGCCTGGTACACAGATGTCGGTACACAGTTTTGGATCAGTGACCAGTCTTAATTTAAATATCTTAAAATCTTATTAAAACATACATATATATATATATATATATATATATATATATATATATATATATATATATATATATATATATATATATATATTATTAATACACAGTTTTGGATCAGTGACCAGTCTTAATTTAAATATCTTAAAATCTTATTAAAAAAAATACATATATATATATATATATATATATATATATATATATATATATATATATATATATATATATATATATATATATATATATACATATATATATCTGAACTACTAACAAGTGTAGATTACATGTTGAGCACTTGTGAACTACAAAAAGGTCTAGCATTCAAAAATGCTAACATATAATTTTTTATATATACATATATATATATTCTGTATATGCACCTCTGGTATTGACCTTTTGTATAGCCTACGTACATACTGGCGATATAATTGTTCTTTGTTAATAAAATGAAAAAAAAAAAAAAAAAGCTGTCCGTTGTGATGCTTGGCCGTCATGTGTTCCGACGCATGCGTGGTACCAATAGTGTAGGGCTTTCAGGTACGTATTTATGCGCATGCGCAGAACGGATCGTGCAGGCAGGACGGATCGTGTACCGACATCTACCATCAATTGGTGGAGCGGGCGCGCATGTCTAAGGTTTACTCCTCGACGCAGCGGCCTCGGATTCGACTCCGACCTGCGGCCCTTTGCTGCATGTCATTCTCCCTCTCTCTCCCCTCCACATAAGCACATCCTTATTGTAGTCTACAGTCTGTATGATGTATTTCAATGGTAAGATCTACATGATTTCAATGATTTGATGTGACAGTGCTGCCAAGCTGTCCGAAGCAATTAGTGCATTACTGATGTTTTCTTCCAACCATTGCAGTGCTAGTATTATAGCCAGAGGCTCAACTGTATACACTGATAGATGATTTGTGGCTCTCTTCTTAATAAATAATTAATATTGGTAAATGAAAACTGCAGCTCCCGTACTCACTATCTGGAAATATCAATAACTTATCTGCAAAGTGCTTTTCAATAGCCTATATTCCCAGCAGTTCTCTGTTCAGACTTCTTCCTCAATTGCTGTTGGCTATTTAAATCTAGCCTACTAATGGCATCACAAACAACCAGGGACAATCAGCTGAAGACGGGACTGTTGGACTATATGTTATATTTTCTAAACCTATACCTTCTGCTTTTACATTCACACAAACTATAAAAATTAGATTGGTTATGTTCCCAACAATCCTGCAAAATGGTCTTTGCATAGTGAGCTCTCCCATAACCTTGTTTATTAGTACCACCCCAATGTCACGTTTGTTAGTGTCTGTATTTTCTGTCTCCTGTGTTATTTTAAAATCTGTTTTTAGGTCATTGTATTCTGTTATGTGACGTGTACCCCGTTGTTCCTGTGTTTCCAGTTTTGGTACTCCTTTTGCTTTCCTCCACATTCTGGAAGGATTTCTGCCTGCTGCCTTGTGGACTCTGATTAAATCCTCAAGCAACACTACTCTTGCCTGCTCTCTGCATTTGGGTTCTACACATTCTCTTAAAGCGTGACACCTTGTGTGCAACAATTTTATTTCAAAGTTGTTTGTTACTACATTCATTTTGAGACGGGTATGGCTGCAGCCTGGAGCGTCCCATGTCATCCGGCCCGTCTCATGCGGTCTCGTCTCATACGGAGGTGTGTCCAACGGTAAATTCAGAGGGTCAAAAATACGAAATCGCGAATAATTTTCCAGATGGAGTCACGGGGAAATTCGTGATCACATTTGTTGCAATCAACGTAATAATTTTGCCATAAATATAGTTTGCTAATTTCTGAATGTTATGGTTGTGTTGTTCCATATTAACGTAGATACATTTGATGAAACCTGCATCAGCGACGCAGCCATTTCTGCCAACTAACGGCAGGACTTCCTGCAGAGGGATAACAAGGATCTGCACACACAAGAACAAGAATACAAAAATAAACATGTTACACTCTTTCCAAGACCCTTTACTCTTTATTTTATATTCTATACTGTTTTCACACGTCACTGGGACATTGCTGCAAATACAGCTGCTTATCACATTCAACTGTAGCTCTACTGGCGCTGCCTCGGCTGTCGGGTCTCTGGGACCCGGGGCAGAATGAGGTCGGGTCTCTAGGACCCGGGGCAGAATGCGGTCGGGTCTCTGGGACCCAGGGCAGAATGCCTCGGCTGTCGGGTCTCTGGGACCCGGGGAAGAATGCGGTCGGGTCTCTGGGACCCGGGGAAGAATGCGGTCGGGTCTCTGGGACCCGGGACAGAATGCGGTCGGGTCTCTGGGACTCGGGGAAGAATGCGGTTGGGTCTCTGAGACCCGGGGCAGAATGCGGTCGGGTCTCTGGGACCCGGGGCAGAATGCGGTCGGGTCTCTGGGACCCGGGGCAGAATGCCTCGGCTGTCGGGTCTCCGGGACCCGGGGCTGAATGCAGTTGTATTTTTCTACTACCGCGGCCTCGGCCTCGGGTCTCTGGGACCCGTCCTGCATCCAACTGCGTATCTCTGCTGCCACGGCCTTGGGCCACAATGCGATTGTATTTTTCTAACACTTCCGCGCCAACGGTTCTATTGTATTTTGTGTTGTATTGTATGAAAGGGGAAAAAATTAAAACCAAAACCAAATGCTTGACCTCTGTCGGGAGAGAAATTCCTTCTATGGCTGCAACTTGGATCAAAGAATTTTTGAGTTTGTCTATAATCTGCATTTGTTTTAAAAACGGACATATATTTTTAAATATTTAAAAAATATATATATATTTTATTCATTAGCACGATAGTTGACGCGAGCTTTTACTTTGAAAAGTAAGAGCGCTATAGTGTTTTATTTGAGATGCGAGCTTTTATTTTGAAAAGTAGAAACTTGGGGATGGCAGAAGGATTTTTTTAGTTTGCCTATAATCTGAATTTATTTTATAGACGGACATATATTTTAAGTGTTTTATTCATTAGTATGATAGTCTGCATTTATCTTGTAGACATATTTTTTAACTATTTTAATCATTTGTATGATTGCCGTTACTGTTTAGTTAAAAAGCACCAAATATTAAAAGTATTTTATTCATTAGCTTAATAGTTAACGCAGCTTATTTGATTCCAGACGATAGTCTCCATTTATCTCGTCAACACAACCATAACATTCAGAAATGAACAAACTGTATTTATGGCAAAATTATTACGTTGATTGCAACAAATGTGATCACGAATTTCCCCGTGACTCCATCTGGAAAATTATTCGCGATTTCGTATTTTTGACCCTCTGAATTTACCGTTGGACACACCTCCGCATGAGACGAGACCGCATGTACGGGACGGATGACATGGGACTTTACTTTAAATAGGCTACTTTAAGTACATTTTCCTGAACTTACATAGGCCTACTTTTACTTAACTACTACCATTTTCAATGCAGGGATTTTACTTGTAATAGAGTATTTTTACAGCTTGGTATTAGTACTTTTACTGAAGTAAAGGATCTGAATACTTCTTCAGCTACTGTTTGCAGCAGACGTGTCAGTAATGGGCCAGGTGGCACTGCCCGCCCACTTAGATAACTTATCTGTAGTTTTTAGTTTTCTTTGATCCTGTCACTGTTGTGGACTCAATAAGACTTTGGCACCTTGCTGGCCACTTTTCATTATATCTTTCATAATTCAAACAATGCTTGGCTGGAAGTTTTCATTCTTTCATTCTCTTTTACTGCTAGCAGCGCATTTGCTGCTCATGATCTGACCATAGTCCTGAAGCAACAATGCTGTAATGAATGCACAGAGGATTAGTTACATGTGTGATTTCTGTCTGATGTGGGCTAGTCTATGTCCTGCAGTATGTAAACGCCTTCTTTGCTGTTGGGTTCATGTTTAGTTGCCACTTTGTGCAATAAAAATTTCATAACATGTGCAGAGCCAATGCTGCTGGTTCTGCCGGTGCAAATACATTTTAGCTTGAAAAGGTTAAAATCGACAGGTTTTTGTCTATATTGTTGTGTACAAACCTTTTAGACTGAGTTTTGTTGGTTGTGCATGTTGTAGACAGTAGCCTACTGCTATTGCCGTTGTAATAGGCGTGAGGGGAATGTTCTCTAAAGGTTACAACGTTAGGAGAATGTTAGGGGAACGTTCTCTAAAGGTTACAACGTTAGGGAATGTTAGGGGAACGTTCTCTAAAGGTTACAACGTTAGGGAATGTTAGGGGAACGTTCTCTAAAGGTTACAACGTTAGGGAATGTTAGGGGAACGTTCTCTAAAGGTTACAACGTTAGGGGAATGTTAGAGGAACGTTCTCTAAAGGTTACAACGTTAGGGAATGTTAGGGGAACGTTCTCTAAAGGTTACAACGTTAGGGAATGTTAGAGGAACGTTCTCTAAAGGTTACAACGTTAGGGGAATGTTAGAGGAACGTTCTCTAAAGGTTACAACGTTAGGGAATGTTAGGAGCGTTCTCTAAAGGTTACAACGTTAGGGGAATGTTAGAGGAACGTTCTCTAAAGGTTACAACGTTAGGGAATGTTATAACGTTAGGGGAATGTTAGAGGAACGTTCTCTAAAGGTTACAACGTTAGGGGAACGTTCTCTAAAGGTTACAACGTTAGGGGAACGTTCTCTAAAGGTTACAACGTTAGGGGAATGTTAGGGAACGTTCTCTAAAGGTTACAACGTTAGGGGAATGTTAGGGGAACGTTCTCTAAAGGTTACAACGTTAGGGGAATGTTAGGGGAACGTTCTCTAAAGGTTACAACGTTAGGGGAATGTTAGAGGAACGTTCTCTAAAGGTTACAACGTTAGGGGAATGTTATAACGTTAGGGGAATGTTAGAGGAACGTTCTCTAAAGGTTACAACGTTAGGGGAACGTTCTCTAAAGGTTACAAAGTTAGGTGAATGTTAGAGGAATGTTCTTGAAAGATTACAAAATTAGGGGAATGTTCTCTAAAGGTTACAACATTACACCAAAACACAATCAAAACCTAACTAAACCTAACCTTCAGGGAACCGCAACCAACAACAAACGTTCCAAGAACCAAAGATTGTTAGTTGGGGTATATGTTGGAAGGTAAAATTGTTGCTGTTTTTTTCAGTTTGTAATTTTTGCTACTTCTACATCTTTTTGAAAATGGCCCATTCACTTTTGCACTGGCCCGCCAAAATACCATCAAAATACCATTTCTGCCTACGCCACTTGTATCCAGCCGATGTGAGACTAATTGCGTAATGGAAAAACATGACGTCGGCGAGGGAGCATCCATAGAGAGCATATTAGAACACGTGATCCAATGCTTTACATAGACGTAGTGAAAACGAAAGCACAGTACTCCAGTTAACAGTAGTAGGCCTACGTCGCAGTGTGAGGATGAACTACATGGTTTACAAGGCGAACTTGTTTTAGGTCTTCGCAGATCTGTCAGATGGACCTGGGTTCCTCTTTAATCTCTGTTATCTGTCTGCTCGGAGCTGCGCTCTGCTCCAACGGCGGTAAGTGCAAACTCAGCCCACTTACACGTTACACATTACATGTTCAGAACTCCCCTTTAAAAAATCTTATTCAACCTTACTCTAGTTTGGTCCAAACCAGGGCACTGCAAAAATAACAATAATGCAAAACAAACAATGTTTGCTTTTTTATTAATTACCATTGTTATTCATATTTGCACTTTCCTTTCAGCCACTACCGTCTGAGAGGTTTTGTGTAACGTTAGTCTGCAACTGAATAGCATTTCTAACACAATTCAGTCAAGCTCTTAACAAAACAGACACCACTGTAATAACTAAGTAGACCAGATGTGCAGAGGAAACCAACACATTTTGAAGGCATGGATTTTCAAAATAAAAAGAGCTTGTCCCATGATGTGAGACAATAAAGTTAATCTTGACTCTTGAGGCAGTGTAGCTGCAGGGAATTGGTAGATCCTTTTGAATCTTTGTCCAACAGTTTGAAGAGAGAACTTTTCTGTTTACAGTACCTGTATTCGTCTAGGCATCTAGGCATGTCATATTAAACAAATTAGCCTATACAGTAAAGCAAAAGGTTAATCAACCCAATAGCATGTGCAAAATCGCCTTACAAAAAAACCTTGCATAAATCCAACAGGACTCATTCACAACTGACTAAATAAGCAACTCATACAACTGACTTTGTTAGCTGAAACTAATTTAAAAAAAATCTAAGGGGAACCATTTTAATTTTCTGTTGTTGCACTTCTGTGTGGATATCTGCATCCCAATTGTGATTTGCCACTTGATGTTTTTTTCTTCCCAGACAACATCAGTTGCCCGTGTCCAAAAATTCCTCAGTTGGCTCTTACTGAACCTCCAAAAGATTCCTGCTACCAAATTGGCGGCACTTACCGCTACACGTGCATAGGAGGTTACAAGAGGAAGGTGGGAACTTCAAATCTCATCAGATGCCAGGAAAAGGGTGGTTCTCCAGAATGGTCCAAACCCACCCTCAAGTGTAAAGGTAAGATTAAAGATACAAAGAGCTCAATCACAAAATCCCCCCAAAAAATGGAGCTATGTGAGTAAAGCAAAAATATCTCTGTACCCAGTTACCATATGCTACCATAGGGCTCAGGTTACTTTTTTAGAAAGCTTTATTTAGAAAGTAAATGATACAATGTCAAAGTACATCGTCAAGAAAGAGAGATAAAAGGCTAAAAATAAACATTAAGGAGATGAAGGATTTGATACGCCCAGGGTTCGGTTCGTATCACGATTTTTGACCCACGATCCAATACAAACCTTGATTCTTTTTTTTTTTTTGCCACATGGCATTTTTTTGTCATTGATTACATCCCACTTTGCAGCACAGTTATACAACAGATAGCTATTTATTGATATTGCTTGATTTCAATATCGATCGATCCAACACCAAAGATTATTTTGTTTTTTGGACAATTCCCCTTCCAACCTGTTGAGGGGCCGAAGAGGAAAAGTGCTTTGGTGCCTACAGTAAAGGTAGCTAATGCTAATGTAATTCTTAGTGGGTAACAAAAGATTATGACACCGTTCTCCACGTTCAGTTATTTTTAGAATGATTGTTTTGACCACTCTGGGCTAACGTTAACTGTATAGATAGACAACTAATCTAATGGTAATTTAGCTAGCTAGCAAACCCCTGCCTGCTGCATCTATCTCCCGGCGCTGTGAGGCTTCAGTCGGGATGAGAGCTGACAACAGCCCTGGGGACATATCCACAGTCATCCCCAGCCAGCTAGCAACCATCCACTATCATTACAGCCCCAGCCGGGGGACACATCCACAGTCATCCCCAGCCAACAAGCAACCACCCACCATCATTACAGCCCCAGCCGGGGGACACATCCACAGTCATCCCCAGCCAGCTAGCAACCACCCACTGTCATTACAGCCCCAGCCGGGGGACACATCCACAGTCATCCCCAGCCAGCTAGCAACCACCCACTATTATTACAGCCCCAGCCGGGGGACACATCCACAGTCATCCCCCAGCCAGCAAGCAACCACCCACCATCATTACAGCCCCAGCCGGGGGACACATCCACAGTCATCCCCCAGCCAACAAGCAACCACCCACCATCATTACAGCCCCAGCCAGGGGACACATCCACAGTCTTCCCCCAGCCAGCTAGCAACCACCCACTATCATTACAGCCCCGGCCGGGGGACACATCTACAGTCATCCCCAGCCAACTAGCAACCATCCACTATCATTACAGCCCCGGCCGGGGGACACATCCACAGTCATCCCCCAGCCAGCAAGCAACCACCCACTATCATTACAGCCCCAGCCGGGGGACACATCCACAGTCATCCCCAGCCAGCTAGCAACCACCCAGTATCATTACAGCCCCAGCCGGGGGACACATCCACAGTCATCCCCCAGCCAGCAAGCAACCATCCACTATCATTACAGCCCCGGGGGACACATCCACAGTCAACCCTCAGCCAGCTAGCAACCATCCCGGTCAGCACTTACTGTACCTCCGGTGCTAAGGACGCTAACAGCAGTTTACTGAACCGTCGGGAAACAGACCCAGGCACCCGAGTCAGAACAGCGGCCACTCGTAACGTTACAGCTCCGGTAGCGTTACTGTTTTTTCATTTGAAAAAAATAAAATTACATTCAAATGTAATTGTATTTTCAAATTGAAATGAAATAGACATGGAACAAACCTAAGAGCCAATTTGGGGTTGGTTTTGAATCATTAACATTCCCGTAATTGTCTCTATCTGTTGAAAGCCAGACCAAGTATGACTCAAATTTTGCACTTCATTTTTCACTTTCCCTTTTAGGTTTTAGTTGTTTTTCCTTTAATTTCCTTTTTTTCTGTGATGGTCCTGCCCCAGGATCAGCCATAACTACAGCATATAACTTAATAAAATAACATTAGAATACTATTTGACTATATAATAGTCTATAAAAGAAATCTCCTGCTACCTTTTACCTGGCTGGATACTCAGGCTTCTCTTGTGTTACGTGTGCTCTGTTGCGCTGTCTACCTGCTGAAAATCATTTTGTAACTTTGCAGGAAAAATCAGACTTGGGCAAAGGCATTCATAAAAACTATATACTGTAAAAATAGCGTTTCTTTCACTGTAAGTCTCATTTGCTGCTACAGGTAATTTATGATCATCAGATGGATAATAACACAGTTTTAGAAACATTTAAAAGTTACATATAGTCACTTTAAAATACTGAGAAATTTAGTCAGTATCAGTTCTTCCTCCTGTCCTCCTCCCTCTGCTGATGTGATTCATGCAAGAAGAACATGTTATATTTTGGAGTGGATCCAAATCCATGGCAGATACACAAATTATTTTTCACTTTTGTTAAAATTGCAAGATAGAAGATGGCCTCAACGTCATAGTTCTCACCCACTACCTCTGTTCACTGATTGGACCGCTAAAGGTTTGACCGGAGAAAAAGCTGCGAATATACCGCAAACCCAAACGTAGTACTGAAAGAAAATGAAAATTGAGTTGAAATACGTAGGAGGGCGGAGCCAGGCTACCTCAACATTCCTAACCGGGAAACCAACCCAGGCCGCAGCGGTGACAGCACCAAATCCTAGCCATCATGGAGCCTCGAACTTTATCAACAAATGTATTTATAGCTTATTCATACTGTCAAGTTTCACATGATGAACAAATCATTGTGTTTCAGCTGACCCGAACAGATCACCCCCAACACAACCACCAAAGACCACAACAACAAGTAAGTTTTAATATTTTTACACTGTAAGGTTTTAATATGTGTTGGAGAGAAGTGTTTTTTTTCTCAACATGTATGATTAATGGTCTGATCTTGCAGATACTCCCAGTGGCTCCACCATTATCACTTCCTTCAGTAAGTTTTGTATTTGCATGAATTCTGAAGATAGAAAAATACTACAATAATACTAATTAACTAAAAAATATCTACATATGTCCAAATCATCTGTGTTAGCAGTGGTTGTACTAGTGGTTACTTTGTTGCATGTTGAAAATTGTGTTAGGATAACCAAAAGATTCTAGGATCCAAGTCAGTGTATGACAACATGTAGGATGTGTGTCACTACAATGACTGGAAAAAATAGATTGACCCCCCAAGACATTTCAAGAGATTGATAATTGTATGCTGCCATTGAGAGAGCTAAATGGTTTTTTGGCTTTGACATACTGTTTTCCTTGCATATCTTTATAATGAACCTGGGCACGTAGATACCTGTTTGTATGTGTGGATTCTTCTTGCATGTGTATTCATTCCATGCAAGAACTTGATATAGCAGGAGAAGCACAGGTGCAACTAATAACAATGATGGTATTAGTGTCACAGAGACCCAGAACCCATGCCCAAAACAGCTTAATGGAATTCAGCCATCATTAATTACACAATTACCCTCAGAAAATGACCCTGCGATTCCCATAAAGTTTTGTGAGTCATTTTTGCATATTTTAGTTAGCGACTAGCTGATAGTGGAGCAATTAGCTGCTAAAGAGGTTGATATTTCCCTCACGGGTTGGTGGAGACCAAAACAGAACTAAAAGGAGCTTGAATATTAGACATACATTTGTCAGGTGACAGGAAACACAACTCCAAGTGAATGCTAATGTTGCTCTGTGTCTGCTGGATATGTTTTTAAGCAACAGATAAGGTGGAAATATGCCAATGGTCTGATTTTTTGTATTTTTTTTAAATGTATTTTCTTATCAGCGGCAGCTTCCACATGGCGGCAGATGACCCCGAGTATAAGCACCGCAGCTTCAGTGACTTCAGAAAGAGACAGGGCAGAGTCTACCTCACCTGGTCTACAAGCCCAGACAGATCACTCACCGGGTAAATAGCATAAAGCCACACATGTTATGCTACTTGCAGTGTACTGTATGTACTGTATGTAATGTTGAAGTATGGATTTAATTGCGGGGGTATTTTGCCGATGGTAATGTTATTACTTAGCAACACACTAAGACCCAGGGTGAGTCTGATGAAAACTACTGTCTTTGCCCGGTCACAATGCTGCGGAGGAAAACTCTGAGAATAAGTTTTGTCCGGTCTGTGTTTTTCTGAGGGAGGACCCCTAAACGCCCCGCCAAATTCGTGCACCCAAGTCTTCCACAAACCTAGGGAAAATTGTTTTAATAAATTCAGAAACATGCATTTGACCTTTTTCTTCCTCGAGAGAAAGTGCCCTTTATCTGAGGTGCTTTTTAAAGCTTTTATAATGAAAATACATATTCCTGTCAAACACATATAATTATTGATTATAAATATCAAGACATCAGGTCGAGCGATTAGACTTTAGACCTCCCACATCCCCACAGAACTTCCCCAGTTAATGACTTACATCAAGAGTCCTTTTACCTGGAATGTTATGTTCAAATATACAGCTCAGTTGGTCAATTTAGAAAAAGATTTTAGTTGATTTGAGGTGTTATATACAGTATATGTATATAAAGGTAATTTGGAAAGCACTCCAATTAATACTTAAACAGCCGTCAGTTATTCTAAATATATACTTAAAACTAGTAGCATAGAAAACATACATTATGGCATAGTTTCCATTGCTGTTGCTTGATCTGCACTGATAAACCTAGTGCATACCAAAGAAGACCATGGCCTCTGTGTGAACTGATTATTTTTTAGAAATCTATTGTGTTAAACAATTGCGTGGGTGGGAGGGAATTAAAATAAATTTAAAGGTTTTGTTAAAAAAAAAAATCTTTTTACCAAATAGTTATGAGAAGACCATTTTTTTCACTTTTTCACTTGAGGCCCTGCCCCCCAAAATGTCTGTGCACGTCCCTGAATATATTGCATGTAAGACATGCAATATATTCCCCCCCATAGTTACAATGTCTATATATTCTATTTTGGGTTTTCTAAATAAACTCTTACATGAGTTTAAAAACTTTATCTGCCATAGTTTCTTGTCAGCTTGATGTCGGCAAACACAACTTGCTTCTGCTAGGGGCGTTCTAAGGCCAGTGTAGGAAAAACATAACTGTTACAGACCTGGTGGGGGGGGCGGGGCAATATTCCGAGACAGATTCAGAATTTCTAAGAAAGAACTCAGATATTCTTTGAGATTAAAGTGGTGAATTTGGAAAAACTTTGCAAAGTCATCCAAGGGGCCTAATTGGACCATTTGGCAGGCCGGTTGTGGTCCACAGGCTGTATGTTTGACACCCCCAACTAGCTAATATAATTATATAATATATATATATATATATATATATATATATATATATATATATATATTATTGCACTTATATAATCAATATTGATTTGGTTAATGTGGACATTAGGGAGAACATGTCTTGATCACATCAAGTATTTCAGTAGTGTTAAAAGTTACTGGATCTCAAGTATTTAATGTTACCGGAAAATAAATGAGAAAGCCAAGCCAAAATATTTGGAAACAGCACTTAGCCAAATAATAGCTGGCTCCATTTCAACATAAGAAAATTCGGGACATCAGGGAATTATCCAGCTAAAGGGTCTGATAACATTGGAGAAGGATAATTAATCATATCACATACAGCAAGTCAAGTGGACCCATTAGAAGATTAGAAAACTGAGACAAATTGTTATCTGGGGCGTCTTCTCGAGAATAAACCAAGAAATCTGCAAACCTCTCCCCCTTTTTTGAGTTTCTTTGTGTTTCCACGTTGGTTCCAATATCCCCATTCTTCATGAAATGTTTTGTTCTGTGTGTGGTGGTTTCAGCCTGGTCCGTCATCTCATGTTTGTGTTTTTTCAAGCATACACACATCTGTAAAATAACAAACACAGCACATAAATGGAACCAGTTGTTGTTAAAAAATATGGGTTCTAAAAGGATAGAAAAACAGCACAGAAACCTGGAAGACATGTCATGTCATGACATAAATGTCATGTGATCAATCATCCTTAATGTACAACTCGCACTGCCTTTATCTGCTAATGCTAAACTGTTGAAACGAAACTGTTTGAATGACAAGCCAAGCTACAGGGAAGTCACATTCCTTTCTTTCACAGCCTCAGTTATAGAGACAGAGACTACAGGGACGCACCAGACAACATCAACCTCATCCACCACTAAGCCTTCAAGCAACAGCACCATCTCTGCAGTGTTACCAACTGCCCTCGGTAAGCCTCCGCACTGTTGTTGTTCCCAATGTACGGAAGGGGATTAGGGCCACTGGTGAAACATCTATTCGAGTTTTGACTTTATTCTCAGAATTTGGACTTTAAATTCAGAATTCTAACTTTATTCTCAGAATTCTAACTTTATTCTCAGAATTTGGACTTTAAATTCAGAATTCTAACATTATTCTCAGAATTCTAATATTATTCTTAGAATTCTAACTTTCTTCTTAGAATTCTAACATTATTCTCAGAACTCTAACATTATTCTTAGAATTCTAACATTATTCTCAGAATTCTAATATTATTCTTAGAATTCTAACATTATTCTCAGAATTCTAACATTATTCTCAGAATTCTAACTTTATTCTTAGAATTGAGACATTATTCTCAGAATTCTAACATTATTATCAGAATTCTAACATTATTCTCAAAACTCTAACTTTATTCTTAGAATTCTAACATTATTCTCAGAATTCTAACATTATTCTCAGAATTCTAACATTAATCTCAGAATTCTAACATTATTCTTAGAACTCTAACATTAATCTCAGAATTCTAACATTATTCTTAGAACTCTAACATTAATCTCAGAATTCTAACATTATTCTTAGAATTCTAACATTATTCTTAGAACTCTAACATTAATCTCAGAATTCTAACATTATTCTTAGAATTCTAACATTATTCTTAGAACTCTAACATTAATCTCAGAATTCTAACATTATTCTCAGAATTCTAACATTATTCTTAGAACTCTAACATTATTCTCAAAATTCTAACTTTATTATCAGAATTCTAACATTATTATCAGAATTCTAACATTATTCTCAGAATTCTAACATTATTCTCAGAATTCTAACATTATTCTTAGAACACTAACATTAATCTCAGAATTCTAACATTATTCTTAGAACTCTAACATTAATCTCAGAATTCTAACATTATTCTTAGAACTCTAACATTAATCTCAGAATTCTAACATTATTCTTAGAATTCTAACATTATTCTCAGAATTCTAACATTATTCTTAGAACACTAACATTAATCTCAGAATTCTAACATTATTCTTAGAATTCTAACATAATTCTCAGAATTCTTGCTTTATTCTCAGAATTCTAACTTTATTCTCAAAATTCTAACTTTATTCTCAGAACTCAAACAAATGTTTCACCAGTGTCCTCTTCTGTACATTTGTGCCAATGGGAAGCCCTATATAATAACTACATTGTTTTTATAAACAATAATATAAAGCCAGAGAATCACGACCTTACCATTTCATGTTGAGTTTTTCATGTCACTTTCTACTTCTACGGCACTACATTTCAGAGAGAAATATCGTACTTTTTACTCCACTACATTAATCCAACAGCTTTTAGTTACTAGTTCCCAAACTACGATTTTTTTAACACAAAACACATGTAGATTAAAAAAAAAAAAAGTTTTATTTTAATGAGAAAAACATAGTACAGCTGAAATGATTAGACACAAAACTGTTTTCATCGTTTCCAGTTTCTAAAATGTAATGATTTTTCTGCTTTGAGTACTTTTTCCTGATGATACTTGCATACTTTTACTTAAGTAACATTTTCAATGCAATACTTTTACCCGTAACAGAGTATTTTTAACTAAAGGATCCGATTACTTCTTCCATCACTTGTGTTGAGTATTTCTCTCTTATTAACAGGAATTGGCAGCACAACAACGGCAGTGATCAGCTGCGCTTCATTGGCGTTTGTCTTAGCTTTGATTGGAATCAGCCTGTATTGTTTTAAAAGGTAAGCTAGAGAAAAGCATATTACCATGACATTGAAAATTTCATTCATTCATTGAAAAATCAATTAGTTCAGATGTAAATATGTCACGCTACACTGTCTTTCGCTTAATAGAACTGAAATTTAGGTAAAGCAGTGAATACTTCCCATGTGAATACTTCAAAACACGCATTTACACTACGGGTGGGGGTAAAGATCAATACAGCATAGTATTGTGATTTTTTTGTGGCATGTGTAATGGGAAAATTACATTTTAAGCAGGATTTCATATATCCTGTAATAGTATTCATATTATTCATTACTATGCTTTTGTGTTCTATGACTTCATTCAATTCATTTTTGTATGTGTCCTCCCTGAAGCTGTCGACAGCTGTCTGTTGCTAAATCCCTCGCTCAGGGCCCTGTAGTCTGAAAGATACAGACGTCCAGAGCTATGTTTATCGATAAAGATGCAGAGCTGGGACATTTTCTTACTGTACGTGACCAAACGACACCAGGTTGTCTTTCGCAGCTAAGCTAAACTACCGCTAGAGACTCTGGGGCATGGGGGTACAGATGCAGAAAAGATGTAGAAACGGCTCCAACTTGTCTGAGTGTTTCCACTGAAAAACCAACTCAGTACTTTTGCTCAGCTGTCTTTAATTTTGTTTCAACAAAGTCTCACTTCAAAACTTCTCGTCTCCTGCTGTACAGAAAACTTCCACAATACATGCTTCTGTCATGGATGACAATGCGTGGCGCTTTGCACATATTCATTTTTGTAAGCTGAGCAAAGAAGTCTCTCTCTCAGTTTCTGTAGGTTCCTGTCTTGGTCATGTGCGCTACCATGGTAGCGGCTTGTTGTCAAGCTCTCAGGTTTCATGTTAAAGTCTATGAGATCTCTCGTCCTTGAAGCGCAGTTTAGGTCTACCCGTATGCCGAGTGCCCTCCACCAGTGCTCCATGTAGTACTGAGTGGGGAATGCGAGATTGTGGCATTCTGTTGACATGGCCTGCCCATCTCAAGTCGTTCAGGTGTAAATACATAATGTCACGCTACACTGTCTTTTGCTTGATAGAACAACTGAAATTTAGGTAAAACAGTTTGTTTTTGCAAACCCATGTGCCTACTTATTCAAAACACGCATTTACACTAGGGGTATAGAATCGAGATTTTTGTCTGTGGCAAGACTGTATGGATACACAGACACCAAGTATGGATCTTTTAAAATATAACTGTTGGTCAGTTTGTCTGCTTGACAATCCCATTTTGCAGCAATAAAATTGAAGTGAGATGTACAAACTACAAAGAAAAATGAAAAAATTCATCTTTTTAGATGAAACAGATGTGGACAAAGTTTCCTTTTGGGGACATCATTTGAAATTGGGAAAAATTAAAGTTTAATTTAAAGTTTCATTGAAATGGTTATGAATTCAATCAAATCACAATAATATCGTATCGTGAGGCCTCTGGTGATTCCCACCCCTAATTTCATCAACATCTCAATGTCAATATTCTTAAACAATTAAGTGCAATAACTTCTCAGTTACATGTACAATATCTGTTATTTACTCACTGCTGCTACTTATGTTCCCATTGTACATTATTTAAGTACTACAATATAAATTGCACAATCAATTGTTTTAGCGACATAATCTTTTTCACCTAATATTACATTTCAATGTAATCTCACTTCACTCCTACTTTCTTTTTTCATTTCTCACACTGTGGCTTTTTTACTATATACTGTACACTTATTGACTCGTTCTTTTCTTACTATAATTTATTTTTTTTTACCTTGAATCTGACTGTGAGCTGAACAATTTCCTTGAGGGGATCAATAATTATTATTATTATTTTTTTTTTAATTCTGATTTGGATTGATTATCATATCAGTAGTTATGATCTCATCACTTTTTTTTTGTAGGAAGTCGAGAAACAGCATCCCACCGGAGCCGACAGAAGAACAGCTACACTTGAAGGCTGCTCCATGTTCCATCAGAGTTTGTTCTACGTGACCTGCCGCTGGCGCAGAGAGCAGCCACACGGCCTAACCAGTCTGAATCGCCGCTGTTCGGGAAAACATCTGCTTGATTCAGGAAAAATCCTTTTTTTGTTGAGAAAAATCCTCATCACTCACTCGTAGGGCTCATTAAAAAATGTTCGATACCGGTTCCTGAACTATCCTTTTTGCGATAACAAATGAATGAAACAAAAATAAATTACAACACGTAATTTATTTTTCAACTCCTGCTACGTGAGCCCTGTCTCTGTGTGTAACGTAGGGTTTTTCCTGCATGTCTCGTAAGACGTGTAACGTTGGACAGCCAATCACAGACATTATTAGATCTTGGTACAAGCATGATGTGTGCTTATTGGCTCACTGACGCTGAGATTTACTCCTTAGGTATTGAAATAGGGTGTTGAATGACGAGGCATTTTTTGAAACTCGATACTTTGGAGGCAATTCAGTCAGTGCCTAAAGAGTATTGAATTCAATACCCAGTCCTACTCCCTCGACATCCATTTCTACTCCCTACATTCACATGTTCCACCAAAATAAGTTCCTTCCCAAGGCTATTTCGCAGGGGCGCCACACCTGTGTCCGGGTCTTAGTGCCGGACAAAAGACAATTGTGACTGGAATGCTGTGTGGACTGGCCAGACCCTCCACTGCAGCGCTGTGGGGAAGGTCTGGCAATGCTAGACTACAGCGTTACTGGAGCTCATGGGGTCATCCCAATGCAGTGAAGAACCGCCTTGTTCTTATTTGATTGTTTGATCGCCTCCATGAGCTTAATGGCTGGCTTGGTATGACATTTGTTGTTTGCACAGTTCTAAAAAGTTGAACTCACAACCTTTTTTGGAGAAGATCTCAACCAAATACGTAAACTGCACATAAGGAACTTTAATTTCAAAGACGATGTGACCATCCGGTGCTACGACAAGTAGCAGGTGCTCTCTTATACCCTTGTAGGATATTTCTGGGGATATTCGGTATGTTTCTTTGGTCGCTGGTTCAAGTCCCCATACGCACCAAAGTATGGTGGCCTGGTAACTGGAGAGGTGCTAGTTCACGTCCTGGGCACTGCCATTTAAATACAAAATACCATCAATGAATAAACCTTTCCAACAAGAATGGACTGTTAAGCCAAAGCCCCATATAACAGGTGCCATAGAGCTCCATTGCTCTTTAAAATGTGTGAACACATCACAGGGAGGAGCCTGTATCCTAGGTTACATGTTCATCACAAGACATTCCTGACGAATTCCTGATAAATTAATAAACAACAGTCCATGGTGCAGACCTTTCTGTTTGGTTTCCATTTACACAGCCAGAGCTGTGTATTAACCTTTGACCATGAGCAGATATTCACTGAATTTAACAAAGTGTTCACTTACTATACCTCTAACCCTACTGCGGTCTAAGGGCATTTTTACATTTCTTTTTAAATTAACTTTTTAAGGATATTTGCATATAACCGGATACCCATTACATCATATCAAAATGTTCAGAACAAACTCAGCGTTCTGTAAAGGGAGGCCCAAATTTGTTCCAGAGGAATGTGTAAAGCAATGATTTGGCCTTAAAAATGAACAGTTGATGCTCGCTTTTTGCAAATTCTCAAATCTTTTGTGAAAACAAACTTAAACCCAATTGTTTTGGTGTTTGAAATGAGTTTACAAAAGTCTTGGGTTCACAAAAGTAGCTTAAAATGCGAAGAAAATAGCAAATCATTGTCTAAAATGAAATTTTGTAACGTGTGCAACTTTTGTCCTCAGGGTTAAATAGTCACTAGCTGACCAAACCTGCATGACTTAAAATAGTCTCTTACTGAAAATACAATCAACTAAATAGTCGAGTTTGCTCAAAACAGCACTGCCCAGCTGTTTAAAAAAAACGTTTTTTCAAGATTAAAATCTTCAGTATGGACCAATGAGCTTGGTGCTAAGTGCCACAGACAGGAAGATGAAAAATATTGAGAGACAGACTAATTGTTGGATTTTGCTCTTTTCGTGGGAATGGTTGACAATAAGGAAAATATAAAGTATCAACAATCATATACTTTAACAGTACGTTACTGTTTATTGGTATCCAGCTGTGAACCTTTTGCTATCACTTCAGTAGAATAGGGATTAATGGAATTTTGTTTGTGCTGCGACCAAAACATTACATTTGAAGAACACATTTGTCATTTCAAATACAATGTCTCACGTAACCATTCAACCACCCTTTTGTAATAAAAAAATACTGGATTAAGCATAGGAAAACAAGTTTTTATTTGTAGAAAGTTTGTTTTGTTTGTCAAAAAAAAAAAAGAAAAGAAAAATTTCTAGGAAATGACCTCATCAGTAGCTGTACAGCCCCGGGTGCAAGTGAAGCATTATTAAAGAGGAGGAAGTGAAAAAAATAAACCCCCCCACTTCCCCAGACAAAATTAAATTATTTCAGTTAAAGGTTGTTTTTTCTGGGCCATTTCAGCCTTTATTTTTGACAGGACAGCTGAAGATATGAAAGGGGAGAGAGAGGGGGAGAATGACATGCAGCAAAGGGTCGCAGGTCGGAGTCAAACCCTGGCCCGCTGCATTGAGGAGTAAACCTCTATAAATGGGCGCCCTCTATAAATGAACTATGTGAGCGCCCTAAAGCTTATTGTTAATGAATTCAGTGCAAAATGTGTATTGTTATAGCAATTCGTAGCTGAACATAGATCTCCTGTATCACTGTAACGCTTTAATATAACATTTCCATAGGAATCACTATATGATTAGTGAAATATGTATCACCCCTGATATTTATATGCAACTGGATGTTTGAGTATTATTAAAAAAAAAATCCCATGTTTTACATCAATGTTGTTTTGTGTCCTTACCTATGAAATTTACTATTTTTGTGAAAATAAGTGTTTTTGCTCAAAGTTTTACAATGGTTCGTGTGATAAAAGGCCTTTTAAAATAACACAATGAACTGCTGAAACCTCAATGGTGACATATGCCATGGTTCAGTAACATCTTAAAATGGCACTGGGGGTTACTTTCGTTTCCCCACCCTGGACTAAAATTCTGCTGAAAAGCTGTTTGACTGCCCAAGGAGCTGAGGCTGATTAGTAGCAGCTGTTTGGCAGGAAATTGGAACAGAATCCCAATGCAAAATGGAGTGTTGTTACCACCAAAATAGGGCTTAGCAATAGGGAGAAAAATCACATATCCAAATATTCTTGAACAAATACCTCAATAATCAATATTGCGGCTATAATTGTAGGGTTGACAATTGGTGCTTTAACAAAATATCTTCACACTTAGATTTTAGATAAATCATTAGTAATGTGGACATAAGTTAAGTGGGGAAAAGGCAAATAATAGAACAATTAGAACAGTCTGGCAAGCTCAGAAAAGAAAGTACATCACTTCACTGTAATGCAGCCTGTAAAACCAGGAAAAGACAACACTTACAGTGAGGAAAAGTATTTGAACACCCTGATATTTTGCAAGTTCTCCCACTTAGAAATCATGGAAATCAATTTCAATTCAATTTTATTTATAGTATCAATTCATAACAAGAGTTAGACACTTTACAGATAGAGTAGGTCTAGACCACACTCCGTAATTTTACAAGGACCCAACAGTTCTAGTAGTTCCCTCCAGAGCAAGCAACAGTGGCGAGGAAAAACTTCCTTTTAGGCAGAAACCTCGGACAGACCCAGGCTCTTGGTAGGCGGTGTCTGACGACCGGTTGGAGTTAGAATGAAGAGTGGCAATAACGGTCACAAAAAAATAATACTTTGTAGTAGTTCTTTGTAGTAGTTCATGGCATAGCAGGGCACTGTGCAGCATTACAAGGCACAGCAGGATGTAGCAGGGCACAGCAGAGTGTAGCAGGATGAACATGCCATTGCAGAATGTGTAGCGGGACCATGGCGACAGCTGCTACCCTGATTTTGGAGCCTCCCTGATCCAAGGAAACATGCTGGACGAAAAAGAACATAAGGACTCCGGGGAATGACTCCCCAGAGCTAGGTTAGTAACAAGCATTTCTGGGACATGGATGCACACAAATGGAAAGATAGAAAGATAGAGGAGAGGGGAACTCAATGTGTCAAAGGAAGTCCCCCAGCAGTCTAAAACTATTACAGCATAACTAGGAGAGACACGGTAAAGAGAGGAGCCTTGTCAGGCTAGAACTCTCCCCAACCGGATCGGGCTGTATCGCCCTGCCTCCCTCTAGTTTTATTATATTATTGATTATATGATAGATAGATCTGACAACTATGACGAGAAGCAGGGGGGCCAGGTTAGGCGGACGCTGCGAGTCCTCACTCCCTAACAATATTCAATTCCATGCTCTAACTATAAGCTTTATCAAAGAGGAAAGTCTTAAGCCTACTCTTAAATGTGGAGACGGTGTCTGCCTCCTGAATCCAAACTGGAACCTGGTTCCACAGGAGAGGAGCCTGATAGCTGAACGCTCTGGCTCCCGTTCTACTTTGAGACTCTAGAAACCACAAGTAACCCTGCATTCTGGGAGCGCAGTGCTCTTGTAGGGTTGTAAGGTACTATGAGCTCTTTAAGATAAGATGGTGCTGGGCTGATTTCTCACCTTTCTTAGGATCATTGAGACCCCCCGAGGTGAGATCTTGCATGGAGCCCCAGTCCGAGGGAGATTGACAGTCATGTTTAGCTTCTTCCATTTTCTAATGATTGCTCCAACAGTGGACCTTTTTTCACCAAGCTTGTTGCCTTGTGGAGGTGTACAATTTTGTCTCTAGTGTCTCTGGACAGCTCTTTGGTCTTGGCCATGTTAGTAGTTGGATTCTTACTGATTGTATGGGGTGGACAGGTGTCTTTATGCAGCTAACGACCTCAAACAGGTGCATCTAATTTAGGATAATAAATGGAGTGGAAGTGGACATTTTGAATGCAGACTAACAGATCTTTGAGGGTTAGAATTCTAGCTGATAGACAGGTGTTCAAATACTTATTTGCAGCTGTATCATACAAATAAATAGTTAAAAAATTATACATTGGGATTTCTGGATATTTTGTTTTTAGATTGTCTCTCACAGAACTTGAAAAATAGCAGGGTGTTCAAATACTTATTTTCCTCACTGTACATCATAACCACAACTAGTGTAAACTGCCCTTCCATGACCAATGGATTATATACTCATGTTATCATGATGAAATATAAAAGTCACACAAACGATATTCACAAAAGTTTCCTTTTAAGTAAAAGTTGACAAGTCTGCCAGCAAATTGTATTTTTTTTTTTTTATTTACTTAGTGTCACACAATCACACTTTGCACTCCAGTTAACCCTCAGTCCTACGAGTGGTCACTGGGAGCTATAGGCCAGTAATAGTCTTTCTAAAAAGGGCATCTCAACTGGATATAAACACTCAATTTTTTTCATCTCACAGAGAAAAAAATAAAAATAAAAAATAGCAACTGCAAAAATCTGTTACAGAGACATTTAAAAAGTCTGTTTCAACACCTAACATTATTCGTGGCTGTTAACCTGAAAAGTCCTTTTTCCAACTATGCACAAAAGCAGTTTAAATTTAAGTCCTGGAAGACAAGCAGGGTTAAAAAAGTGCCAGCAGCATCATGTGGTGGACCTGCTGGCCGAGTCTTCGTGGTATTTCAGCCATCGAGAGCACGTCGTCGGTCATGAGGAAGGCTACTGAGCCAATGCGCGTCCACACACACCGCTCGCACAATGGGCCGCCAGCAGACACACCATCAGACTGGACAGACAAAAAAAAAGGAGACGTATTAAATCACAGCAAGCAGAGTCTAAGGTTATTACAGCTATTGTGCTTTTATAATTCTGACTGACAAAAACTGTAGTTTCATTTTTTTAGGGTTTGGTGGCATCCAAAATCGCATACATACTCAACATGAACAACATGGACGCACTAAGCTGTAATTTTAACATCACTGCCTGAGATCCTACTTGCCGGTTGGAGACATAATTACAGATTTTAAAATACGAAGATGGTGAGTTGAAGTGTTGTAATTGCAGAACTCCCTTAAGCGTTATTCCACTACATGATACCTCCTCGACTCGACTTTTTCGGTTTTCCATTATGAAAAAAAGTTTACTAGCTAACTAACTAACTAGTTACTAGCTAACATGTACTTTTTTTTAGCATCACCAAACTACAGATTGGTTGGAGAGAATTGTCACTAATCACTGCGTCATCATTGCTAGCAACAGACGGAGGGGGGCCCTGGACAAATCCGCCATTTTTAAATAAATTTAGCCAGCTTGTGTTTTAATTTTGCTGCCTCCAGCTTCTTTAGAAGCTAAATGTGTCTTCTGGCTGTGGCAACAGCCACATGCCGAGAATCAAAAACAACACACCTTCAACGTTCTTTGTGTGTTTGTGTCGCACCAGCCACGCTTGCCTCACGCATGACGCGGTACTAAACAATCTGCAATGGAAAAGGGAGGACGGGGCACCGCGGCCGAGTCGAGTCGAGCAGGTACCTTGTAATGGGAAAAAAGCCATTGGTTTCTTTCAGTTTGTCTGTTATGAACGTTGTTGTTACTGCCGCATTGCATTGTGGGATACTTATGCAGGACATTGCTTACTGTAATATTTCACCGGAAATAGTATGCAATTCATATACCGCAATATTGGTTTCATACCAAAGTTTCGGACGTACTAAAAACTCTCATATGCAGTTTTAGCCTACTAAATAGCATGTTAGTATGGAATTTTGGACGCAACTTTTTTTTCTTTTCTTCAATACAACCTTCACAAAATGCTAACTGGCTCATTTAGGCTAACAGTAACTCAGAGGCTGTAAGCATTTGGTGATAATATGCATGTCCATGACAGAAACTGTGCTGTAAAATATATCCTATAGACCATGTCAAACATTCTTAATGGCCCCAAGCTGATTTCCTGTTGCAGTGTATGTGAATGACATAAACAAGGGGCCAGGCTGTTGCCTAGCAAGGGAATTCTATTGAAAAGGTCTTACGTTTTGGCTACATTGAACGTGTATTGGGACCGTTTGCAGAGCAGATGGGCCAGGGAATGAATCTTTTAACTGACTACATCTGCAGGGCACACACTACTAAGATTGTGGAGCGCTTTTGCTTTGTTGTTTCTTTAATTTTTGGAGCCGGCACTGTGCTTTAAAATGTCAATCTATGGTCAGCTGTTATCAAAGGATGCAGGTGAAGAAAACAAAAAAATAAAAACTGAATCTCTCAAAACCAAACTGCCAACACGCTCACTGACAGTCATTAAGTTGTTTCCTTGCATTGGTTGTTTAATTCAAAAATAAATAAAGACACTTTATGATCCATTTCTTGTGTATAAAATGGCCGCACACACCTTGCGTAAAAAAATATAAATAGCTATAAATCTCCAGTTTTTACAGTGTAGCCAGTTGAATTGATTATAGTGAAAGCGCAGTGTTGGAAAATCCGTTCCGCATATGTTCCGCGTGCAATGTAGCCGGCACGTTAGAATATTACATTGGCCTTTTATGTTAGTGAGGAGTTGATATGTTTATGTTCTTACACATTTCATCTTTTGTTTGCACATGATGAATGCTGAGCCGGGCGTGGTGCAGTTGGGACAGTCTGTGACACAGCACGGCAGAGGATCGCCCAGCTTCATCAAGGTGCTAGGCATCTCAGACTTCAGGAAGTATTCCTGGAGTGACAGGACGTTATTATTATAACATATATGAGAGACACATTATCACACAGCTGTTACAAAGTCTACAGTAAAAACATGACCGATCTCTGTTCAAACTCAAGCCAAACAGTTTTTTTTAATGGATTTACAGCTTCACAAGAGGGACCAGCTGGTGGGACTGCTATAGCCGAGTTGGATACATTTCAGAGTGTCTATGTTCTTGTATCAGTTTTTTATAGCCCTTACTTTCTCACATTGCAATCCATCTCTGGACTCTTTTCTCAAAGGCATGAAAGAAGAAAGACGTCAACTGGTGCAGTTGAAAAGGAGACTATGGACCTCATGCCCGCTAAAACCAGAAGCAGAGCCAGACATTGTAAGAATTGGGGCTTAGCCCAAAGCTAGAGGGTTTCAGAAACATCCTGCATGTTTTTCTCTATTTATGGTCGCTTTGCACTTTTTTTTTTATTTTGGAAAAAAACATGATAGTTGCCAAGAAAAAAATAGTCATCCTTTGTTAACAGAACTTTGGCTTTATTGACTGCCGGTCCAGTCAGAGAGTGTCTATGTTCTTGTATCAGTTTTTTATAGCCCTTACTTTCTCACATTGCAATCCATCTCTGGACTCTTTTCTCAAAGGCATGAAAGAAGAAAGACGTCAACTGGTGCAGTACATGTGCAGTTGAAAAGGAGACTATGGACCTCATGCCCGCTAAAACCAGAAGCAGAGCCAGACATTGTAAGAATTGGGGCTTAGCCCAAAGCTAGAGGGTTTCAGAAACATCCTGCATGTTTTTCTCTATTTATGGTCGCTTTGCACTTTTTTTTTTTATTTTGGAAAAAAACATGATAGTTGCCAAGAAACAAATAGTCATCCTTTGTTAACAGAACTTTGGCTTTATTGACTGCCGGTCCAGTCAGAGAGACTGTGGAGAAATGACACAAAGCTCAAGGTATTTGAAGAACCTAAATGATTCAGGGCTTTTGAGAAAACCTATTGGGCTGAAGCCCCAGAAGCCACCCACTAACACCTGCACCAGCCCTCCACTCCTGGCTACAACGCAGTGTTTTCCTTACACAGCCTTTAACCCTCCTCATACATTTAGCAGTCATAGACTCCCAAGCAGAGCTGCCAATGATTAGCCAATGAATCGTTTTTAGTCCATTGACAGAAAATGTATCAGGGTGTGTTTGAAGCTTGTAGTAGAGGGGAAAACGTCTTTTTTCCTCTCTGCGCTGTTAAGGCGCCAACAACAGCAATTTATTCATTTAACTTTTATGACAAAAAAAAAAAGAAGTCCAAACTGTGACGTGTACACAAATTCATCTTCAAATTAGTCCTTACTTCCTTTGTTTCTTGAACGTGGCACAAACTGGACGGTATACTTGTTGCTAACAAGTTAACAATTTCTAAAAGCGCTTTGTCTAATCCGGACTTCATAAAACCTCTTGGTTAAATGAGGTGCTCATTTATGTCCTTAATGTACATTTTTAATGGGAAAAAAAACTCAATGTCACTATAGTGCGGTTCCAAAGTGAGGTGCTAAATATGTTAACGTGCATCTTTAAATGGGAAAAAAGTGGAGGCTATGGAACTCATGCCTGCCAGAATGCAGTGTTTACCCTACATAGGTTTATACATTTAGCCTTTATAGACTTCCAAGTAGAGCTGCAACAATTAGCCAATTAATTATTTTAGTCCATTGACAGAAAATGTATCAGTCTGTGTTAAGAACTTGTGGTTAGGGAATGTTTTCTTCTTTTCCAGTTGGCAAAGTGAGGTGCTCGTTAATGTCCCTAACATGCATCTTTAATGGATGTATACTTCCATTCTGCTAAACTGCTGTTCCAGCAGGAGGAGGATGTGTTTTGTCTTCCTCTGCACTGATCAGGCGCCAACTAGAGCCATTAATTAATATAACTTGTTTGACAACAAAGGAAACAAGAAAAGAGAAGTACAAACAGTAAAGTTCATACAAATTCCGCTTCAGTTTAGTCCTTACTTCCTATGTTTTTTTTAGTGTGACATGATTCACCACATCTGCTCACTGGATGTCACAAACTGGATCAGTTATTTTTAAGTGGACCATAATCCATCAATTGCAAGCAATAAGCAGTTTGGAGGAGTTTAGCTAGTAAGATTTTATGACATTTCAGACTTAAACCAACCATAGACTCTCCATGAATCTCATTACAAGCGCTTAAAAACACCACAGCTACATTTCCTGTACATTTAGTCTGTCCAGACCACAGGGTAAATTTTATTGCAGGAAATGAAACTGATTAAGTGGTTGAAGTAGTGTTAATTTCGTCAGGCTAAATAGGTTCGTCAAAGACCTTTTTTTCCATGACGAAGACGAGACCATAACAAGACTGCACCAGTCCAAAAACACAAGACTAAATTAACATGCATTATTGTTGACAAAAAACAAGACAAGACTAACATGTTTTGCATAAAAAAAAAAAAAAATATTAAGATAAAAATCTCTTTAATTTTGTCAACTTTGTCAATCGTCTCTACGGTTTCATTATGAGAAAGAACTAGCGCAGTGCCTCTTCCAAATCAGTCCAAATCAATCAGGCGCGGCTCAGCTGCAGCTCACCTAGTCCCCTTTTTTCCATCTAGCCGTCACACATCCAGGAAGCGATGTGGCCTGGGCGGGGGAGAGGGGAAGCAGGTTCAGCCTGCTGCAGAACCCGCGACAGCATCTAGTGATGTTCCCCGGCCCCAGGCAAGGGTGGTGGGAGGGAGGGAGGAAGCCCGGTTCAACCTGCTGCAGAACCCGCTACAGCGCGTTGCTATCCCTTCCCCAGATGAGGAAACAAGTGCTGGCGAAACTGCTCTTAAACAGCTTGCAGAGCAGCTGGAGAAATGTATGTAACTGCTGGCAACAAAACACCTATCGTGTCTGTCTACGATTGTATTTGCACGAAGAAAGAGGCTCGATATAAAACCAGACAAGTTTACCAAAGTTGCATTCAACAAAAATTATTCAACAAGTGTATTTTGTCAGGTAATTATGACATTTAACCAATATTTGAGATGTGTGAATCACTATTTGACCGAAATGTTAATCAGAAATAATCTCAGAAATAATTTATTTAAAACCTCTCCGGGAACCATCACCTTATCGTGGTGGAGAGGTTTGTGTGTCCCTATGAACCTGAGGGCTGTGTTGTCTGGAGCTTTGTGCTCCTGGTAGGGTCTCCCATGGCAAAGTGGTCTCAGGGGAGGGGCCAGACAAAGAATGGTTCGAAAATCCTATGATAAATCGAGGAAGAGATCGAGGGACCCTGCCTGGAGGAAGCCCGGGGCCCCCGTCTGGAGCCAGGCCCAGACGGCGGGCTCGTCAGCGAGCGCCTGGTGGCCGGGTTTGCCACGGAGCCCGGTCGGGCACAGCCCGAAGAAGCTACGTGGCTCCTCTCTCTCCATCCCATGGGTCCACCACCTGTGGGAGGAACTGCTGGGGTCGGGTGCGCTGCCATATGGGTGGCGGCGAAGGTCAGGGGCCTCAACGGACCAGACCTGGGCGGCAGAGGCTGGCTCTGGGGACGTGGAACGTCACCTCTCTGTGGGGGAAGGAGCCGGAACTTGTGCGGGAGGTGGAGCGCTACCAGTTAGATCTGGTGGGGCTTACCTCTACGCACAGTCTCGGTTCTGGAACCGTACTCCTTCATAGGGGTTGGACTCTGTCCTACTCCAGAGTTGCCCAGGGTGTGAGGCGCCAGGCGGGTGTGGGGATACTCACAAGTCCCCGGCTGAGCGCTGCTGCGTTGGAGTTTACCCCGGTGGACGAGAGGGTCGCCTCCCTACGCCTGCGGGTGATGGGGGGGAAAACTCTGACTGTTGTTTGTGCATATGCACCAAACAAGAGTTCGGAGTATTCGGCCTTCTTGGAGACCTTGAATGGAGTCCTGTATGGGGCTCCAGTGGGGGACTCCATCGTTCTGCTGGGGGACTTCAACGCACATGTGGGCAATGATGGAGATACTTGGAGAGGCGTGATTGGGAGGAACGGCCTCCCTGATCTAAACCAGAGTGGTTGTCTGTTGTTGGACTTCTGTGCTAGTCATGGATTGTCCATCACAAAACACCATGTTCGAACATAGGGATGCTCATAAGTGTACGTGGTACCAGAGCACCCTAGGCCAAAGATCAATGATCGATTTTATAATCGTTTCATCTGATCTGAGGCCGTATGTTTTGGACACTCGGGTGAAGAGAGGGGCGGAGCTGTCAACTGATCACCATCTGGTGGTGAGTTGGGTCAGGGGGTGGGGGAGGACTCTGGACAGACCTGGTAAGCCCAAACGCGTAGTGCAGGTAAATTGGGAACGTCTGGAAGAGGCCCCTGTCCGACGGACGTTCAACTCACACCTCCGGCGTAGCTTTTCGTGCATCCCTGTGGAGGCTGGGGGCATTGAACCTGAGTGGACAATGTTCAAAGTTTCCATTGCTGAAGCTGCGGCGGGGAGCTGTGGTCTAAGGGTCTTGGGTGCCTCAAGGGGCGGCAACCCACGAACACCCTGGTGGACACCGGTGGTCAGGGAAGCCGTCCGACTGAAGAAGGAGTCTTTCCGGGATATGTTATCCCGGAGGACTCCGGAGGCAGTTGCAAGGTACCGACGGGCCCGAAAGGGCTGCAGCCTCTGCCGTGACAGAAGCAAAGCAGCGGGTGTGGGAGAAGTTCGGAGAAGACATGGAGAAGGACTTTCGGTCGGCACCAAGGTGCTTCTGGAAAACCGTTCGCCACCTCAGGAGGGGGAAACGGGGAATCATCCAAGCTATGTACAGTAAGGATGGGTATCACACTTCTCAGCCTCCCTGGTAAAGTCTACTCCAAGGTGCTGGAAAGGAGGGTTCGGCCGATAGTCGAACCTCGGATTGAAGAGGAACAATGCGGTTTCCGTCCTGGTCGTGGAACAACGGATCAGATCTTTACTCTTGCAAGGATCTTGGAGGGGGCCTGGGAGTATGCCCAACCAGTCTACATGTGTTTTGTGGATCTGGAGAAGGCGTATGACCGGGTCCCCCGGGAGAAACTGTGGGAGGTGCTGCGGGAGTATGGGGTGAGGGGGTCCCTTCTCAGGGCCATCCAATCCCTCTATGACCAAAGCGAGAGCTGTGTCCGGGTTCTCGGCAGTAAGTCAGACTCGTTCCAGGTGAGGGTTGGCCTCCGCCAGGGCTGCGCTTTGTCACCAATCCTGTTTATAATATTTATGGACGGGATATCGAGGCGTAGTCGGGGCGGGGAGGGGTTGCAGTTCGGTGGACTCAGGATCTCATCGCTGCTTTTTGCAGATGATGTGGTCCTGATGGCATCATCGGCCTGTGACCTTCAGCATTCACTGGATCGGTTCGCAGCTGAGTGTGAAGCGGCTGGAATGAGGATCAGCACCTCTAAATCTGAGGCCATGGTTCTCAGCAGGAAACCGATGGAGTGCTTTCTTCGGGTAGGGGGTGAGTCCTTACCCCATGTGAAGGAGTTTAAATACCTTGGGGTCTTGTTCGCGAGTGAGGGGACCATGGAGCGTGAGATTGGTCGGAGAATCGGAGCAGCTGGTGCGGTATTACATTCTGTTTATCGCACCGTTAAAAGAGAGCTGAGCCAGAAGGCAAAGCTCTCGATCTACCGGGCAATTTTCGTTCCTACCCTCACCTATGGTCATGAAGGCTGGGTCATGACCGAAAGAACAAGATCCAGGGTACAAGCGGCCGAAATGGGTTTCCTCAGGAGGGTGGCTGGCGTCTCCCTTAGAGATAGGGTGAGAAGCTCAGTCATCCGAGAGGAGCTTGGAGTAGAGCCGCTGCTCCTTCGTGTCGAAAGGAGCCAGTTGAGGTGGTTCGGGCATCTGGTGAGGATGCCTCCTGGGCGCCTCCCTAGGGAGGTGTTCCAGGCACATCCAGCTGGGAGGAGGCCTCGGGGAAGACCCAGGACAAGGTGGAGAGATTATATCTCCAACCTGGCCTGGGAACGCCTCGGGATCCCCCAGTCGGAGCTGGTTGATGTGGCCCAGGAAAGGGAAGTTTGGGGTCCTCTACTGGAGTTGCTTCCCCCGCGACCTGACACCGGATAAGCGGTCGAAGATGGATGGATGGATTTTTTTTTTTTTTTAAATACTAAAATTTGATTAAGATACCTTGAGTTCTCTTTCGACTAAAACTAGACTAAAATGATGAGACTTTTAGTTGACTAACAAAAAAACATGTGAATGTCTAAATATGACTAAAATTAACAAGGACATTTGACACAAGACTAAATTAAAAATAGGTGACAAAATTAACACTGTGAGTCAAAGGAACTTCCAGAACCACAACCAGGGATTTCCCTGGGTTTTTAGTAGAAGCTTAGGTGCAAATTATGCCATACACTCATTTGGATATTAGTAACATCATCGTGCAATTGTTTGCATAAAGTGTAGTGGTTGTCGGTTGCAACGAGGGAGAGATCACTAAAGCAAAACTTAAAATAGGTTGTCCGTAGGAAGCATTGAACATGTGGGTGGGACATCTTACTTCTCTTTATCACAACCCTAACATCCTGTCAGCTACATGAAAGGATGGCCACAGAAAACCGAGTGGCGGAAGTGGTGGCAATGGGTCACAAACGCTTTGGTTTGTTTTTCCACAAGAGCAAGGACTGGGTGATTAGACAAGAAGTGGAAAAAAGCCTCAGAAATAAGATGATGCAAATATTTTGTAATATGTTAATTTTGTTAATATGTGCAGATGCTTATGCATCATTACATTCGCTGCATTGCATTGGCTGTGATTTGAATGTGCAAACATAAATGAGCCTGCCAAAGCATTTTAGGACAAGTGTGTGATAATGTCTTACCCCAGCAACTGTGAGGATGCGACGGATGGTCTTAGTGATGATCAGAGATGTCTTGGCACGAGTCACTGCCACATACAGCAGGTTCCACTCATCGTCTGCAATATCAGCTGAGCAGGGAAGAGAAAATATTCAAAACATTTAAATATTAACCACTTTTTAGACCTTTAAATCTGCAATAAGGCAATATCTGTCGATGTATTAGCCAGGTTGAATTGTGAGTCGTGCTAAGCCCTCTAACAATAGAACTAACTATCAAACAGGAAAGCAACCTTAAAAAGCAAGAAGTAACGAGTTGTTAAAAACAGATAGTTACTCCTGTATAAAGAGAGTCTACCGAAAATGTAATGTATAATGTAAATATATGTAAAAAAAGAAAAGAAGAAAGGTTTGTCAAAAGAAACATACCGAATGAGAAGTTGGGATTGTGGTGCAGGTTGTGCTCTGAAGAGGGAACCTTGGCAAAGTCATCAGTGACCATCACCGTGTCGAACTCCAGACCTTTAGCCTTGTGGACTGTTCCGACTATGAAGTCTGAAACAAAACAGCAAACATGGGTAACAACCAGTGCTGTAAAAGTATTTGCCCCAACAACATTCTATGCCCTGTGACCCAAACACGTCAAAATAGTGTATTTATGTACCACTCGCACATCTGACACAGAAATTCTGGCCCCTTACGAGTTAATTTAATAGCTACGGAGTGTTTGTTGCTGCATACATGCAACTTTACTCAATCGTGGACAATACCGCATTTGGTCAAAATGCTTGAGTGCTACAATGTACCTTCTCAAATGTGTATTTTAGTCACTCTGTTGTGCTTGCTCTGTATAAACGAACGCAAGCTACAGCCCAGTTCAGAAATTATTCAACAGGCCAGAGTCTGATGTAGCATTACTGACATAAGGGTTATTTAATAGTTTATGTAATAGTTGCCAGTTCTTAAGTCCCTTTACTGTTACAGTAACAATTATGGCCAATTAGTCACTGTTTTTGTCCCTGTGTTATCGAAAACATACCGAACCGTGACCCCAAAACCAATGCATTATCGTCATTTTGATCTGAAAAGGAGAGGATCTGCAGGAGAACACAGACTCTGTGTTTAATTGTTTAATTTTAAAAGTGAAGCTCTCACTTTTTCACATTGCACTACATCTCTGGCCTCTTTTCTCTGGCCAAGTGCAGCAGAGTAGAGGCTCCGGGGCCTCATGCCCGCTAGAACGCAGTGTTTACCCTACATAGGCTCTAACATTAACACTTAACACTATACATTTAGCCTTCACAGACCTCAAAGTAGAGCAGCAACAATTAGCCGATGAATCGTTTTAGTCCATCAACAGAAAATGTCTATGTCTGTCTATGTTCAGATCTTGTGGTCCAGAGGGAAATGCTTTTTTCTTTTCCAGTTGGCAAAGTGAGGTGCTCTTTAACATCCCTAAAGTGCATCTTTAATGGGCTTATACTTCCATTCTGCTAAACTGTGGTTCCAGCAGGAGCAGGATGTGTTTTGTCTTCCTCTGCACTGTTCAGGCACCAACAAGAGCAATTAATTCATTTAACAACTTGTATGAAAAAAGAGAAAACAAGAAAAGAGAAGTACAAACAGTGAAGTACAAACAAATTCCGCTTCAGTTTAGTCCTTAGTTGCCTTGTTTTTTCTTAGCGTGGCTTGATTCACATCTGCTCGCTGGATGTCAAACTGGACGGAGAACTTGGGATCTAGTTGACAACAAGTCCACGTTTTCTAAAAGAATATTTAATCCGGACTGTATAAACCATCTTCCTGAAACAGAAAGTTGTGTTTGACTTCTGCTGTGGATATGCTGCAATTTGGATAACTGAGAACAAAACTTTTGCATTGCAAGCATTTCATTGTATAAGAGCACTCCATTAACCCTTACGGTGTCCTCGGATCAAATTGACCCGTTTTCCTATATCAATGTTAATAAGTTAGTGTTACGTAGTGTTGAAAACGTCAAATAAAGTGACAAACATTCAAAAAAGCATCAAAAGTATTGAAAAACGGGACAAAAACATAAGAAAAAGTTAAAAACATTGATAAAAAGCGTCAACAAAAGTTCTGATTTTCAATTTTGACAGGGAGACAATACAAGGGTTAAGCTCTTCTCTCCTGGTTTTTATGATTAATTTTTTATAATAAATTATTTTAATGGACTATAATCCATCAAATGCAAGCAAAAAGCAAACACAGTTTGGTTATATTCCTGCAGAAATAACCATTTGTAAGACTTTATGATATTCCTGACTTAACCAACCTGACTCTCCATGAATCCAACTATAAGCACATAAACACCAGACCAAATGTTGGGATTTTATTGCAAGAAGTGAAACTAATAAAGCTGGCAGATGTTAAAGAACAACTTGGTCTGAATCATGCTGACATAAACATGTGAGATAAAGGGACTTTCTACAAGTCAGCTACAAAAATACCAGAGGAAAAGTGACATAATGTCTGTACATTTCCAACAGCTTTTTCTTTCATTTCTGCACTAGGACGTCTACATGAATCTGAAAAAGACTTTCCTGGTCCTGACTATGATTAACCGTGAACAGAAACTATTCCCCATGCAACGGAGGGAAGGAATGGGTGTGGGGCCACAGACCAGTCTTAATACTTTTTTTTCATGAGACTCTTTAACAATAACAAAACTGTATAGGATATCACTAGCCTTATCCTTTAAAAAGTATGTGTTTGGAATTAGACATCATACAACTTCCTTTTTTCAATCTGTGCATACTTTATTTTAAGATTTTCTTTGCATACCTGCTTTGTTGTAGTCACCTTCAAAGCAACTTTCCAGGCGCTTGGCTAGTTCAGGGATGCGCCTACCATATTTTTCAACGATACTGACTTTGGCATCCAGCTCAAGGTCTTCGGTCTGCTCAACATACTTCTTCAGGGCCAAGAAGGGCCCTTCCGGGTTTCTCTTGGCGAAGGAGCGGATCAAAGGATCCCTGATGACTGAACGAAGAGCAAATTCAACATTAATGTCAAATTTGGAGGAATTTCAAAAAATGGAAAAAAAGGAAAATAGTTCTATGGGTAGATAAATAAATGTATTTGCATGAATCTCACATTTCCTCCCTTCCATCAGATGCCAGACGTCCATGATCCTATTCAGGCCGATACCTGCGACACCCTGAGGGAAAAGGTAGACCGGTAAGTGCCTGATCAATAGGTTTTTTTGTTTGTTTTTTTAAATGCTACTTGGACAGATACCACATGTAACCTAAAGTCTTTATGATATAAAATATGCTTGCTACTACTTCCTTGTGCTTGTCTGTTAGTGTTTATAAAACACACTCACTCCTATGAAGTGGACACGGCAGTGTGGGTTGGAATCAGTCAACCGGACGGCTTCACTGAACACACTGACATTGCATCGTGACAAGATGGCCGTCTTCCCCCGGCAAAGACTGACGCCAGTCTTCATAGCTGCTGCAACCTTGTCTGCAGTCTCGTCACACACACCTCCTGTAGAGTGGACATGCAGCGCGCACAGATACAGTAGGGCTCGAATGTTTGGGCACCCCAGGTAAGCATTTTTATGTGCATAAAGAAGCCAAGAAAATCTCCAAAAGGCATCAAATGACAGATTAGACATTGGTATAAGTCACAAAAAGTTAGATTTTATTTCCATCATTTACACTTTCAAAATATCAGAAAACAAAAAAATGGCATCTGCAAAAGTTTGGGCACCCTGCAGCGTTTCTAGCATGCACCGCCCCCTTTGGAAAGCTGAGACCTGACAGTGTCATGGATTGTTCTCAATCATCGTCTGGAAAGACCAGGTGATGTCAATCTTAAGGTTTTAAATGCCCAGACTCATCTGACCTTGCCCAAACAATCAGCACCATGGCTTCTTCTAAGCAGTCGTCTAGAAAACTTACAAACGCTCACAAAGCAGGAGAAGGTTATAAGAAGATAGCAAAGCGTTTTCAGATGCCAATATCTTCTTTTCGGAATGTGATTAAGAAATGGCCGTCATCAGGAACAGTGGAAGTTAAAGCAAGACCTGGAAGACCAAGAAAAATATCAGACAGAACCGCTCGCAGGATTGTGAGAAAAGCAAGTCCAAACCCACGTTGGATTGCACGATCCATCCAGAAAGACCTGGGAGACACTGGAGTTGTGGTACACCATTCCACTATAAAGAGATACTTGTACAAATATGGTCTTCATGGAAGAATCATCAGAAGAAAACCTATTCTACGTCCTCAACACAAAAATCTGTGTTTGAAGTTTGCAAATGAACATATAAAAAGCCTAATGCATTGTGGAAACAAGTTCTGTGGACCGATGAGGTTAAAACTTTTTGGCTCAAATGAGCAAAGGTACATTTGGAGAAGAAAGGGCAGCGAATTTAATGAAAAGAACTTTTGTCCAACTGTTAAGCATGGTGGGGGAAATCAATCATGCTTTGGGGTTGTATTGCAGCCAGTGGCACAGGGAACATTTCACGAGTAGAAGGAAAAATTGATTCAATAAAATTTCACAAATGGATAATGATCCTAAACACACCTCAAAATCCACAGTGGATTACATCAAGAGGCCTAAACTGAAGGTTTTGCCATGGCCTTCACAATCTTCCGACCTCAACATAATTGAAAATCTTTAGACCTTAAAAGACAGACCAGAAATCTCAAAGAACTTTTGTAAGGAAGAATAGGCGAAGATACCTCAAACAAGAATTGAAAGACTCTTGGCTGGCTACAAGAAGCATTTCCAAGCTGTTATACTTGCCAAAGGGGGCAGTACAAGGTATTAACTCTGCAGGGTGCCCAAATTTTTGCAGACGCCATTTTTTTGTTTTCTGTTATTTTGAATGCGTAAATGATGGAAATAAAATCTAACTTTTTGTGACATATTATATGAATGTCTAATCTGTCATTTGATACCTTTTGAGATTTTTCCATCTTTTCTTGGCTTCTTTATGCATATTAATAAAAATTTTTATCTGGGGTGCCCAAACTTTCGAGCCCCACTGTATGCTAACAAAACAGTGACAACCTCAAATTTTTACATTACATCAACTTCCAGGGCAATGAAAGCATCTGTTTTTGAAGAATCTCGTATGTGTTTCTAAGTTGACAACATACAGTGAGGAAAATAAGTATTTGAACATCCTGCTATATTGCAAGTTCTCCCACTTAGAAATCATGGAGGGGTCTGAAATTGTCATCGTAGGTGCATGTCCACTGTGAGAGACATATTCTAAAAAAAGAAATCCAGAAATCACAATATATTATTTTGTAACTATGTATTTGTATGATATAGATGCAAATAAGTATCTGAACACCTGTCTATCAGCTAGAATTCTGACCCTCAAAGACCTGTTAGTCTGCCTTCAAAATGTCCACCTCCACTCCATTTATAAAATTAGATGCCCCTGTTTGAGGTTGTTAGCTGCATAAAAGACACCTGTCCACCCCATACAATCAGTAAGAATCCAACTACTAACATGGCCAAGACCAAAGAGCTGTCCGAAGACACTAGAGACAAAATTGTACACCTCCACAAGGCTGGAAAGGGCTACGGGGAAACTGCCAAGCAGCTTGGCGAAAAAAGGTTGACTGTTGGAGCAATCATTAGAAAATGAAAGAAGCTAAACATGACTGTCAGTCTCCCTCAGACTGGGGCTCCATGCAAGATCTCACCTCGGGGGGTCTCAATGATCCTAAGAAAGGTAAGAAATCAGCCCAGAACTACACGGGAGGAGCTGGTCAATGACCTTAAAAGAGCTGGGACCACCGTTTCCAAGGTTACTGTTGGTAATACACTAAGACGTCATGGTTTGAAATCATGCATGGCACGGAAGGTTCCCCTGCTTAAACCAGCACATGCCAAGGCCCGTCTTAAGTTTGCCAATGACCATTTGGATGATCCAGAGGGGTCATGGGAGAAAGTCATGTGGTCAGATGAGACCAAAATAAAACTTTTTGGTCATAATTCCACTAACCGTGTTTGGAGGAAGAAGAATGATGAGTACCATCCCAAGAACACCATCCCTACTGTGAAGCATGGGGGTGGTAGCATCATGCTTTGGGGGTGTTTTTCTGCACATGGGACAGGACGACTGTACTGTATTAAGGAGAGGATGACCAGGGTCATGTATTGCGAGATTTTGGGGAACAACCTCCTTCCCTCAGAGCATTGAAGATGGGTCGAGGCTGGGTCTTCCAACATGACAATGACCCGAAGCACACAGCCAGGAAAACCAAGGAGTGGCTCTGGAAGAAGCATATCAAGGTTCTGGCGTGGCCTAGCCAGTCTCCAGACCTAAACCCAATAGAGAATCGTTGGAAGGAGCACAAACTCCGTGTTTCTCAGCAACAGCCCAGAAACCTGACTGATCTAGAGAAGATCTGTTTGGAGGAGTGGGCCAAAATCCCTTCTGCAGTGTGTGCAAACCTGGTGAAAAACTACAGGAAACGTTTGACCTCTGTAATTGCAAACAAAGGCTACTGTACCAAATATCAACATTGATTTTCTCAGGTGTTCAAATACTTATTTGCAGCTGTATCATACAAATAAATAATTTTTAAAAAATCATACATTGTGATTTCTGGATTTTTTTTTTAGATTATGTCTCTCACAGTGGACATGCACCTACGATGACAATTTCAGACCCCTCCATGATTTCTAAGTGGGAAAACTTGCAAAATAGCAGGATGTTCAAATACTTATTTTCCTCATTGTATATTTAAAAAAAAAAAAAAGGAAAGTTTGCAGTGTTTACCTTTTTGCTTTCCTCCTACTAGAATCTTCTTCACTCCCTTGCACACTTCGAGGATGGTGGCGCCCACGTAGGCAATCTCAGCACCAAACCGAAAGCTCTGAACAAATTCATCAGTAGCACAGGAGTTAATTTGTTGCAGAGAAAAACACAAGACTCTCTTCACAACTGCCAGTGTATGATTAGTATTCACCTATGAATAGAGCCAGAGGCAACAGAGGTATTCTACTTCTACTCCACTACATTTCAGTGAGAGAGAGCGAGAGAGATATTTTACTATTTACTTTAATCTGGCATCTTAAATTACTAGTTACTTTACAAATTAAGACTTTTGCACACAAAACACATGTAGTTCATAAAAAACGATGTTTTATTATAAATTAAGCTACCCAACAATGGCCTTCAAGTCCAGCTAAAAATGATTAAACTGTGGACCGTTTCCGGTTTCTAAAATGTGAGGATTTTTGTATATCGAGTACTGACTTTTAATACTTTCAGTACATTTTCCTAATGATACTTGCATACTTTTACTTAAGTAACCTTTCCAATGCAGCACTTAAGTAAAGGATCTTAACACTTGTTCTTATATTTATACTGACAGATTTTGACACAGTAAATGTCTGAATGGGAGTGGATAGACAAGTGTTCCACACACACATTATATGGGTTACGATCATTAACATGCCTACGTATTCTCATCACCGGGTTCATATAACAACATCTTACAAAATATGACAATGTATTGAATGCGGTGACCGGCAACCCCGGTAACTGCTGTGTGACCGTTAAGTTTAAGCCCAACCAATAAAGGATTTTTAAGGCTGATAGACACAAATATTTGGTGATTTAAAAACCCAATATTCCGATATATCGGCCAATATATATTTAAAAGAAAAACCCAGAAATGTATAACAAAATAAACAGATTTCCCTAACATTAGTTGTTATATTTGAGTCCTCAATAAAATATAATTTGTTTCATTATCACAACAGAACAGAGGAACATCACAATATTATTTAAGTTCTCATGAATAAAAATACTGCATTTCGTTGCCTTGTATATGTGTAATGACAATAAAGTTGAATCTAATCTAAAATAAATAAAAACACATATGAAATTTAAAGACTTTGAAGAAAAACCCAACAACAACAACAACAACAACAACAACAACAGTTTGTGTTGCCAACAGGGACGTTGTAGAGCGCAATCTGTTGGACAAACTATGCAACGGCAACACTCATAACATAGTTGACCGTGTTTCGTCGTGTTGATTTATCAGAATAATTTGTTATTATAAATTATTCTCTGGGCTCTAGTTTAAGCTGCTCCTGTGCAAATGCTACGTCTTTTTGTGTGTGTAATTGTGTATACCTGTGTCAGGTAGAAGATGTGATTGTGGTCAACAATGTTCAGGGCATTGACAGCTCCTTTGAAAGTGTAGATTTGCTGATGAGGATCTCCAACAAGGATTTTCCCACAGCGCTGAGACAGAAGCACATCCATAATGGCTGACAGGAAGGGATGGAGGGAGTGAAGGAGGAAGACGCCATCACAAAATTAAACCAAAATAATCATAATGATGCTTTGCCATAATCCTACCAGATATCACATCATTACCTGGAGTGCAATCTTGGGCCTCGTCAATGAAAAGGACATCAAATTGGTCAGACAAGGAGGGCTTTGGAATTTGGAGCTGCCATAACTTAAGGTAACCTGGTAAATGAATAAAACATCTATTAAAACACCTGTGCAGCATAATTTTATTTCAATTCACTTATTTGCAAATGGCGTACCATCGTGGGTCATGTAGTACGCGTCTTTTTTTGTCTCGTTGAGATCCTTCATTTTGTGCCAGATCATCGTTGCGTCTTCCACAAACAACTACAATCGCACAATAAAAGACAATTTAAATGGGACTGTGCAGGGCTCATGCTGTTTTTGCAATTCATATTTCATTGTTTTCACAAAAGACATTCAACATGAACAAAAAGGTGGCAATTATACCTATATGTATGTATAGCCATGTAAAACACACTTGGAAAAGATGCCGTGCAAAAAAGGAAATGAAAGTATAAAAAAAAACAATACAATACTAACATAAACTTAAAAATAGAGATTAGTAAATAAACTAAATACAGAATAAAACATAACCTATTTAAAATCATACATATAAATTGTGATCTGCTATAAATACTGAGTAGCCGTTTTCACAACAGCCACTTGCCCTCTTCGCATGCAGATGGGGGCTGACCAGGTGCTCATGCTATTGCCTAATATTTATTCACAATAAGGGCACGTTAACACCTACACGAATGCTGGGGACCATCGCCTGGTGAAGCAATATTTCTGCTTAATGTTATGGTAATCTGCTGTACTCATATAGAGCTTTATAAGTCTACTCAAAGTGCTTTTACATAGAACATGCACCATTCTCACACACACACACACACACACACACACACACACACACACACACACACACACACACACACACACACACACACACACACACACACACACACACACACACACACACACACACACACACACACACACACACACACACACACACACACACATGGGGGCTGAGGCTACCATACAAAGTGCCACCTGCACATCAGATAATTCAGATAAACATTCACACACCGATAACGCAGTCTATTCGGGGTTTGGTGTGCCCACGGACATTTTGCAATGAGAAAAAAAATTATCAAACCACCGATCTTACAATTGGAAGTCGACCTACTGTTCTACCACCTGAGCCACAGCCACCCGCGGCAGTGCAGGATGCGACGCCAATGACAGCCCATAGACTGTATCGGCTGTATCAACTACACACTTTTTTGCCATTGGTTTAGGCGGTGACTATGGCATTCAATGTTCAAACTCCACGCAAATGCAAATTCCTTCACTACCGCAAGCAAAGGTTTTATTCCCCTCTTCATCAGTGTTTATTTTGCGCATGTGTGACTGTGCCCTCAAGAAGGGCTGGGAAATATATGGATATTTTATTAATATTGATGTATGAGGCTACATACAATTTTGGATATTGATATATGACGAGTGTTGTCTTTTCCTGGTTTTAAAGGCAGCATTACAGTAAAGTGATGTAATTTCCTGAATGCAGACTGTTCTAGCGGTTCTAATATTTGCCTTTTACCACTGAGATGATTTATTTTATTTATTTTTTATTATACTTTATTAATCCCACAAGGGGAAACTACACTTTACACTCTGTTGTTATTACACACAGGCCTGAATAACACACACATGCTCAGGTCCTATACATGCACTAAGAGAGCGATGTCAGAGATGTCAGAGTAAGGGCTGCCCATGAAAAGGCGCCCCGAGCAGTTGCCCAGGAAGTGAACTGGCACCTCTCCAGCTACCAGTCCACCACCATATTTTGGTCTGTACGGGGACTTGAGCCAGCAACACTCTGGTTCCCAGCCCAACTACAGACTGAGCTACTGCCACCCATCCACCTATCCACATTACTGATGATCATTCATAAAATATTTTGTCACAGCACCAATAATCAACCTCTACAATATTGGCGTAATATCAACATCGAGGTATTTGATTTTCTCCATATTGCCCAGCTCTACTCTAAAGGGTATGCAGTGTCACTTGTATACTTTAAAGTGTTTGTACCTTTTTTTCCTCCTCACATATATACTCTCTGAGGTGGTTCTTGGCCCTGCGGGAGCAGGGGACATGGCTGGTATTGATAGTCTCGTCTGTTGACGCCATAAAGGCGTTGAGAGTTGTGGTCACCACTTTGGCCTTGCTAAAGCCACCGCGGCCCTGAGGCAGAACAGAGCTGATGGCGAATGGCTTCAAGTTGAAGGTCAGTTTCTGACGAGAATTATATCTGCACCAGGGAAGATCATAGAAGCACAACAAGTGATGTGGTTCTTAAATGGAAAACACCTAATATACCTAAAAAAAAAATGTCATTAAAGAAATAAAAAAGCAAAACAAAGCCTGTCAAGAAGTTTGGCAAGTATTGGTTGTTAAACTAACATCAACATGCAAAGTTTCGCAGGCAGTTTAGCTGACAGTTAAGCCAACAGTAAGCATAGGTCAAAATATGTTGACTTTTATTATGTTGCTCTACTTTCAACGCTTAACGTTGACTCACTGCATTGCAGATGTCACAGTATTCTGGAAAATTTACTTTTTCCACACATCCATGGCAAATGGATTGCTATAATTCATCAAATTATGCTATTTAGAAACATAGTTTATTGCCATAAAAGATTCTAAGAAAGTCTAAATTAAAATGATGCAAACCATGAGGGATCAAACTTGATATGTGATAGATGCTGAAATTACCAAGAAAAAAAGTATATACACTGTATATAAAAATTGACCCTATAAAACAACTAAACCAGAGAGTGTTTCTGGATTGAAAAACTGCAGGCTACTAGATACCCAGGCCTGAACGAAGAACTACTATTGAATGTCTTCCTGTAAACCATACCCTTTATTTTTTATCTTTTTATGTGTTGTAGTGATGCATGCATTGTATGTAACCTTTGTGTGTACTCACGGCAATTCTGTTCTATTAAGTGCAAAGGAGGACATCCACTGGTCTTTGTATAATACTACAACCATAAACCTCCTTCTGCCAAATGGAGGCGTGTGATTGATGGTTCAAAAGCTTATAAGAAAGTCTTTTCCTGTTTGAAAACTGTTGACTCCCTGACGAAGGCTTGTATGCCGAAACGCATCTGAGTGTTTTAAAAAGGTTTAAGATCACCAAGCCACAACAATAAAGGCTTTTTGATTTTTTTTTTAAGAGAGTGCCTTGGAGTTTCCCATTAAATGTTTAACATCTCTAAATCTAAGGGCTCTGGGGGGGTTCCGGTGTAGCCAGTGGATATTTGGTTGACAAATATTCAGTCCAAGACTTTGTTTTCTGTGCGCTTGAAAAACTAGCAACTTGGGACGTGAGAATGGAGTTGGAGTTGAGAGATGCATCTATTGATTCATATCTGTGCAGATGTCTGCCTAGGAATAAAAAAAATTCTAACTAAATCTTCCACTGATGATGACTGAGGGGTTTCCAAGATTGCATTTTCGTCAATGGCAAAACACAATACCCAAACCATATCCAATACACAATATCAGCAATTGAGCTCTTTATTAACTCCATCAAATCAAATCAAACGGCTTAAAAGACTTGGATGTGACCCACTTCCAAGCCCACATTTGGTTTCTCATTTTGGCAAAGGTGTCCAAGTCAAAAGCCCATGCAAAAGGGAGCCTTTGAAATGCTACTGGTTGAAGGGCAATATTTCCAGCTAACACAGAATATGAGTTTACATTACCCTCTTTTGTTATACTTATAAATTTATGCTACATTTTCCATAATGCTCACAAAGTTCTTCACCTAACCAAGTTTGAAGTGATTGCAGAACTTGCGGTGCATTTTGTTTATTCATATATAGGCAACACTGTTATCTTGGTTCTCTAGCTCGTACTATATACGAATACTGAATGTGGTGTATACTGGTAATATATAATACTAGTGATTTAATATTCAAATTATAAAGCACAGAAAACAGCTACCTCTTCTTGTACAGTTTCACTGCTACTGAGAGCATATGAGGGGAAACTTCTCACCTCCTCCCAACTTCGGCGAAGGCCAATGAGTGGACAGTCTTGCAGGCCACGTTGCTGGGGAAGCGCCGCTGTGCCTCATTGGCCACTGACTTGTTGAAGGCCACATACAGGAAGCGGAGGTGTGGCCGCTGCTCAGCGTACTTCACCAACGTAGTAGTCTTCCCTGTACCTGCGACCGACGGCATGAGCCGTTAAGCTATGACACTATGGCCTCCGATCAGCCCTTACACAGCAACACTGATAAACTGATTGTTGATCTCCAACATTTATAGGCTATATGTACGCAAAACAAAATGCAACATTACCACTTTTTACAGTAAAATGCAAATGCTTTTTAGGACAGTTTAAATATTGTAACCACATTCCCGATATGAAGAAAAACAAAACGTGTTTCACATTGCATTATCAAACATGCAGCTGTCACTGTACCTGCAAAAGCCACAATCTTGACCACATGGTCTCCCTGGATGTCGTGGCTGAGGATCTGTTGTTGTTCACGTGTGAGCTGAATCTGTGGCCGCCTAGCAGAAACACACAACAATGCTGTTCATTCAAAACTCAATAAAATTCAAAACAGTTATGCCAAAAACACACCAAGCAGCGGCAAAGTGTGGCCTCAAGAAGCACAACTTTCTGGACGGGAGGCGTGTTCATGTGTCAAGAGGGAAGATTTTCTCATCAGGCGAAAATTCCGGCAGATGTCCCTAATTTTCGGCCAGATGTTTTCCGCTTTCTTTCTGTTGGCTTCCTAAACTTCGGTGGATTTACAAGGACCATGGTTAACTGCTCATCAGATCTCAGCAGGGTAAATCCAGACAGCTAGTTAGACTATCTGAGTTTCCTGTTGCACAACTATTACAACCTTTAAATATACACATGTTCCACCTAAGGCCATTTGGCAGAGGCATGGTGTCTGGAGCTGAGCTCCGCCCAAGATAATTGTTATTGGTTTATAACAAGTTTTAATATAAAACCAGAGGCCCACCCTCCCCCAGCCCCACTACCTAGCCCAAATAGTTTTGTTTTTGTTCCATTTTGTTGTCTATCTATTTCTTCACTTACAATGTCACTCTTTTGAAGCAGGCACACATTTGGTACGCTCCACAGGGTTCATTACGTAGTGGACCCATGCGCTGACGTGCACTAACATGTACAAGTGGCACAGTAACGGCCACTGAAACAGGATCATAGTAGCGTTTCAAGCAGGCTCTAAATGACAACACAACTAAACCAAACAGCCAACGGATGGGACACAACACCCCACAAAAATGATTATTATATTTATTCCAACACTTCAAATATATTGTGATGATATTGATTTAATACATCTTGCACCCTTAGATATAACATTGCGCAATGTAATATTGCAACAACGATACCGAGTCGATATATCTTGCACCCCTACCCACCCCTCGGAAGAAGTGGGTCTGTCACTGTGAAGAAATGAAGGTGTTAAGGAAAGAAGTATGTACTTATTTCTTATGCACATCAGTCAAACTAATGCATTTTGTTCCTCACCCACTCTGACCGGAGCCAACAGAAAAGGGGCCGTTCTCCATCAGGTGAAGGACGTAGTAGATGTTGTAATGCAACCTGGAGAGACCGGACAGAAAATAATTTTAGACGCCGACAATAAAGACGTGTTAAAATATAAAAAAGGTGCTTCCACTTGCAGCTTTGACCTGTTACTGATCTTGATGTTGCTCCTCTTTATGGCGAGCAGCATCATGGCCATGTGGCTGAGGTACTCTGTGATGGCGGTGTGCGACATGCAGCCGCTGAGCAGAGACACCAAGGCCTGCACGTCTCCAACGCTCTCACTAAGGATCAGTATGACAGCCATGGCTGCATACGGGTTGGGACCCTGGAGATTAAACACCACGAATGAGAAAAACTTCCATAGCAGTCGTGCACACACTGTTAATTCCATTTTTAGGATTCAAGATAAATTCACACTGTTGCAGCTGCAAGGGATAGGGGGAAACAGTACAAGGTACTCTAAAGATAAAATGAATATAAGTTTAGAGAATAAATGGTCAAATGTATTCATTTTCTCCATATGACTACCAGAGGAGGCTTGAAAATGTATGTGTGCGTGTGTGTCATACCTCTGTGCCAAGGTTATGGACCTTCTGAATATCAGGAATGCGTAATCTTATGGAGGCCTCAGCTTGAGGGAAAAGGCGGTGTTTCTTAGCAGACTCCAGAACGTCCTCCAGCCTCACCCGCTCCCCGACCTTATGCTGGGCCATTAAACTGACAGAGAGACAGACAGAGACACAGACACAGACAGAGAGAGAGACAGACAGACAGACAGACAGACAGACAGACAGAGAGAGAGAGAGAGAGAGAGAGACACAGACAGACAGAGAGAGAGAGAGACACACAGACAGACAGAGAGAGACACACAGACAGACAGAGGGACAGACAGACACACAACTATGCAAGTCAGCGTTTCCATACTTTTGTAATGGGTCATTTTATATAATCCCTTTTAGTCATTTTAATAAATCTCTGATCCACAGTGACACAATGATACCAACATCAGAAAAAAAGCTGTTGTCAGGACTTGATCCAAATACTTTGGGCAGCTTTGTGTTATAATTGGTTAGCTCAGTCTGAGCTTTTACTTCGGAGGTTTTAATGTCCGCTTGGTATTTATATATATATATATATATATATATATATATATATATATATATATATATATATATATATATATATATATATATATATTTTCCACATTTGTCCCTTCTGTCAACATCCTACCACTTTGTTGTCATTAAAATACAAACTAGGGATGTAGGTGTTATCTCAGGCAGATACATTATTGGCCGATTACGGTTATTATTCACAATGGAATTTCAGACCATAATGTGGAACACACACATATATATATATATATATATATATATATATATATATATATATATATATATGACATAAACTTGCAACTTTCTTATGGGTACGAGTGCATCCCTAAAACCAAACATTACAGCAACTCTTCTTCATGTTTGTGCTGTAACAGAAATGTCCCTTACTAAAAAGAAAATGCAGACTTACACAACAAGGTGCCGTATAATGTGCTCTGATGATGCTGGATCTGTTATGCTGCTGCTCTTCAGGATGCGGTTGATCTCCAGCACTGTTCTCTCCTCCCTCATCGTGTAGCGGTAGTATTGTTTCTTGAAGGGGACAAACTGCACAATGGAACACAACCACACAACAAACAACTATGTTAATTCGGTGTGCTTTAATTTACCTCGAAGTTCATGTAGGAGTAGAACGACAATCTCCAACCAAAAGACAAATGATATACTCTCTTAGAGGTGGGCGATATGAAGAAAATCAAATATAACTATATCCTTGACCTCTATATTGATAATGTAATATTGTAGGGTTGACAATTGGTGCTTTCACAACATATTTACATTATGAGATTCTGATAAATAATCATCAGTTATGTGGATATTAAGTAAAGTGGTTAAAGGCAAATAAGACAACAGCTAGAACAGTCTGGTAAGTTCAGAAAATTAAATCCCTTTACTGTAATGCAGCCTTTAAAACCATGAGAAGACAACACTTACAATATCCAAAATCTAAGACGATATCTAGCCTCAAATATCAATATAATATTGATATATTGCCCAGCCCTATAACTCTCTTAAAACTAATCCGTAAAACACAAAGTTCATCTCTCAAACCTTTACTATTTTCAAAGAAGAACCTGTTGAAAATCTTTTCTGCAGCAAGTACAGACTTGCCCTGCTTTTGTTTGTTTACATCACTTGTACAAAGATATTGTTGCTTAACTTCAACATTAGCTCCCTCACCCTGCTATTAATATGTAACTTGATGTAATTCTGTGGTTTGTTTAACCTTGGTGTCCTGGACTATGTTCCTCCAGTGATGGCAGACGAGGCTGACACTGCGGTAAAGGTCCTGGGCCGGGACCAGGCACAGTATCTGCCTCAGCAACTCCTCTGGAAGGTCGTCCATGCAGCCCTGCGGCTGCAGCAGAACTCGGCTGCTGCCCAGCAGCCCATAGTGGGCGTCAGGGAGGGCCTCCACCTCCTCATCCTCCTCGTGAATGTCAGCGCCACATCGGTCAAATTCATCCTCATCCCCAAACATTTCTGCTGTCATTCCTTCCAGATAATCCACCACTTCCTCCTTCCTTTTCTCAGGCTGTGGCATCATCTCGGCAGCTAAGAGGCTCAAATCGTCAACCTCGTCTTCCTCCTCTACCACAAATGGGGTAGCTAACAGGCTGATATCGTCATCCTCGTCTTCCACAACCTTGGGCTCTTTTTCAGGAAAGAGGTCTCCATTGAGTCTATTTGTGCCGGTGGACGAGCAGGGCAGGGAGGATTTGTGCGGACTAGAACTAAGGACTCCTGTCACAGAGAAAAAGTTGTCGATGCCCTGTTGTTTGGCAGGACTTCCTGAGGCAGATTCTGATGGTATAAGTGAGAGAGAAAGAACAAAGATGCAATGTCTGACATAGACTTTATGACTTCCTACATAAAATGGGTTAGTTGGGACTTTTACTGAAGAACATAACCATAAACTCTCATGTCACCCTGTCCATTTTTATGTTACTTTGAGTAAACTCAGATTTAGGTCTGTAATAATAATGACATAATTGTCTAATTGTTTCTTTGTTTGATTAGCTAAGGTCCTAAGGGGTATGATTGTGGATGGTAGTTGTTGATTTTGTTTAGATGTGCCAAATTGTAACTATATAATAAATTATTGGTTGGACCGTTGAGCTATGCTATGCTAGCAACAGCTGTCACTTGTTGCCATAGAAACTCCAAGCATTCTTGGCTGTAGCTGACTCAAGCCAGAAAGATTTAACTTGCTTGTGTTTCTGGCCTGACAAACCCGCTGATTAAATAACCTATTTTTGCCCACCATCACCACCCCCCACTTTCTTCCCCCCATAGGACTATATATTACTCTACTATTGTCAATTTTATGTTAATTTACAAACAAAATAGGATGTTTTATGATAATAAAGAGGGGTGGTTTACTTCATAGACTGTGGTCATTAACAGTGATAAAACCAAAAGATGCATCCTGGAATACATTCAAAACTTGAATTTGTTTGAAAAAGTAACAAATATATATTTTTAAGTTTGACTAAAATAGATAATTGTACTGTTAATCGCAATTTTTTGTGAGACAATTAATTGTACAGCAAAATTCGGAATTGTTACAGATCTACTAAGATTTGTCAAAAGGTCTGTGGCAGAAGGTTTGGTGCAGATTACCAGACTTCCGTCGCTTGGTGGGTGTCCTGGGGTAAAGCCTCCGGCCAGGGTCACGATTTCCGCGTCCCTGGTTGACAGTGTGGGGCTGGGTGAGGGCACCAGTGCCCTCTGCACTGTGTCCCAGTTCATCACACTCCTCTGCATTCAGGTGTCGCCTTTTGGCCTTTCCTAGAAATCCACACAATATTCAGTCATGTAAGCACAACACACAGTCACTTTATTTGGTGAGTATTCTCACCTGACTAGTTACCAGCAGTCCTATCCTTCAGTGGTTATAAAAATCCAGCAACCTTTTAAGAAGAAATATCTGGTAGAGCGCACGTGCCCCGTTTACACAGGGCACGGCACAGGGTTTGAATCCGACCGGCGGCCATTTGATGCATGTTTTTCCCCTCTCTCCCAACTTTCCTATCTACAACTGTCCTAACCATTTAAAATGTTTAAAAAGTTAAAAAATAAAAATGAGTCCTGTTTTTAGTCCAAATGTGGTGCCAAATGCCTATGCACCCTGAAAAGAACAGTTATGAAGGAAAACGCCGAATATATCATTTTATTGCTATGATGATCAGAATTAACATTGGTCATGTCCGTTAACGTTACATTTACTTAATGTACACTTAATTAAAATGCCAACGGTCTCATCGTTTCACTAGCTACACACCAATTATATTACGTGACGTTAGCCAAAAGTTGTTTGTTTAGCTAACTCGCCTCAAGTTCTAACTTACCTTTAACAGCCATCTCCATCTTCGTGTCCAGCGCATCCGTCTTTGAGTCACAAATTGATGTTGCTAATTTAGATAGGATTCAGAATTTGGTCCACATTCAAATTACGGATAAATGCCGTTGTCGTATCTCGCACAAAATAAATAAAGGGTAACGTTAACTACATCTTAGGAAACACCATGCCAAACACAGAATTTTGCTAGCTTATTTATACTTCTGCTAACAATACTTCTTCCTTAAGTTTGTAACCACCAACCTGTTTCAAATGACTCGCCCTTGCAACATGTATTACTTTATTATATTTGTTTTAGTATTAGACGCTAAAGAAAATGCTTCGAAGTTAGCTAGCAAACGTTTAAGCCATAGACAGTTAAAGAAATTTAAGCAAAGGTTTCGAACTGTTTATGTTGAAAGAAGACACAGATTGGCCAACTCTTCTTCTTTGTTTAGGTTTTTGGTTGTCAGAGTTTCATAAAAGTGAATTGTCGCCACCTACTGGCGATAATTCATACAATACTGTGGGGCAGAAAACGATAGTAAGAAGTGCATTGAATAATAACAAAACAATTAGCTAATCAAGTATTACATGTTTAATATCTAAAGGGTATACAGTAAGTGTTTTGTATTTAAATGTGTAAATTATTTTTAAACTTGTATTAAAGGGAAAGGTACAGTAATCAAAACATACATATAGGGCATTATAAGGGTGAGTCCTCCATTTAAAAAAGAAAACACTAACAGCATTACCACGTACACAGCTGTTAAGACATCATGTCCTAACTACATAATGAACATAACATGTGAATTAACATAAGCCCAGGAATATACACGTAAAAAATACTTTCCTTGTATGATTTGCTCGGTTAATGTTGACACCTCAGACAGAAACACAAATTCAGGTAAGAACAAAAGTAGTATCACATTTATTCATTTGTAGTTGCTAGAGTAAGTACAGCATCAACATCCAGTTAATTTAGCCATAATGAGGTTGGAGGCACAGCATGGACGACTTCCTATGAATCAGTTACTGCCTCTATCATGACAGTATCTCTGTCGTACATTACAGGGGAGCTACACAGCGCAATCCCCCCCCCCCACACTGTTGTTAATAGCCCAACCAAATACTATATGATCTATTATCACAATGCATGGGTTATCAAAGAGAAAAAGTAGAACACAACAAACTAAATGGAAGAATTGCATCGTACTTTAGCAAGAGAAGCAACAGGAAAAGTGTTTGGAGGTGGATTTCATTTCCCTGTCAAGTTTGCAACAGTATTGTTAGGAATGTTTTACAATCACTAAATAAAAAATTTGAACTTGCATCTCATTAAACTACATGTAATCTCATAAAAAACTGGAAAATACTATTTGTCAACAACTAAAGGCTGAGACTATTCTGCGTCAAGTGTGTAAACAATAGGGCAGCAGTGTGTGTGTTCAGGCCTTCATACTGAGAACAAAAAGTAGTCCAGGACATGTAGTGCAAACAGGGCTCCTTCATAGGTTCACTTTCTAAATCCAAGGCCTTGATTTCATAATTTGACGTTTGTGTACAGGAAGATTAACACACTAAGTTTTATTGTGTCTTCTAATTTTCATATTACTCTATGTGAGGCCATTATACAGTACTTCATAGAAACTAAAATTGAAATATGAGGTTACATGGTGGCTAAAACACATTTTCATATAAATTCTTATTACAATTTAGAAGTACTCTAGTCCTTTTTAATACAAATTTTCCAGTCCTGTGTAGGAGCCCTACGTAACATAAAAGACTATTTCTTCTTGTCTCGTTCTCATCCTGAACATTTTTCCTTCACTGCTTCAGGACAGGGAGCTCCCTCGGCTTAAAGAAGGCCTGGACCATCCCCATGGCAAAGATGTACACTTTAGCATCTACCACGATCTTTTCTTTCTTCATCAGATCTGCCAGATAAAACAAGCACGTATTAGTTAGTGTGTTTGTTTGTGTTGGTCCGGACTCCAAATGCTTGTACCGCTCTCACGGTAACACCACTCTCGGAAAAAAGTTGAAGCCTCACCATCTATTTTCTTTTGGAATTCATCAAGTGGTAAAAGAATGACTTCAACAAATTCTGCAATGACAGGATAAAGGCTTTGGTGATGATTTGCTGCATAGGAGAACAGGACTATTTCTGATATAATAAAAAGGAAAATAGCTCACCTCCATCACCTGTGGAAGAACAAAAGAGAACAAGATCATTCAACGTGTTTTTTTATTTTTAATGTTACAGACAAACTACTTTTTATCTGTAAAGTTAGTGCTTGAATATCCTTTGTCCCAAGATAAAAAGTACGAGAAAGTTGATGATGGCGACATGTTCTCTTAAAATCAGTCATACTTTTCTGCACGAGGCCAGAGAGTGAAAGTGATTGAAGGAATAGATAAGCCAAAGAGTAATTGATTGAATGAGTGAGCAATAACCAGTTATTCTCTGACCTCTTTTCTACACTTAGTGTAGAGAATAAAAGTTAAGTGATTTGATTAGATGAGTGAGTAGGGGTAAATGAGGAAAATCCTGTGTCCTCACCAAGCTCTTGTTTTGGGTTGATGTTCTCCCCTTCATCTCCGTTGATGTTGACCATGATGATCTGGGTGGTGCAGTTAGAAAGACCAGGGTCCAGACAGATCACTGCAAACAAAACAACAACAACATTACTACTCGCATTGCATGTTCCTAAAATATAAAAAGGAGTGAACTTCTTTTTTAATTTGCACCACTGCGCTGAGCCCTGAACTTCTCCAACACATGCACAAGAGATAACATAAAGCCAAGAGAGGCAGCTTACGCAATTACGTGTACAGTCAGCAAGTCTTTGTTTGAAGATACCTGGAGTGACTCCTACGACCTCCCCTTTGTACCCGGTTTCTTCTTTTAGCTCCCTCAGTGCAGCAGCCTCTACAGTTTCCCCCTCATCGATCAACCCTGAGCACAGCAGAGACAAGACAAAAAACAGTATTCCAAATGTCAGAAAGCATCAATAGTTAAAAGTCCCAACAGCCAAGAATGAAAGACGTCAAATGTTTTGGAGGCTAAAAAACAAAATTAACGTGACATTAAAAAGTGGTGAATTTGCAGGACTTGTCAATCATTTTTCAAGGTCTATTATGTTGAAAGCTTGGTAAGTTGTGGGGCATGACAGTGTCTGCAGAGTGTTTGAGGAACCCATAGAGAACCATCGGACTGACCTGCAGGAAACTCCAGAGTGTGGCATCCCAAAGGAGGACGAAACTGCTTCACCATCACTACGCAGTCTTTATGGAGGGTCCGCTTCAGCAGCGCGATAATACCAACGCCTGCAGGGAAAAGGGTGTTACAGCCTGCACAAATCCATTTCGAATCCCTTCTATTAATGCAAGCTCAACTGAGCAGCTAAAAGTGGAGAAACAGAGACGCTCACCATCTGTTTCCGTGTTGGTTTGCCTTGTTGTCCTTTTCACTGTCTCCCAGGTCCTGGCGGATGAAAACAGGAAGGTGAAACTACTATGCAGGAAACGTGTATGGTTGTGAAGTTGTCAGTCAAAGACTAGGTCTGGGTATTGGACTCCGATATGGTGACTTCCATACCGGTTCCTAAACGATCCTTTTTTGGATACCAATTTTATAAAACAAAAAAGAAATTACAACATTACGGCACAAAATCTTTCTCTCTTGGGTGCCTGGGTGGCTCAGTTGGTGGAGCAGCTGCCCATGTGTGGAGGTTTGCTCCTCGACGCAGTGGGCCCAGGTTTGATTGTGACCTGTTGCTCTTTGCGGCATGTCATTCCCCCCTCTCTCTCCCCTTTCATGTCTTCAGCTGTCCTGTCAATAAAGGCCTAAAATGCCGAATAAATAATCTTTAAAACAAAAAAATCTTTCTTTCCTACAACGCTTTTTCCTGCCTGCCTCTATGACATATACGTTAGAATGCCAATCACAAACATTATTAGATCTTGGAAAGCATGCGTGCTGATTGGCTCACTGATGTGCCAGTGGATATAACACATGCCTTTGGTGTGGGAGATCTGGGTTCAATTGCCACTGTGATATATCAACCAATTTGTCACTTAATATTACATTGCATTACATTACATGTCATTTAGCTGACGCTTTTATCCAAAGCGACTTACAATTGCTCCGGAACTCAAAAGACACACTCTCACACCAAAGGCATGTGTCATATCCACTGCGTCATCACCACCCCCTTAACCAATAGTTGCTCCAGAGGAGTGCAACCTCTGATATATAGCAATTGTAAGTATGTATGTTATGTAATGATGCTGATGAGATTTGCTCCTTAGGTATTGAAATTGGGAATTGAATGACAGCATTTTTCGATCCTCCATACTTCAGAGGCAATTCAGTCTGTGCCTAGAAAATATTAAATTCAGTACCCAGGCCTATCAAACACAAGAACAGTACCTGGTTTTTCCAGCTCGGTCCACGTATGTAGTCTTCTCCAGCTTCAGCCACTTTCCTTCTGCCATGAGCTGCAACATGGAGAGTGAACACACAGAGATAAGTTGATATGAATAGCACCAAATGCAACACTCTGCTCAGTTATGACAATACTTAGAATACTTTTGCACAGCATGCGGATAGCAACAAAAGAATCGCACACATGTATGTGATCATCTTAAATGATAAATATAAGGGCCATTTTGGTTTATTTGGTTAACTGTGAAACGTCTGAATTGAGTACTTTTAATTACTTTTATTGGTATGCGCACACAACGAGCTGCAGACCAGTTTGAGCTTCGATGCAAGTCTATCCAACTTAATTTCATTATCAGAGTGGTGTATGTCGGACATTTTGTTTAACTTTAAGGAAACTCCATAAATAATCTAACTATGTTCTGACAAATTAGGTTGAAAGAATATTGAATTTGATGCTCAGGGGTCTTCAAAGTTTTTTAGGCCAAGGACCCCAAAGAGAGACTGAGCAGGGACCTCTTACTACATACATTGTATAACATTTAATTGCATATTTAATTGGGCCGGAAGGATTAAAATTGATATTCATAGTTTGTATACATCAAGTTTTAATGTCTTACATATAGTAAGGCTATAAAAACACACGTAGTATCGTTACCTCTTCTTTCACTATGTGTGGAGCAGAAGTTACTTTGGGTTGTTCGGAGTTGCTCATTTTCAATTTCTGGACAACTGAAAATGGAGGAAAAGTCGAGTCAAAAGCTTTCATTCAAAATTGGACACGGTGGTTGACTACAAGTTTAACGTTAGCTGAAAAACAAACACAGAGTTAGGGCACAGAGTTTGTGCAACGTTGACGAAACGTTTTGAGTTAACGTAGTTGAGTAACGTTACTCAATTAGCTGCTAAAGCCAGGCAACGCTAACCAGAGATAGATAGATGTAACTCCCCGCGTTCCTTTTCTACGTTTAGCTTTTCTATTCGTTATTTGTTTATGTAACACTAGCTAGCTGCTTTACACTTAGCAATACTGCCGGGGTTAAGAGCTCGTTCATTTTAAACTTTAAACAAGCATCTAGAATGAACAAACTAAACTTGACTCACGTGAAAACCGAGCTGTAGTAGTAGTGAATAGATATGGCAAAAAACAGTGAGGAGTCACTCTGTCACCACTTCCGGGCATCGAAAACGTCACCGGAGTTTAGCCTAAAGTGAGGTAGCTATTTACTTAACTTTAGCTAAAAACTAATATTGACTTAACATAAAAACATTGTGTCATTTCTAAATGTCTAACGTGTAAATTCAATAAAATAAAAACATGCGGGGATAATGCAAGAGTTTGATATCATTTGCCATACTTCTTATATGGTAAATTGACAACAAACAAAGTTGACCAATATACAACGATACTGGCTCCTGTATTATTATCATATTTTTATTTATAATGTTAGCTAGATTAATGTTGTCACATATTGTCACATGTCAAAATATATTGACGTTACGTCTGTAAATGTTTTAAGGTGTTGAGTAAGTAATCCATTCAATAAACGATCTATGTCGCAAGTCAGCGGTTTGCATCATAGACATATAAAGAGGGTTTGCATGGATTGCATACCCACATGTGCACCTCAAAAAGGCTTCCCCCTCGGTATTCACGAATGTATTACACAATTCTAGCAATAACGCTTTGACTGTTTCCCAATAGAATATTAATAGATTCAAATGAATTTACAACAGAATAGAGAGCACCATTGCCTCGAAATTCCAAGTCCTCAAATGAAAATGCGGCCGCGACATTGTCACAAATATCTAATGCGGTTCGGAAGATGATTACTGATGGACTCTTTTCCTTTACAGGATATTGCAGCATGAAGAAGGAGCAAGTTGTCAACTGTCAGTTTTCGGTTTGGTATCCGATATTCAAGAAACATTCGATTAAAAGGTAGACAGCTGATGTGTTGTACAGAAATTCCAAAAACATATTTTCAATGTCCTTGCTTTAAAACGGCCAATTTAGCCCACAGCTAACGTTAGCTACCGGACAGAAGCAGATTCCAGCTAGCTATCTTAAGGCTATAGTTATCGTGTGTGTTACTAAATAAATGTGTTTAAATCCCTTTTTCAGAGCAGCCTCCCTAAACCTCCTTTTCCACACCTTTGTCTGTTTGTTGTCTATTATGTATTCTATTAATTACATACATTTATATGTGGTATTTTTTATTCTTTATTCCAGTCTGATTCTCCCACTGCCTCAGAATGTAATAGACTATTTACTGGATGATGGCACACTGGTAGTCTCTGGGAGGTATGAAGCCACTGACACACACAAACACCCAAACTCGATTTAAAAAAAAAAAGTTTGTCTTTGTTGGAATAAATGTGAAAATATCATGCCAAAATTTGGCTCGATATATTGAATGGCACCTGCTGTGTTTGAGAAGCATTCAATGTCAAGATGCTGTGGGATTGTTTTTAGAAGACAAGTGATGTTACAGGTTGCCTCTGTTATGGTCACGGCAGTTCCTTTCAAACCACACATTTTCTCCATTTAAATGTGTATGTGGAAGAAGTATTCAGATCCTTTACTTAAGTAAAAGTACTCATACCACACTGTGAAAATTACTCTGCTACAAGTAAAAGTCCTGTATTGGAAATGTATAAAAGTATGCAAGTATCATCAGGAAAATGTACTTAAAGTATTAAAGGTAAAAGTGCAAAATATAGAATAAGCCAAACATTTTAGAAACAATCAAAACAATCTGTGTTTTTGTGTGCACACATCGTAATTTGTAAAGAAACTAGAAACTAAAGCTGACTGATAATTGTAGTGGAGTAAAAAGGTACTATATTTCCCTCTAAAATGTAGTGGAGTAGAGGTGGAAGGTGGCTTAAAAGAAAAGATTCAAGTAATGTACAAGTACCTTAAATGTGTTATTAAGTACTATGCTTGAGTCAGTGTACATAGCTACATTCCACTACTGGTATGTGCATTATGATGCTCAGATTTGTTTTGTTCCCAAAGCACTCATCTACCGTTGTTTCTCTTCCCTTCAGTGACTATAACACACAGCAGACACACGTTAACATCAGTGACTCGGACGCAGAGGAAGACATTCAGGTACGGGAACAGAGACTAAGGTGTTTTTTCCATGGGATGTATTCTGTCTTATTTTTGCCTCATTGACATTAGTCCTTGTTTTCCTAATTCACAGTCTTAAAATATTTTACATTTTTGCAGAAATACGTCAGAGCTCTTCTATAATTTAGGAACTCATTTTGTCACTTTTTATTTTTTTAACACACGTAATCTAGTTATTAGTGACTGATAGTTAAATGTCATAATTATCTGTTTTATAAGTCAACAACTAGAACAGTGTTCAAGCTTGTTCTCTACTTCCCTCTAGTGGTCAGATGATGAGACAACCACCACTGTTACTGTAAGTACATAGTGTATTATTGCCCACCTGATGAAACGTTTTTCTTAAACTGAAACCTGCATTTACAGTAGCTTAAAGGGCCTCCACACTCATGGTACAGTGGGCTAATAAGTATAAAAATATTACGGTGCAAATCCACCATCATTATAGCAATGCACCAAGGTACAAACGCACCTGGCTTCTAAAGGGAATGGGAGATGACACTCTGATTGGTTTATTACATGTTTTGCCCACAACACACCTGTGATTAATGAAGACACTAAGGACAACCCTTTTGAAGCATGCGCCCTGCGCACAGACCCTTTTTTCCGCCTTCAAACTAGCAAAAGTGGATTTGGACAGGTCCTAAAGGCACCTGCGTTGTGCGCTTCACGCTGTGTGCTTAGATCATTAAAATAGGGCTCATAGAGTGGATTGTCATATTTGTCCAATAGACATTTTTTGGTCTCCGTGGGTAATTGTGTCCTAATACGCTCCTTTGTTAAATGGGGTCCCTCGGGATCAATTCTTGGTCCTATTCCTTTTTCTTTGCATATGCTTCCCTTGGACCAGATAATCAGTCACTTTGGTATATCCTCTCATTGTTATGCAAAAGGTGAACACTCTAGTCTCAATTACACCAGATGACTTCAGCAACCTGGAAACTTTCTGCAACTGTTTAGCCCCTATAAAGGACAAGCTGTCACATAACGTTCTTCAGCTAAACTCAGACAAAACTGAGCTTCTCATTATTGGCCTAATAAAAACTACAAATGGCATTCTCCAGCGTATTGGCCCACTTGCCCTCTATGTCAAACCAAACTTTAGGAGTCTTGGCGTTCTGAACACCATGTCAATAAACTGGTCCAAACCTGTTTCTTCTTTCAGCTGAGAAAAATCGGATCATTATTATCGACTTTTGATTTAGATCGTATCATTCAGGCCGTCATTTTCTTCCCATCCTGACCATATCTTTTCACTTGCCAATTGACGTGATACGTCTTTAGCTTGTACAAAATGGAGCAGCGGTGCTTTTAACAGAGACTGGCCATTGTTCTCAAATCACTCCTATTTCAGCATCGCTGCACTGACTGCCACTAATGTTCAGGATTTATTTTTAAGATTCTTTTAATCACTTATAAAGCCACTACATAGCATAGCTCCTGCCTTTATTTCAGAGCTACTAGACCTTTACACCACTGAGCAGCCACTTAGTGTAAGTCATCCAACCAAAACCTGTTAGCTTTACCTTGTGCTAAACGTAAAACTAAAGTCGACTACTCTTTTGCCGTCCTAGCCCCCAGACTTGAACAATCTCCCCCAAAACCCACTTCTTTAAGTGGGAGTTTCTATTTTTTAAGGGTTGATCTGCGTGGTGACTGGTTGCTGAATGCTTTCTGTTTCCGTTTGTCTGTTTTCATGTACTGTATTTTCTGAATATCTTTCTCCTGTATGCACTTTTCGCTTGGTGTTTGTTTTCGTTTTCTCTAGTGATGTTGATGTGAAGCACTGTAACCTGTGTTTAACAAGGTGCTATATCAATTAGGGGTGGGGAAAATAAACGATTCTTAGATGCATAGCAAGTCTGTCTAGAACAATTCAATGCTCGATCGTGATAAGTTAATAATCGATTATCAAAAAAGTGTTGATTTTTATTTAAATGTTACTGTATCCAGACATGTACAAATCAGAAAACAGAGTGACTGAAAGAGGACGGGATAATGGGCAACTTAGAGTTTAGGCAAGAGTGCAGGAAAAACAACACAAAAATGGCCAAAAGGGAAAAAAATAAGTTCTGTATGTGTGTATATACACATGATCTAATAAGACATAATAAAATAATTAGGCAAAACACATATAGGCTGTTGATCTACTTTATCACATTACATCTGACCACCTCATGTTTCTCCACTTTTAAACCTGACTAAGCCTCTGACATGGAAGATCGCTGAGAGAGAAGGTGACTCAGCATCTTTAAGGCTTCAGTATGGAATGATTACACAATAAAAACCTCAGTAAACAAAACATTTCATGTGATGAAATGTTGAGTACACCAAAGTTTTATTGCAGAAATGTGAAGTATGGGTCCCCAGCATACAGAAAATGACGGATGCTAATTTTCATATGTTGATCAATTTGCATAATTAGCAAATTTAGCATAATTAGCAGAATCGGCCAGATTGACAATAGATTTTGCACTATGCAATCAGTTTCTACAATATTGGAGGGGTTTAAGAGGTTTTAGAGGATGCTGAATTCAATTCTGGCACTTTCAGACTTCAAAATTGTAATTAAAAAAAAAATACCAAAAAAACAAAACTAATTTGGATAAATTTAGACAAATTTTTTATTAACTTAGGACAAATGTTTAGGTTATTTTCATGGTAACCACAATAATCTTACATTTCAGCTCTTGCTCTTTGATGTGAATGTTGATAACCTAAATTTGTTATATTTAAATATTTTGAGGTCCGGTCATGTTTTCATGCAAATAAGATGTAGCAGCTAGCTGTTGTATTTGTATTAAGTATGTTGTAAAGCAAGGGAGCATAGTCTAGTTTTAAAGTACTTGAAACATTTAAAAATGTATGGAAAAATGTATCATTAAAGGAAGTAGTTTCAGCAACTAGCATGTCTTCCTTAAGGCAGAACGCCGACGTTATTATCTCATATCGACCAAGCTAATCACAAACAACCGAAACGGTAAGGAACGATAATTTTTAACTGAAGTTGTGTGCTCTGCAATAGAGCTTGTTGGTACAAGATCCGTCCTTCCTGCACAATACGTCCTGCGCATGTGCAAGATGTTCACGCATGCGCAGATGATATCATGATGAACACGGATTTACGACCTTACGATACTGCACGATCTGTTCCTGTAGATGGTTAAAGAAAGTCTGTACACCTCCACTGGAAAGCTAACAGCTAATTCGGCTAACCATTAGCTGAGACAGCATGTAAAAGACCCTCAAAACTGAAAATAACTATTTAAATATATAACAGCTGTAACTTCAGTTCTACTTTACTTGTGCTCATTTAAAATATAATCACTTAATTTGTCTTATTACTGTAAAGTCTTAATTTAGCTGCAGCTGCTTTTCCCACTGTTTAATTTGAGTAACGTTATTTTAGACTGAATCAAGCTGTCAGCTAGCAGTTAGCTGAAATAGATGTTAGCTAAACTAGCATCAGCTTCCCGGTGGTGGCTAACCGTTCTCTTAGCTAATACATGGTTCCAGTCTGCAATCCCCATCCACCAGATGTTGTCATTGTGGATGCGTCCCAGCTCATTTATCGTTGTTTGACCATCGTCTGGAACAGTGGCAGATCTTGCAGCCAGTATGGCACCTCGGCTTAATTGTTACGACTTAATTGTTACGATTGTTAATTGTTAGGACAGCAGGAGAGAGCTCCACAGAGTACAAGCTCTTATTGACCACACCTCTACCTAGGTGAGACAAAGTCTTGAAAAACAAGCACAACAAACAAAGGCTGAGCGAACTCCTGTGTACTTTCAATGTAGGAAGTAATATCATGATGGTCAGTAAAGCTGACAGCATGGCCACTCATGAGGCAAATATATCACTTATAACTTACATGTTGTCAGACATGGGGCTTCCACTGTTCACATTCTCAGTGATGACATAGATGTCTTTGTGCTTATGGTTTATTGGTGTTGGAAGGTTGGTGTCACTATCAACTAACCTACAGATGGAAAAATGGAATGGCATTGTTCTCAGCATAAATGCAACTGCAGAGAATCTGGGTGACCAATGTGGTTCCATTCTGGCCATGCATGCTCGTTTGGGATGCGATACCACCTCATATCCTGTTGGGAAGGTGGCGGTGTCTGCACTCAAGGCTATGAGAGTCGTACCTGGTAAGCTTCTCCACTGCATTGGAGAGGCAGAAGCCACAAAGTTACAGATCACAAAAGCAACGAGGGCTTTCTTTCTGGCTCTGTACAATCAGAGGAACTCTGGAACCTTGAATGCAGCTAGGTATGAAATTTACCGAAAAGCGTAAAAGGCCCCCAGCACTGAAGACACTACCTCCTACGGAGCGCAATATGTGCCTTCATGGAAGACGTGTCCCCCTACAGGTACGGCTATGGAAAGCAGCAGACCAGCCTGATCCACCAGCTGTGGATAATCACCTTATTTGGATGGGACAAGAAGATAGGCCTAAAGGAAGGAGAGGAACTGATTATGCCCACCCAGGATTCAAGTTGCTCCTCCTGCTTTGTTACATGTTGTCAGCTGTGGATGCAAAGCCGGGTTGAAACCTTGCACATCAGCAAAGTGCAGCTGTAGGTCTGGCACACAAAGAGAGGGATGAAGGGTCTGGAGAAGATGATGACAGAACAGACGAGGATAGTGAAGATGATGAGGCTGCCTTTTGTTAATTATTTGTGACGTTGTGACGTTGCCCTAGCGACTTGCGGGGCCTGTCTTGTATGGCATGTATAAAGTGTATATTTGCACATAGTTTGTTGATCACACATGGTGATGGGCTTAAGTGATGACATCTCACTGGGTGTCTTAAAGAGCTACCCCATTAATACGTACAGTTGCAGGATCCAAATACATTCTTTTTCCTCCAGAAATGCATAACATTCAGCCAAACAAAGATTCAAAAGCATTGGATATTCAAAACTGTCAGGAGGGGATTCAGCTTCACTACACCCTGAAAGCAATTCATCAACATTCACAAGAGCAATCATGATTCTGAAATGTAAGATTGTGTTTACCATAAAAATAACCTATAATTATGCTTGAAAGTAATCGGAATTTGCCTAAATAAATCACAATATGTACTAAAATTAGCTCGTTGAAATCTGAAAATGCCAGAAATGAAATCAGCATCCTCTAAAACCTCTAAAACCACTCACATATTGTAGAAATTGGCCATACAGTGCAAAATATGTGGTCAAACTGGATGATTAAGCTAATAATGCTAATTATGCAAATTATGCAAATTGCTCAACATATGCAAATTAGCATCCAGCAGTTTTTGTATACTGGGAACCCATACTTGACATTTCTGCAATAAAACTTTGTTGTACTCAACATTTCCGGGTTCACCTAGTTGGCTACTATCTATATTTTTTTGAATCACGCATGGAAATGTACTTAAAAAAATTGTTGCATCAGTAATCGGTTTAGAATCGAATTGTGAGGTGCCCGGAGATTACTACCCTTAATTTCAATACAGTCTTTAACTCTGCTTTTGACATAAATCTGTATCACCCCATGCATATCATTTAATAATGCAGTATTTATGATAACCGTGTTATGCAACTTTGTGTGTGCTAGGCTCCTGAGTTCCCAGAATTCACCTCTAAAGTGCAGGAGGCCATAAACGCCCTGGGTGGGCGTGTCTTTCCCAAACTGAACTGGAGCGCTCCACGGGTAAAATACACCACGCAGCTGCTTTTAGTGAAATGAAAAACTGTGATTGCCTGCTTCATTCTAAGTTAGCAGAGTGGTGAATTCATTAGAAAACATGACTTATCTTAATTTAGCAGAACCAAATTGTTATTTTGGCTAAAGGCCATGTACATTTGAGTGCATTGAAGATAAGAATAGCTTCTTGCACTGCCAGCTGTGTGTGTGTGTGTGTGTGTGTGTGTGTGTGTGTGTGTGTGTGTGTGTGTGTGTGTGTGTGTGTGTGTGTGTGTGTGTGTGTGTGTGTGTGTGTGTGTGTGTGTGTGTGTGTGTGTGTGTGTGTGTGTCCCTTTCAGGATGCTAACTGGATTGCACTGAACAGCTCCCTGCAGTGTGACAGCCTTAGTGATATATTTCTGCTCTTCAAAAGTTCAGATTTCATCACCCACGACCTCACACAGCCGTAAGCCTCGCCGTGCAACAACATCAACACACACACACACACATTATATACAGTATACAGTGAGGAAAATAAGTATTTGAACACCCTGCTATTTTGCAAGTTCTCCCACTTAGAAATCATGGAGGGGTCTGAAATTGTCATCATAGGTGCATGTCCACTGTGAGAGACATAATCCAAAAAAAAATAAAAAATCCAGAAATCACAATGTATGATTTTGTAACTATTTATTTGTATGATACAGCTGCAACTATGTATTTGAACACCTGTCTATCAGCTAGAATTCTGACCCGCAAAGATCTGTTAGTCTGCCTTCAAAATGCCCACCTCCACTCCATTTATTATCCTAAATTAGATGCACCTGTTTGAGGTCGTTAGCTGCATAAAGACACCTGTTCCCCTCATACAATCAGTAAGAATCCAACTACTAACATGGCCAAGACCAAAGAGCAGTCCAGAGACACTATAGACAAAATGATACACCTCCACAAGGCTGGAAAGGGCTACGGGGAAACTGCCAAGCAGCTTGGCGAAAAAAGGTTGACTGTTGGAGCAATCATTAGAAAATGAAAGAAGCTAAACATGACTGTCAATCTCCCTCGGACTGGGGCTCCATGCAAGATCTCACCTCGGGGGGTCTCAATGATCCTAAGAAAGGTGAGAAATCAGCCCAGAACTGCATGGGAGGAACTGGGACCACCGTTTCCAAGGTTACTGTTGGTAATACACTAAGACGTCATGGTTTGAAATCATGCATGGCACGGAAGGTTCCCCTGCTTAAACCAGCACATGCCAAGGCCCGTCTTAAGTTTGCCAATGACCATTTGGAGGATCCAGAGGAGTCATGGGAGGAAGTCATGTGGTCAGATGAGACCAAAATATAACTTTTTGGTCATAATTCCACTAACCGTGTTTGGAGGAAGAAGAATGATGAGTACCATCCCAAGAACACCATCACTACTGTGAAGCATGGGGGTGGTAGCATCATGCTTTGGGGGTGTTTTTCTGCACATGGGACAGGACGACTGTACTGTATTAAGGAGAGGATGACCAGGGTCATGTATTGCAAGATTTTGGGGAACAACCTCCTTCCCTCAGTTAGAGCATTGAAGATGGGTCGAGGCTGGGTCTTCCAACATGACAATGACCCGAAGCACACAGCCAGGATAACCAAGGAGTGGCTCTGGAAGAAGCAGATCAAGGTTCTGGCGTGGCCTAGCCAGTCTCCAGACCTAAACCCAATAAAGAATCTTTGAAGGGTGCTCAAACTCTGTGTTTCTCAGCGACAGCCCAGAAACCTGACTGATCTAGAGAAGATCTGTGTGGAGGAGTGGGCCAAAATCCCTTCTGCAGTGTGTGCAAACCTGGTGGAAAAACTACAGGAAACGTTTGACCTCTGTAATTGCAAACAAAGGCTACTGTACCAAATATTAACATTGATTTTCTCAGGTGTTCAAATACTTATTTGCAGCTGTATCATACAAATAAATAGTTAAAAAATCATACATTGTGATTTCTGGATTTTATTTTTTTGGATTATGTCTCTCACAGTGGACATGCACCTACGATGACATTTTCAGACCCCTCCATGATTTCTAAGTGGGAGAACTTGCAAAATAACTGTATTTTGCATTTAGATGACAACCTATATCAGAAAATAACCAGGTGTGGTGTGCACAGGCGGATTTCTCTCTGCAGTAAAACACATGTGGCAGCTGGAGAAATTGCTGTGATGTATACCTGTCGCTTCTCCTGTCTGCATGACAAGCAGTTAGTGCAGCGTGTGTGTGTGTGTGTGTGAGTGTGTGAGATTCTCTCGATTACATACAAGCAACTGCACACACACATGCACGTATGGCCTTCATTCTGAAACGCACACACGGTTGTCTCTAAAGATTTGATTACTATGTCCTGTCTGTGCCTTTCCTGTGTGCTGGGCGTCGCAATACATGATTTCCGCCACATAACAGAGCTTAAATCAATTCACTGATAACTGTGTGAGTGTGTAGGTGTCAGTGAGGGAGAAAGTGATGCAGAACAATGTTTCTAGAGTATGTATTTATAGACACACGATTACAACAGTTAAACTGACAGATAACAGGCTCTTATTTTGTAAATCAACTTGCGGGGTACAAGGACGCAGTGGTGATGTGGCTGCACATGGAGACAGTTTAGAATTAGGTAGAATCCATGATGTATTGACAGTTTTGGGAATGGTGAACAGGGTCTGAATGAGCTTCTGCTGAGAGGAAGCTAATATTCTCACATTGGACGTGGCGGCCACAGCAGCACAAATGTGCTTTTTTGGACTCTGTTAAAAACATCTGTCTCAAACTTCCTGAGAGCAACACAGCAGCCAAGCTGTTTGCAGTGTGACTGATCCGATTATAGTGAAAATTAAAATAGTAATTCAAAAACACCAAACACTTGTGATAAATTTGTGTTCATATTTATTTAACGGTTGTCACCTTCATTCCTTTCTTGGCGCAGATTCCTTGCATGTAGTGACCAGGACTCCCCAGATCCAGTCATAAACTATGAGGTATTTTTTTAAGTTTTACTGTCATTAGCTTGTTTTAATACCAGTTTTAGTGTCTCTACATGCAGATGGAGAGTTCTATTTGCTCTTAAAGGTCCCATGACATGGTGCTCTTCGGATGCTTTTATATACAGTGTACCCTCGCTATATCACGGTTCACCTTTCACGGTTTCGCTACTTCACGGATTTGCATCATGCATTGTGTTCTGCATTCTGCAAACATAATCAATGGTGGCATGTCGGTTTATAAGAATCTTTTTGCCCAGAAGAAAAAAGAGCGACAACAACTACCGATAACTATGTTCTTCTCTCGAAAAAACACAGAAGAAAAAATGCTACAGAGCGGAGTCGGGATGCAGCGGCTCAGTCAGAAGAGCAGGGAAATACACCTGAGTCACTATTTTTCCTACTGTACTTTACTTTGTATTTGTTTTCATAATCATTTTTCATTTTCTCCCGTTCCAATGACTCTGGTCGCGGTGGGGCGGTGCTGATCTCCGCAATTTGAAGCCTTCAGTTCGTATTGATGATTAAAATTATTATTTTACAGTACAGTAGTTATTTGTAAAAAATCGTTTATACAGTACTTTTATTTGTTAAACAAATGCTTGGGCCTGTAAAAAGGTTTTGTTCTTTGGTTTCAGTGTATAATGGAGTATTTCATCGTATAATAATGGTAAAAAAAAAGGTTACTACTTCACGGATTTCACTTATCACGGGTTCTTCTTGGAACGTAACCCCCGTGATAAACGAGGGTTCACTGTAGACCTTAGTGGTCCCCTAATACCATATCTGAAGTCTCTTTCCCAAAATTCAGCCTTGGTACAGAATTACAGCCACTAGAGCCAGTCCCAGAATGAGCTTTCCTTAGGATGTGCCATTTCTGAGTCTGTAGCTATTGAGGAGGTGAGAAGGGGGGGGGGCAAGGTGGAGGCTGGGGTGGGGCCTTAACCAACTGCCACTTTGCTCGTTTGAAAGCCGTGATGTCTCTCTTTCATTGGTGGGCCAAATTCTCTGTGTGGGCAAAGCAGAAAAAGAGGAGATAATCTTGCCCCTTATGACCTCATAAGGAGATTCCAGATCGTCCCATCTGAGCTTTCATTTTCTCAAAGGCAGAGCAGGATACCCGGGGCTTGGTTTATACCTATCACCATTTCTGGCCACACACACAGGCTGGGGGGACTCATATTAATGTTAAAAAAAACTCATAAAGTGAAATTATCATGCCATGGGACCTTTAAGAAAATTGTGCTTTATTCTAGGGCTGCAACAAATGATTATTATGTCAATTAATCTGTCAATTGTTTTCTCGATTATGTTGTATCTCAAATATATTCAGTTTACTGTCACAAAGGAGTGAATAAACCAGGACATATTCACATTTAAGAAGCTGGAAACAGAGAATGTTGATGTTTTTTTCCATTAAGAAAAGAAATTACTCAAAACAAACCAAAAAAACTTAAAATAGTTAAATAGCAATTGATTTAATAGTTAACAAAATGATTTTGCGACTTTGCAGCTCTATTGTCTTTTTTGTCATTTAAAGGGTCTGTGTACACACTCTCACCCCCCCCCCCTATGTATTTTATCAGTGGTGTTGTCCTCTGTCCTCAGCTGGTCCTGAGAAAGTGGAGCGAGTTGATTCCTGGCGGAGAGTTTCGCTGCTTCGTCAAAGAAAACAAACTGATTGGTAAAAAAACAAAAAAAAACCCGCTCACCTTTTCTTTATTTGGGCTTTTCCCCCAAACATTTTGGAAGAATACACATATATTTAAAGACAGGAGTGATTGTTGTTAGCCAATGTTGGAATGGAACTTAGTACATTAACTCAAGTACTGTAACATTTTGAGCTACTTGTACTTTACTTGAGCATTTGCGTTTTAAGATGCTCCGCTGCATGTCCAAAGGCAATATTTAACTTTATACTCCACTACATTCATTTCATACTATTTCTAGTTGCTTTGCTGATTCAGATTGTTAATAAAAATAAAATCAACTAATAAATTCTTATGCATTATTATAGACATTATGCATTAAACTACCCAATAATTATTTGAAATCAGCACCATCTGTACTCGCTACAAGATTAATGTGATGACACATTTATAATCCAATAATATAATATATATGATACTGAAATGAGGCTTTCTGTATAATTGGGGGTTTTGGTGGTACTTTTAAGTATAATGCTAATACTCTTGCACTTTTACTTACGTAACATTTTCAATGCTGTGTTCACCCTCTCCCAGACAATCCTGCCTTGTACTAACCAAAGTTGGAGAAAGAGCTATCTAGCTGATGTGATCTTACCTTGCTACTGAGCATGTGCAGCTCCCAACAAAGAATAGAATAGAAGTGAGATGTCACACTCTGTAGCTAAAACAAAAACCTAAACACACAGGGTGAAAACAACATATAAATGTCCAAAGAAGGCCTCTGAAACCTGAATAATACCAATCTACCTTGCGTCTTCGGAAAATGCTACATTCAGAAACGGGCCTTATTGAGCCATACTGAGCCGAATGTGTCTGAAATGGAAATCCGTTGGAAAAGAACTCCCTATTAGAACTGTGATATAATGATGTTGGTGCTGTACTTTTTCTCAGCAAGCTAATTTAGAAACAATTATGAAATTCAATTTGAGCTCCACTAATGATGTATCTGTCATATTTTCCCAGCAATCTCCCAGAGAGACTACACTCAGTATTACCAGCACGTCTGGAAGCAGGAGGATCAGATCTGTCACGCCATTCAGGGATTCTTCAGCCAGCACATCCAGTACAACTTCCTGGACGAAGACTGTGAGCATCGGCATCCTTGTTTAGTTTTCTTTTCTTACTCTGGCTGTGGAAAGTGTCACATTTCCTTCAGAAACAAATAGCTTCTTTATTTTTTGAAATGGTTAAATATTCACTCTTTGTTGTATTGAAACAGGAGAAAATGCATGGGAGACACTAATCAAATGTGTCTTTTTATTACTTGGGATTTTTAAAATGCATTTTCAAATTTCTTTTTCTTTGTTTATTTTTGTCTTTGTGAAACTAGCAGATATACATAATGTACACTCACCGGCCACTTTATTAGGTACACCTGTCCAACTGCTCGTTAACACTTAATTTCTAAGCAGCCAATCACATGGCGGCAACTCAGTGCATTTAGGCATGTAGAGAATCTCCTGCAGTTCAAACCGAGCATCAGTATGGGGAAGAAAGGTGATTTGAGTGACTTTGAACGTGGCATGATTGTTGGTGCCAGAAGGGCTGGTCTGAGTATTTCAGAAACTGCTAATCTACTGGGATTTTCACGCACAACCATCTCTAGGGTTTACAGAGAATGGTCCGAAAAAGAAAAAACATCCAGTGAGCGGCAGTTCTGTGGGCGGAAATGCCTTGTTGATGCCAGAGGTCAGAGGAGAATGGCCAGACTGGTTCGAGCTGATAGAAGGGCAACAGTGACTCAAATAACCACCCGTTACAACCAAGGTGGGCAGAAGAGCATCTCTGAACGCACAGTACGTCGAACTTTGAGGCAGATGGGCTACAGCAGCAGAAGACCACATCGGGTGCCACTCCTTTCAGCTAAGAACAGGAAACTGAGACTACAATTTGCACAAGCTCATCGAAATTGGACAATAGAAGATTGGAAAACGTTGCCTGGTCTGATGAGTCTCGATTTCTGCTGCGACAGTCGGATGGTAGGGTCAGAATTTGGCGTCTACAACATGAAAGCATGGATCCATCCTGCCTTGTATCAACGGTTCAGGCTGGTGGTGGTGGTGTCATGGTGTGGGGAATATTTTCTTGGCACTCTTTGGGCCCCTTGGTACCAATTGAGCATCGTTGCAACGCCACAGCCTACCTGAGTATTGTTGCTGACCATGTCCATCCCTTTATGACCATAATGTACCCAACTTCTGATGGCTACTTTCAGCAGGATAATGCGCCATGTCATAAAGCTGGAATCATCACAGACTGGTTTCTTGAACATGACAATGAGTTCGCTGTACTCAAATGGCCTCCACAGTCACCAGATCTCAATCCAATAGAGCATCTTTGGGATGTGGTGGAACGGGAGATTCGCATCATGGATGTGCAGCCGACAAATCTGCGGCAACTGTGTGATGCCATCATGTCAATATGGACCAAACTCCCTGAGGAATGCTTCCAGCACCTTGTTGAATCTATGCCACGAAGAATTGAGGCAGTTCTGAAGGCAAAAGGGGGTCCAACCCGTTACTAGCATGGGGTACCTAATAAAGTGGCCGGTGAGTGTACATGTTGAATGACTGCCTGGGAAGTTGTTTAAACTGTTTTTTGTCTGTTTGGCAGTTGTGATTGATGTCTACAGAGATAGCCAGGTAAGTGCAATGATGAATTTTGATATTGTCCTTTTTTTTTTTTTTTTTTGTGCAAAGTGAGTTAACCCTTGTATATTGTGTGCGTGTTGCAGGGGAGGGTGTGGCTGATAGACGTGAACCCATTCGGAGAGGTGACAGACTCGCTGCTGTTCAGCTGGGAGGAGCTGACGGGTGGGGGGGAAATCGCCCAGCAGCAGGTCAGCCATTGTGACGTTTAAAAAAATATATATATTTTTTTTTTTAATTTTTTTTGTTTGGAGGGTGGAAAAAAAGGCTAAGATGAGACAAAGTGTTTGGATATGACCTATGTAGTAATGCTGAATTAGAGCCCCGTTTAAATCAACATTTAAATCAACATTTTAAAGTGGCCTTTTGTTGTGGCCAGTGTATCAAATACCAGCATCTTGATATGACACACCTGTGAGGTGGATGGATGATCTCGGCAAAGGAGAAGTGCTCACTAACACAGATTTAGACAGATGTGTGAACAATATTTGACAGAAATAAGCCTTTTGTGTACTTAGAAAAAGTTGTAGATCTTTGAGTTAAGCTCATGAAAAATGGGAGCAAAAACAAGTGTGTGTATGTGGGGGCGGCTGTGGCTCAGTGGTAGAGCGGTTGCCTGCCAAGTGGAAAGTTGGAGGTTCAATCCCTGGCCCTGTAGTCCCAAGTCGAAGTGTCCTTGGGCAAGACACTGAAAAAAAACATACAAAACAATCGATAAAAAACGAAGTGGTTTTCCCTCTATGTGCAGGAAGGCCCGGCGTTTCGCTGCACCACCAGCGAGGTGACGGTGCAGCCCAGTCCCTGTCTGGGCTACAGAATCCCGCGGGACTTTGTCGACCTCTCCACTGGAGAAGACGCCTACAAACTCATTGACTTCCTCAAACTGGTAAGAGGTTGTTACAAAACCTTTGTGATATGAGTATTTAGCTAGCAGATACTGGGTTGTTGCTTTTCAAAACCACCGAATGTTGGGGAGGGGAGGGCTAGCATCAGAATCAACTTTACAAGTAACGTACATGCAGAACAGAGAAACCCTGAAAGAAAAACTACAGTAGTCAGTATTTGCTCCCATCAAGCTGGGCTGTAAGTCATACAGTGGACTGGAGTTCTGGTGTTCTAGCGTACACCTGTTTATTAAAGCGTCCATATTCTGCTCATTTTCAGGTTCATAATTGTATTTTGAGGTTGTACCAGAACAGGTTTACATGGTTTCATTTTCAAAAAACACCATATTTTTGTTGTACAGCACATTGCTGCAGATCCTCTTTTCACCCTGTGTGTTGAGCGCTCTGTTTTAGCTACAGAGTGAGACATCCCACTTCTTTACTATCTTTGATGGTTTCACCTCGTCTCAGCTAGGGACGTAGAAAGCCGTGCAGATTTTGAACAGATCAACCAGAGACTGAAGGCAGAGGACATTCAGAAACCTGTATCTCACTCAAAACAGCATGGAAAGTTTTATTTCTAAGTTTGTATGCATGTGGAAGCACCAGAGACACTAAATAACACCCAAAATCCCAGAATTCTTTTTTTTGACCTTTTTTTTATGACTGGCATTTATTTAGCCTCATTACCAGGGCCATTCAGAATCTGCAGATGCTGAATTCTGCAGATTTTAACAATTAAAAAAAAGCAAGGAAAAAAAAAAGATTAAAACTCTAATTGTCACATCTCCACCCTAAACTGAAAAATAGTCTGCTAAATTCTGCAGATTTTCATTCTGGATTACCACTGAAAGTGTAAACAAACAAGAAAATCTAAAAAAAAACAACAACAAACTAATCAGCACATTCCTTTGGGGTCCTCTCATTACTTCTCTCTTTATATAGTAGCTTTTTTTTTTTCTTCTTTTCTTTCTTTTTTAGTGGCAGTGTCCGTCACTCCCACTCTGCTTCCATTTAAAACATATTTGCCTCGGTACAAGCTACAGAGACCACAGGTTGCTCGTCTCCCGCTGGCGTATTTCTGACCGAGTAGCTACTGAAAGCACATTTCCTGCCCACATTGATCGATAAATGTGTCATATCAAAAGGAACGCACTTGAAGGCATTGTCAGTGTTACCACCAGTAACCAACGGGTGGTACAGAATAAACCAGAACTTGAATCTAAAAAGAGGATTACTATTCTTATTTTTTTACGTTTTTTTGCAACAAATCTCCAATGTACAGCATCAGAGCGTGTATAGCTACTGATGGCTCCCAGTGCAACAGTGCCAACAGTCATAGAAACAAGCATTACACATTGCCACATTAAAATATATAAAGCACATAAACGTACAAGACACGTCCATCTGTACCCCTCCCCTGCCCATACGCCGTCCCACCACACCCCACACCAGCCCACTAATATATGTGACTACCGATCTGATTTATCTATTAAACCCTTCTTCAGTTTGATTTCAAAACTGTTTTGTATTGCTTTTCAGCTCAATGGCAGTGTTGCCAAGTCCGCTTATTCTAAGCGACTTTGGGCTTGTTTTTCTGTAAAGTCGCTTACAAATATTGGTAGGTTGCGGTTTTCCTGGGCTTGTTACTAAAGTGTAGTTGCTTATTTGGGCTTGTTCCCAGCTCCATAATAAGCAGGTATTTTATGTTATTTAAACATAGGAGTTTGTCTTGCTTGTTCCCTTGGTCCCTCCCCTTCCCCATACACACTGGAGACAGCAGAGTTATTTCCCGCCCACTTCCTGCTTCTAATTGGCTCTAACCAAGGTGGCAACGTGTACCAGCCAATCAGAGGCAGAGCAGGGCAATCTGTTTCTTTCTGGTTAGGAAAAAGCGCGAGTAGCGACTGATGGTGAAAGAATGGATTCAACCCGTCGTGGGGAACAACTCAAAATCACTAAGAAAAAGTGTCTATTTAGACTTAGATTTCTCTTTATTAATCCTTTTGGGATAACTCCCGCAAGGAAATTGAAAATTCCAGCAGCAGTTTTAGCAAGAAAAAAATAGATAAAAAAGACAGTATAAAGACAACAAAATAACAGTAATAATAATAACAACAACAAGAACATTCGTCAAATAAAGACAATAAATTATTATCAAAGTGTTATCCCATCAGTTTTCTAATGTTAAATAATGTTAAAAGGTGGTTTAACTCCCTCCTGTGGTCATTGTCCTGAAGCTCAGGGAGAGAAAATAAAAGTAACATGTGGACAGTTTACCAATCTGTCCACATGGATGGAAATTGACAATCCGTCCCCACGGATTGTAAAACCGTGCACACCGTTTATTTATTTTTATTTTCCAGGATCTTAGGGGGGCTTAGTAGAAAATGTCGCTTGTTTTGGGCTTGTTTTCACAGGCCTGGTTGCTTATTTGTCTCGCCAGATCTGGCAACACTGCTCAACGGACAGTTCATTCCATTCCTTAGCTCGCTTAATGTTGACATGTTGATGTTGATAATCCGGAATTTTTCAGAATTTTCCAACATTGACACCCTTGTAGAATGAATGAATTTAATAAATTGGGAACCAGGGTATAACTTAAAGTTTTGATCTCATCTCCATGTTCTTCTCCTCTCTACAGAAGAAAAGCCAACAGGAAGATTCTGAGGAGGAGGAGGAGGAGGAAGAGGAAGCAAACGCTCCACAGTGAAACAGCTATATCTGATAGCTAAAGAGTAGCTGCTGGTGTCACCAGCCCTCCATGTTTTCTGTACAAAGGGACTCTTTACCTCTCTGTCCTGTTTGAGCTTCATTTTCCCTTAATAGTTTACTTGTGTTACGTCTTATTGAACATGTTAAATTAGCAGTATCAAGTTAATGTCTCTTTGAGGGTTAATTTTCTGTTGAGTGTTTTTTTTCGCCCCCAACACTGCAGAGCTCCGTCTTGCTGATGGTAATGGCTCGGTGAGACAGGAAAGGGAAGCCTTTGCGGTGTCAATTAGTCATTTATTTCAGTTTGGGAAGGAATGATTCGTTTTTGTTTAATGGGGGGGGGCGGGAGAAAATTGCGTTACTGTAAGGGGATGTATTTACTAACACTGTAAAGAATACCTGCTTTTATACTTACAATATAGGTGTATATAACAGTTTGTGTATAATTCTTTGCAGCCCAATATTTGTGTGTGTTTTGACAGATTTCTTTATTTAACACCAAAGACCGTTTATCACTGAGTCACCTTTAATTGTTTTTCCCAGCAATCCCTGCTCCTCCATCTCTCTGGGGCAATTTCCCTGAGCAGTTTTGACACACTCATTGCTCCAAGCCCCTCCAGGCACTCTTTTTGAGTCCTGTTTTTTTCCTATCATGCATTGGTGTAGGATGTTACTCCCAAAACAGAAAATACCATTAGACTTGTTGTCATGTATTGGCTTGGCTGTCAGTCCGGTGGGTGCTGTAAACTAGCACATTAGAAATTGATTGTGCTTTTACGCAATGGCTCTTATTAGGCCGGGAGCTAAATGAGCTGTGCACGCACAGTGCAGGGCAGTTCATTTTGGGTTGTTTTTTTCCCCTGCTAGATTGATAGAGCAATTACAGGGATATGGAAAGAGCTGGTGTGATGAGAGTTAGAGCTCCCCGGGTGAAAGGCTGTGGATGGGAGGAAGCAGAGTACAAATATTGTGGAGAATGTTGCACATTAATCATCATTTTAAAAATGAAATCTGGCTGTAAACGAAGCAGCCAGACCTGGAGGAGGTGTCCCTGTCTGACCTGCGTATATCTCAGTGGACCTCACTATTTGGACACAGGGTTCTTTACAAAGCTTAGTCCATGATGAACTCCAGTCTGCAATTAGAGCTGGGCGATATGAAAAATAGATAATCAAATGTCACCATATTTTTTACCAAATACATCGATGTTGATATTGCAACGCTATTGTAGGGTTGACTTATGGTACTTTCACAAAATATTAACAAGAGATTTTTGATAAATAATCACCAGTATGTGAATACAATGACTAAGTGGGTAACAACCTAACAGGAAATAATAGAACAGCTGGAACAGTCTGGAAAGTTCAGAAAATGCCATCACTTTACTGTAATTCAGCCTTTAAAAGCAAGATAAGACAACACTTAAGACAATATCCTCATAGTATATTGATTTCGATATATTGATATATTGCTCAGCCATATCCACAATCAACAATAGGTAAATGTAAACTATGACAATGTATTTTGTTTTCTTGAAAACATGTACAAGGAGTTGCTAGTTTATTAGGTACAATAATACACTGCAATGCAGTAAATGTTCCTTCATGAAGATAATAATGTTCAGTTGAGTATTGAGTTATACTGATAGATGTTTCTAAGTGCACAAAATATCAGAAAAAGCTTAGTACAATGCAGTACTATTTATTTTTAGCAGTTTTGAAACAAAGATAAGCCTCTAACTTCAACATCAGCTACCAGCTCTAAAAACAAAAATAAGATGCTAACTTTGGCATCAGCTACTAGCTATAGCTCTAAAAACATAAACATAAATAAGATGCTAACTTTGGCATCAGCTACCAGTTCTGATAATATAAATAAGATGCTAACTTTGGCATCAGCTACCAGGTCTAAAAACAAAAATAAGATGCTAACTTTGGGATCAGCTACTAGCTATAGCTCTAAAAACATAAACATAAATAAGATGCTAACTTCGGCATCAGCTACCAGCTCTGATAACATAAATAAGATGCTAACTTTGGCATCAGCTACCAGCTCAAAAAACAAAAATAAGATGCTAACTTTGGCATCAGCTACAAGCTCTAAAAACAAAAATAAGATGCTAACTTTGGCATCAGCTACTAGCTCTAGCTCTAAAAACAAACATAAATAAGATGCTAACTTCAGCATCAGCTACTAGCTCTAAAAACAAACATAAATAAGATGCTAACTTCAGCATCAGCTACTAGCTCTAAAAACATAAATAAGATGCTAACTTCAGCATCAGCTACCAGCTCTAAAAACAAAAATAAGCTGCTAACTTCTACATCAGCTACCAGCTCTAAAAACAAAAATAAGATGCTAACTTCAGCATCAGCTACCAGCTCTAAAAACAAAAATAAGATGCTAACTTCTACATCAGCTACCAGCTCTAAAAACAAAAATAAGCTGCTAACTTCTACATCAGCTACCAGCTCTAAAAACAAAAATAAGATGCTAACTTCTACATCAGCTACAAGCTCTAAAAACAAAAATAAGATGCTAACTTTGGCATCAGCTACCAGCTCTAAAAACAAAAATAAGATGCTAACTTCAGCATCAGCTACCAACTCTAAAAACAAAAATAAGATGCTAACTTTGGCATCAGCTACCAACTCTAAAAACAAAAATAAGATGCTAACTTCTACATCAGCTACCAGCTCTAAAAACAAACAAATAAGATGCTAACTTCTACATCAGCTACCAGCTCTAAAAACAAAAATAAGATGCTAACTTCTACATCAGCTACCAGCTCTAAAAACAAAAATAAGCTGCTAACTTCTACATCAGCTACCAGCTCTAAAAACAAAAATAAGATGCTAACTTCTACATCAGCTACAAGCTCTAAAAACAAAAATAAGATGCTAACTTTGGCATCAGCTACCAGCTCTAAAAACAAAAATAAGATGCTAACTTCAGCATCAGCTACCAACTCTAAAAACAAAAATAAGATGCTAACTTTGGCATCAGCTACCAACTCTAAAAACAAAAATAAGATGCTAACTTCTACATCAGCTACCAGCTCTAAAAACAAACAAATAAGATGCTAACTTCTACATCAGCTGATGTAGAAGACATGACGTTCCACGTCCCCAGAGCCAGCCTCTGCTGCCCTGGTCTGGTCCGTCGAGGCCCCTGACCTTCACTGCCACCCATGTGGCAGCGCACCCGATGTTAGCCTTAAGCTCTGAAAAAAAAGATACCACAGCACAGAAAAGGCCTTTTTTTAACCTAAAATAAGTGTATAAAATAGCTTCTTCTGTACCTACCACTTAGACTGAGGTTTAATTCAACCTGTTAGATGATTTATTCCTCTGGGAAATGTCCTTTTCCCCAGCAGACATTTGGACATGTTGTAGTAGGAAAAGCACAGGTGTTACCAGTAACATTAACAACGTCTCTGTCCTATTAAAATGTCCCAGTAAGCTGTGACAGTGTGACACTGAGCCAGCATGCATAATACCAAATTAAGCCGTCCTCTGTTTTCTCATTTACACCTGTGTTTTTCTTACTGTGACATGTCAAAATGTCTTCTGTAAATGAATAAAAAGATCTACGGTTTGTGGCTGTGACCTGAGCGGCATCTAGACGAGATAATGTGATCAAATTTGCTCTCATTGTGCCTATATGATCTGTCAAATTGACAATATCCAATGTATTTAAAAGGATAACTGAGTCATTTGATGATATGGGTTCATCATGTAATGCTTCTATATGGCCCAGCCAATAAGATGATAATTGGTGTATGTGTGCACGACTAAAATGTCTGGCAATGTTAGAAGCTGGATGTGCCTTTATTTTCCTTGACCTTCATCTTCTTTTTAACCATCTCTCTTGATGCCCTCCTCGCCTCTCCTCCTCCTCCCTTTGCAGCTGGGTAATCATCTTTCATCAGGGGAAGGGAGGTCAGGTTTGCTGACTTGGAGTAAAGGATGAGGGGGGGGGAAGAGGGGTTTTCCTTGGTTGCAGCTGAGGAAGAGCTGCAGTAGTTTGCAGCCGGAATACTCATGAGCAGCTGAGGCTGCAACACTTTGTCCTCTCCCTCCCTCCCTGTGTGTGTGTGAGAGAGGGAGAGAGAAGTAACCCAGCCCCAGCAGCTGTCAGAAGAGAGTCCTGGGGATCAGTGCTCCTCTGCAAACTGAAACTATGTAGGCCTAACCCAGGCGTTATGCGGGCCGGTTAAACCCAGGTGAACGTGCAGCTGCAGCCGGGGTCACTGCTGGTCACCGTGCGGCTGTGCTGAGACATGCCGACGCCTTGTGGGGTGCCTACACAGTTATGGGTGTATGGTATCTGTTGTCAGCAAGTTGGTGCATTGCGAATTTACTGCTGCCACGTCCTGGCTACACACACACACTTCCCCCTCTGTCGGACAGGATGCAGCTCTCTATATTGCCATAACCTGCATTGCCACAATAAGGCTCGATTTTAGTGTATTTATACAGTATTTCATTATAAAGTAAGGGAGTTAACAATCGAAAACGAACCATTCCATATTGTTAGTGGAGTGGAAACCCCGAAAAAGTGCCGACAGCACAGCAATTAACGTTTAGACAAGTGCAGGTGGCAACAGCTCAGCTGTCAAACTAGATATGCGTTACTATCGTAATACAGGAAATTGGGAGATATTACCTTCAAATTAAAAGCACAATAGATTTTTTTATTTTTTATTTTTTTAAGAAACCGGTGAAAATGATGATAGCCTAACTGTGAAAATGTTTGATAATAATAAAATAATAATAAACATAATGGGTTTGGAGAGGAGAAATTGTTCAGTTTGGAGGTTATCCCTTAGAGTATGATTTGACTGTTATCTCACTCACTCTGACATCTCTCCATTTGTGCATGAATAGGTCCTGAGCATGTGTGTGTATTTCAGGCCTGTGTGATTCTAATAAAGTGTAAACAGAGTGTAAATTGTAATTTCCCTGCTGGGGATCAATAAATTGTATTCATTAAATTAAATTAATTAAATCATAACCGGAATATCTTTCAAAAGCAATTAAACACTACACCATCAATTCATTGGAACAGGGGTCTTCAACGATTTTTAGGCCAAGGATCCCTAATCTGCAAGACAGACTGACACCAAGTAGGGGCCCTCTACTACACATATTGTATACAATTGAGTTAGAGATAAAAATTAATGAATAATGTACATAATGTTTTCATGTTAAACATGTATGTGGAAGGCACAGTAAGCTTAACTGAATGTCTTATTTATTGGCTTAGTAAGCTTATCTTCAGTGTGTAAATAAAATGTGTTTTCTTTTTAACAAATAGGCCAATTGAACTTTGCTAGCCTGCATTTACTCTGAGGACCCACTTTCAGGTTCCTTGCTTAGACTACTGTTCCTGCTTATTAAGTAATGTTTTATTGTGCCTAAAAATGAAGCCTATATAAAGCTCGTAGAACTGAGTATGATTATCATGATAATCATGATGATACTGATTTGATATTATTAGTCCCAGTAATGGTAGGGTAGTAATAGTGGTTTGTATTATACTTCATTGTTATTAATGGAACAGCATAGCAACCAATTGTGTTCAAACGCCTGCGTTAAATACACAGGCTTTTATTATGAAAGCGCTGACGAGAAGTGTTGTTGTCTCTCGTCGTGTCTTGACAGCCGCTGTCCAGACGGCCAGAGAGAGAGAGAGAGAGAGAGAGAGAGAGAGAGAGAGAGAGAGAGAGAGAGAGAGGAGGAGGAGGGAGCACTGAGGCAGCAGGGACACGGTAACCTGCAGGAGGACTCAGATGGTCCTGCAGCAGAGGAGGACAGACTACCGGGACACTCCAAAGCTCTTAACGTCACATTCAGTTCGGCTTATTCCACTTTTTTCAGATAACGTTAACGTTACTCCTCCGTTTGTATTCTAATTGTTTCTCGCAGCCCAGTGTCGGTCGGACTTGGGCCGGTAAAGCAGCGCCATGGCTCGGGAGAACGGAGACACCGGCAGAGGAGAGACGTGGAAAAAACAAGTCGACGACATCAAGAAGATTTTTGATTTTAAAGAAGTCCTCGGCACGTGAGTTGACTAACTTCCCGTCAGATATCCCTATGATGTTCCAGTCATATTCACACTGGTATTCAGTGTAGGCTACATGTGGGGCTCCGTAGTGAGTTGACAGTGACCTTTAAGGCACTTAACGTTAAGCAATGTTACAATTTTCCAATGATATCCCCTCACAATGTGCCAGTAACGTTACTGACATTAATGGTACACCATTTGGACTGGCATCACTCTAATAATAGGCTATAGTAATACATAATGTTTCTGTAATATTCCTGAATGGGTCTGTTGTGCTGAGTGAAATTTGCTTCTCCATAGCAATAGGGACTTCATAACGTTACTGTTATTTAGTCAGCTAGCAATTTCATTCAATTATCCAACTTTGAGCTATTTCATCTATTTATCCATTACATTAACCTAACTATTTTAACTCGTTATCCAACATGTTAATTAGCTACTTCAACCATTTTACCTAGTCATTAGTTTTAGCTAACGTTATTTTACCATGTATTAATTGTAGCCGTGTATTTTTACAGTTTATCCAAAATCTAGCCTTTACTGCTAGCTAACTATTGGAGCGGTATTTTCATGTTTTGTTGTTGTTGCTAACATGTCAACCATTTATTCTAACTAATATTCAGAGACTCTCATTGACTCAATAGCTTGAGTAATATATTTTCCTAAAAAAACAAAATTCCTTTCATATTTATATGAAATGACTTCAGTTTGCCTACAAACTCCATTGTTCATGCTGGGTGCTATATGGCCAGTATTCCAAAGTAACTTTATGGCAGGTTCACAGACACCCTCATAGCATTTCTTTTGATCTCTTATGCCATGACTAGAGCCCAACCGATAAAGGATTTTTAAAGCCGATACCAATACAGTTATTTGGTTATTTAAAAGTCCGACATTCCGTATATATATATATCCAGAAATGCGTACCAAAACATAAACGGATTTCCCTAACATTAGTTATTTATAGTTATTTATGAATTCTTTAAGGTTTATTTATTTGATTTGGACAATGCACATTAATCAACATTTCTGTAAATGCGCCAGTGTTAGCCAGTTGGCTAATTTTCAACTGTAGTCCTAGTTACCTAGCATTTAGTTCTCACTAAAATAATGATAATTAGTTTTATTGTCATAACAGAACAGAGGAACATCAAAAGATATTAACATTCTGATAAATAAAATGTATAAAAATACAAAATTCAGATATTAAACTTAAAGTCCTTTGAACAAAAACACAATAACAAAAAAATAATTAAAGTGTTGCCAACAGGGACGCTGTAGAGCGTCCTCTGGTGGACAAACTATACAATGCCAACACTCATAACATAGTTGACTGTTTATTAAAATTTATTAAATTTATTTTTTAAAATATTCATTTATCATAATCCTTTATTTGTCAATTATATTTTTTTGTTTTTTATTGGCCATTTATCGGCCATTATAAATGCAGATACCGATAATGATATCGGCCCGCCAATATATTGTTCGGGCTGTAGCCATAACTAATATCTGATATCTTATTGTAGCCTGTTCTATACTGTATGTGGTGTTTATATAGAGACTTGTACGTGACTTGGATGACCAAGGTGCTTAAAAGTGAGCTGGTAGGTAAAAGTGAGCTGGTAGTGATACAGTGGTTTATCTTTTTGGCATATTTTGTAATATTCCTGGAGGATTTCTTGTTGATGACAGCAAGTAAAGGCTTTAGCCGACCGACCACAGGAATTTCATTCTCTCAGAAGCAGTATCAGTCTTACCATTACTCTCACTTTTTTATTTCTCTCTCACCTTGGTCATAAAGGAGATTTTACTCTCCAGCGCCATGTTAGGCCATTTCTTCTCTTCCTCTTCTTCTTCCTTGTTCCATCTTTTCTCCTTCGTCATCCTCATCCCTCTCCTTCACATTCAAACAGGAACAGAAAACAGGTTGACGCCCCCCTGAAATCTCTGACAGTCTAGTCCCTGTCAGCGTCGGTCTGCCCGCTCTGTTTTTCCTGATGTGAAGAATGGGCTGTTTTGACTGCAGCCTGGAGGGGGACACACAGAGGGGAGGGGGGTGGGGGAATTAACTGCACAGGGATTAGGAAAAACCTCCCCTAAATAGAAGGAAGTTCAATCATGTTGTGTAATAACTGAATGAGGATGGAGGGGCTAGTTGGCTGGAGTTTGTTATTCCAAATCACCTGAAATTTGGACCGGATGTGAAAATCACACACACACACACACACACACACACACACACACACTTAAGGATGCAGACTAGTTCAGGACTCGATGATCCAAGCCATGTTGTTAGCCAAACATTAACCGGAGCTGCTGACGTCTGTTTGAACCTGATGCATCAGCAAAAAAGAGTAAGGGTGTGTGTGTGTGTGTGTGTGTGTGTGTGTGTGTGTGTGTGTGTGTGTGTGTGTGTGTGATGGGGGAGAGTTAGTAGCTATGTTGGAAACAGATGTTTTATCAGCAAACAGAGTAGGGATGAAAGCAGCCGCCTGGAACCAATCAAAAATGAGTTGTTGTCCGAAATGTGCCATGTGATTAGAAGACCAGCCAAAAGGAGATTGTCAGCAATGGCAGTGAAATTAACAGAAATACAGATTTGAATGGTTGCATTTCCTAGCAGCAGCGTTGTGTTTGGATGCAGCAGCACGTGTCCGAAAACAGAATCTTAACAGAATAGAATCAACTTTATTGTCATTGCACAAGTCCACGTGTTAATGCCACGATGAATGTTTCATGCGCCAGCGTTTTCAGAGCTGCATCTGTACTGACGTGATGTGATGTTACAGTTCTGACACTGACCCATCACATTTTGTCTGCTCCCACTGAATCACCCTTGCATGCACTGGTGGCTAGTATGTGCATTTTTTATGTGCGTGTGTGTGTGTGCACTTGAACACCTCCTCTGTTCTGGGTCTTAACACCCTTCCTCAGTTTGTGACGTACCATTTTCTCCTCCACCTAATGCTGGATTAATCTTGCCAGGTTGCAGGCATGTACAAAAGGTTTGCCTCGGTGTCATATTACCGTCCCCTGGTGTGTATGCTCTGTGTGTGTCCCTGTCGCTCACTATTCAATAATTCAACAATCAACACCACCATAGTGTGTTCTTTGTGTGTGTGCATGTGGGTAGACCCCAGCTCTCAGCAGGAAGGATCACAGAAAGAACACGTGCAAAAGTAAGAAAAAAAAAAGAAATAAAGCAAGAGAACAGGTGTTTACTTTTGTCATGGTGAGCAAATTTCAGCGTGCTAACCTTTATCAACACACGATTATTTTCCAATGTCGATTAATCTGTTGATTATTTTCTCAATTAATCAATTATTTTTTTGGTCTAGAAAATGTCAGAGCATGATGAGAAAATGTTGATCGGTGTTTTTCAAGCCCATGATGTCGTCATCAAACGTCTTGTTTACTTTCACAGAGAAGTGAAGAAAACCAGAAAGTATTTACATTTAAAATGCATGAATCAGAGAATTTTTACCTTTACTTTTTCTTGAAAATTGACGAATGACTTAATAGTCAACCGACAACCGATCCATCCATTGATGAGTAACGGTTTGCAATCAGGGTTTGGATTAGCCTCATATTTTTCGACGAGAGGTCAGGGACTTAGTGGACACAGTAAGAGGTCTTTCCAAGTAGTTCAACAGAAAGACAGAGTGTGTGAGCGAGACAGAGACATAAAGGGAAGTGCTGGCCGCAATGTGGTGGAGCACGGTGGGAACATCACTGTGCCATCTAGGGCACGCCGCCCTTAATTGATGCTCTACTTCCCTGCTGCTGGCACTGTTCTCTCCACTGTTTCTGGGACTGCAGAGCCCTTTCCACCCCCCCTCCTCCTCTCTCTTTATGTCCCTGTGTTAAACTCCAACATAGTCTAGTGAGGACAGGGTGCAGATTTCAAAGTTTTTATTAGTTTATTCCAGTTATAAATAATGTCTTATAAATAGAACAAAAGATGATTGTTTGCTGTGTGACAAAACCAACTTCATCAGTGGACTGCAAGCCCACGTTTTAACAGCGTGTTTGCTAGTGTGTGTGCCTAGATGTGAGATGAACGTGCCTGTGTGTGTGTGTGTGTGTGTATGCGTGTGCGTGTGCGTGCATGTGCCTAGATGTGTACTGTGAGATGAACGTCTGTACATGTATGCGTGTGCCTAGATGTGTGTGTGTGTGTGCGTGTGTGTGTGCGTGCCTAGATGTGTACTGTGAGATGAGAGTGTGTGTGTGTGTGTGTGTGTGTGTGTGTGTGTGTGTGTGTGCGCATGGGCGTGCGCGTGCATGTGTCTAGAGATGAATGTGCACTGTGAGATGAACATGTGCGTGTGTGTGTGTGTGTGTGTGTGTGTGTGTGTGTGTGTGTGCTTGTGCCTAAATGTGTACTGTTAGATGAACGTGTGTGCTTGTATGCGTGTGCCTGTGTGTATTTGTGTGCGTGCGTGTGCCTAGATGTGTACTGTTATATGAACGTGCATGTGTGTTTGGGTTGTTAAGTGTGCGCATTGCGTGTACAGTGTCACAAACATAGTGAAATTTGGATACTCGCAGTATGTCGACAGGCTTGTCCTCTGTTCATCAATCCATCTGTTCTATGTTCTTCTTTTCTTCTGCCAGTTGTCCCTCTCTCAGGCTTTGATTGGTTGTTGTTGTTCCTTGTTGTCGGCTGCCGATTTTGTAGGTGTAATGAAGCAGTTGTTGCTTGATGGCATTGATAATGTTATGAGTCATTATGTTGGTGGGGATTGCTGATGTGACTGAAATTGTTGTTATCATGATGATTCACTGATGATGATGTTGTTGGCATTGTTGATACTGCCAACGTACGTCAACAATCAATTGTTGTTTATGTTCTGTTGCTGACAGTAACCGCATGCCAACTAATTTTATCGAAATCAAAATATGTGCTAGTGCAATATCCAAATCGCCGGGGGCGCAATATTTGTTAGAGGTAAATCATGTGTCAAACCATTCTAAAATAAAGTAGTGTGTTGCTGCAGAGACATCCGGGCTACAAATCATATCCTACATACTCAACAAAAAATCTGTGTTTGGTACACATCCTCACAAAAGTCACACTTTGACTTGTTGGTATTTGTTCTCGGACTTGTCTCAGACTTGGCTCGGTCTTGCCAAATATTTCAGTTGGCACTGGTTAGTGGTTTTGATGATGGGTGAGTTGTTGTGTTTTGGTGCTATCACCCCAAGCCTGTAGACATAGAGGCCTCAATAAAGAGAAGGGAGAGCATTCCAGCGCTTTAAAACTTATTTTATACAGTCTATGTTTAAAACTCAACGAGGAAAGTAGTAACGTTTGTGATGCAGTCGGCTCGTAAAATTAAATGAGAATCATTTAAAAAAAAAAAATCAAAGTTACTTCAAAATTAGATCGTGAGCAGGGTGAATCGAGATCACGACTTTATAACAGTTAATCATGAAAGCCCAGTTATGTTCTGTGTTTTGGATGTTGCTGTTCACTTTGTTATGGTCCCTGTTGATGAATATCAACATATAAATTGCAGGAACGTGTGTGTGTGTGTGTGTGTGTGTGTGTGTGTGTGTGTGTGTGTGTGTGTGTGTGTGTGTGTGCGTGTGCGCGCGCATGGGCGTGCGCGTGCAACCATTAGTCCGATGGATTTCAAACTTAACAGGTGTCTTGCTACGGGCACAACATTGTTTGGATTAGAAATGCAAAAAAGATATCGTTAAATATATCGGTAAAAGAAGCACACGTTGGCTTTTGCCGCACTAGCCGCTGGCCCCTCTCACCCTGAGGACCAGAGACAGAGAACAGCGGAGCTTTGGCAGCTAAAATGTGACATACACCTCAGACACACAACACTCTTTTCCTGCTATTTTATTAAATTGCTGTGAGCTGGCAGAACATGACGTAATCTCTGAGATTATTCCTTCACAGCGCTGTGCAATGCGAGAAAATCTCAAGGTTGAACTGGGCAGACACATCAGTTTTCATCAGACCAACCTGGGTCGGCTTAATCAAGTCTACTGCTAACTTGCAACACTAATAACATTACAGTCGCCAAAACACCCCCGCAAATCAAATCCCCTACTTCACCGTTGACCGACAAGCCACTAGAAATGAACACGTCCTCTGCTGAAGTGTTAAATTCATTAACGGTCATACGACACAGCCTCTCTCTCTCTGTGCGCACACACGCGGTCCAGTTCTGGTGGTTGATGAACGCAGATAGGTGCTGATTAGCTTTCATAACGGGCCAGTTGGGTAGCACACTGCCATGAATCTGTGAGACTGTGTCTGATTATGTCTTCCTCTGATGTAGAAGTAGCCTACACTGTAAGTTAGTAGTAGGCTGTACAGTGGAGTTGCATATGAAGTAGTTTGGGGTCCTTCTGGAAGTAGTTTTGGGGTACAATTTGGTTTTGAAGAATTCTACAAGCAGCACCACAAGCCAAGCAATCGACCCATTCCAAACAGACACATTTTCAACGGGCACTGCAACTTCAATGTTTTTGAAGTTTTAATAACCATGTTAATGTTTATGTCACTTATGTTTTTGATGCTGTTTGTGATTAAGGGAGAATTGTGGTTTATTACAATGGGACTGTAATGGGTGCAGAGAAAACACACACCCATGAAGGACCCAATGAATATTTGGGCCTTTTATCACTTTCATAGTTTTGGTGACCATTTCCATTGATTGTGATAACATCCCATTCACTAGAATAACAGACGAACACTGCGACATGGTTACAACAAAGAAAAGTGAGGAATCAGAAGATCAGAAACATTTTAGCAAGATTATCTCTATAAACCACTTTATTCAGAGGTAGAACTAGAAGGGAATACACCTCAAATATTTTCTTGTGAAACCAAACTCTGGCAACTGAAATGTTAATATTAAAAATATGAATTAAAATCTACAAAAATGAGACCAAATTGTATGAAGCTTAATAGTAATACTGGTCTAATTGTTTCTTTGTTGAAGATTCTGTTGCTGATGCTATTCATCATGTTTGATGTTGAAACTTTAGTCGGTCTTCTAGTTATAGACGTGCGGAGGATTTCAACACAGACTAACACTGAATATGCTAATCTTAACTCAGTGCTACTAAATCTGAGCTACAATCATGTCACACACACTGCCCACACATTTAAAAGCAGCCTTTTGGTACATGCTGTAAATAATACACTTTCCTTTGCCAGCTGTCAGGACTTTCCTCATCACTAAATGCATTTAATGTGAAAGTGTGTGTGTGTGTGTGTGTGTGTGTGTGTGTGTGTGTGTGTGTGTGTGTGTGTGTGTGTGTGTGTGTGTGTGTGTGTGTGTGTGTGTGTGTGTGTGTGTGTGTGTGTGTGTTGGGAGTATTACTCTGCACAGATTGACACGTGTATCCAGACCTCTGAGTATTAATGATCATAAACTTTAGACCATTATCGGATCAGTGCTCTATTTTAAGCTTCTCGGTATCCACATCGAGCTTATAATGGCCCCGAGCTGAAAGCCTGATGTCTCCCCTTCTGCTCTGTCCCAAAGCTGTGTGCTCGCCGGTGTGTTGCTGTTCATGGACTGCATGTAACCACAGTCACCATCTTCAAAAAGACGTATGGAGACTGTTCATCTAAGAAAACTCGTATATTTTCAACAACAAGGCTTGCATGTTTTTTTTTCCTCAAACGTTTTTGTTAACATTTCTTCGAAAAAAAACTATTTGTATAGGGACCAGTAAAAATTGAGTTTGGCCAAGTAGAATTTGTTTCTACCTGCCTGATCGCACGAGTGAAACAAACCTTAAAATTGAACTCTGGTAGCACATAAAAAGAGAATCCATGGCCAAAAACAATTTAGAATTTGTTGTTGTCCTTGTCCTGGTATCCCACTGTGACTCCATTTTTGTCAGTTATGGAAGTAAGACCTATTAAATGACAACTCTTTCAGGAAACACAGTTGTGCTGAATGCACGTACTCCCACTGAAGATATTTTCCATTCTTTACTTTATTCGATGTGCAAGAGCAGGAGAGGTACATGAAGTACGCAGGGAGAGAAAATAAATGCAGGTGCTTTTGGGCAGCTGAGGAAACGGGACAGCCGAGGGTAATGCTTCAGTTTTGTTTTTCCTGATTGAAGGATATGGTTTCAGGCCTGTTTCGCAACATAAAGGGTCCCGACAACAACATCTGCTGTTCGAGAGCGGAATCGGCGCCACAACCTGCTGGGGGACAAATGTTATTTGTTATGATGAAGTTAGCAGTTGGTCGGGTGACTGTATTTTGGTGATCAAGGATGACAGGGTGCTGCTGGGGGGGGCAGCAGAGTTGCGGGACGTGAGCAGTGTTGCTTACATCATTTGAAGTCAACAGAAGATATCATGTGGTTTGTTACAGCGCTGCTCTCTGCAGAGAGGAGCTACACCATGTATGAATAAGTGCTTGCTGTCTGCTTCAAATGTTGTTGATAAATCCTAACTTGTATTTTGGATTTCTACTAGAACATGCTTAAATACTTTAATGTATTATTTTTTTCAAACTGTCTGTCTGAATATACATGAAGTCAACCTCGGTCTGAAACTCTCCTCCCCAAAAAGCCCAGTCAGCTCTGATTGGTAATTGTTTCTGGCTCTGCTGCATCTGTGCTCTTTCATTGCATCCAGCGATTGACTGTAACGGCACTGTAGCTGCATTTTCTACATACTGTATATAGTTGTGACTAGGGTTGGGTACCAATCACATTTTTACCAATACCGGTACCTGTATTGGTACCTTTTTATCTTATTTGCTCTGAACATAACATTTTACACTCAACACAAATCAAAATCTCTCCCTACGTTCCATATATATATAATTAATCGCAACAAACTGTATCCACACTTGCAACCGCTTTACCGGCATTGCCATGAGTCACGGTGACTTAAACAAACTGCCGAGGCAACATATCTTCGCTCCATCTGCATCTCTGCATGTGTGTGTGTGTCGGAGCCCCGCTCTCTGTCAACACGCAGAGAGGACACATGAGCTAACGCTTATACGTTACCGAAATGTGACAAAAGTGAAACGTCCCACGTAATTATTCGTTGTACTCACGTAATTTGGTCAGTACCCAATAAAGTACTAATTCGGTACCCAAACCTAGGAAGTCCCGAAGGCTCGTTCAAAGGCGCCAGTTCTGAATACAGGCTGTGTGCATTTCTCTGTGGATTTCTCTGTATTTTGATACTTTCACTGTATTTATATAGCACCTACACCTGCTCTATAATAAAAAAAAAACATGCCCTGTTAACCACTCTTGCTAGAAAACCACCACTGTGTACAGTATTTTGGCAAAATAAAGCAGTGAGAGACAAGAATGTTGAACCTGCCAGGTAAACCTGAAAGTTGCAGAGAAAGGATCCTCTCCTTTGAGCAGAGCATTGAAACGGCAACTGCTCGGCCTGTGGGGATATGAAATAGGACTGTGAGTGCCGCTGATACAGAGCAGAGCCTTTCTGGATAAATCAAGCTGAAATATCTGTCAGTACGTGTTGTGGTTACCCTCAGGGGACTGCATTGTGTGTTGGAATTACAATGCTCATAGTTTTACTTCAAGCTTCCAAACGTTTCCTGTAGGGCTGCACGATATGGGCTCAAAATCAGAATCACAATTCATTGAAGTATTCAAAGTCAATGGAGGCCTATCAACAGAAATAAATTGTCGAAATGATCGTCCTTGGAAAAATTCGTCAATAAATATGTCAATTCCGATGGTGATAAATTCATGATTAATCGTCTAGCCCTAATTTCCCGTGAACCACCCAAACATAACCAGCACTTCTGCCGAGCAGCCTAACGCCCGCCATCAGCAAACCACAACAGTGATTAGCTTAAGTGTCACACTATATAACACACCTGGGTTTCAGGCCGATGCTTAATTCATTCTCAGATTTCCCATAATTGATTTTGTCACAGTTGGAAGCACTAAATATAAAATATTTTGTTTACTTTATATCCGCAGAGAGAAAGGGAAGACGTTTATTTAAATGACAATATTTAAGGTTAATATTTTTAATATTTTCGAATGGCTGTGATACCAGCTGACTGCTGACAGATTTTCAGCCTCTACCTAGACAGAAAGGCATGTCAGAAAGCAGCTTAGCATATTTTCTCTTGAGGGACTGCTGCTTCTGACTGTGGCAGCGCAAAATATAACACAATACCAGAGCAGAGGAGAAGGAAGAAGAAGAGATAACAGAGTGGAAATGAGGAATCGTAATGAAAAGCAATTGGGGTGGGGGGGGAATAGAAGCACATATAAGCTTAAGGGGGCTGGCCTCAGGGGAGTCCTGTACTACCTCCATGAATATGATTTAAGTCATTTTCCAATTTGCTTTCCTTTCCTTCCATAATCTGTCACCACAAACTCTGAAAGCTTTTGCTCTGAAAGAACAGCACTCTTCTATTCTGTGCTTTTTTTCTCCTGTGATTTCCCTCCAAATACAACCTGAAGGCTCATCATGTAAAATGGAGAGATGGAGCTGGCAGATGCTTACGATCTGCACAATATGGATTCAGATCATGGTAATAATAATGAATTATTGATGTCTGGCTCACCTGAGAAACAACTGCCCAGTTGAGAGAGAATGATGTGCGCTGTTCACGAATCATCAACCAGACTCTCTCTCTATCTCACTCTCGCTCTCTATAAGGCTTTGTCCCCTGGAAGAAAACGGACATCTGAGCTTTTCTTTCTTTCTGCTCATCTCCCGTTGAGACTGCAGCGAGCAAGAGAACACGTTGCATAGTTGCCATTGAATTTCAGAGCAAGACGAGAAAACTTTGCAAGAAGAGATTCAGCCCAGTCCAGAGATGTGGTGGTGAATAAAAATGTGGGGTACTTCTCACCTCTGGTGATCAACAATGCAATGCAATGTTTTAGGCATATTAACAGTAGGGATAGACTGATTACCGGCCCAGGCTAATTATCGGCCCCTTTTTTGGCAGTTTGCAGATTATCTGTATTTTATTTCCCGATAAAGTTAATAAATTAAAAAGTGCGCTACTTTGGCTCTGCTACAGCTCTGTGTCTGTTCCTCTGCTTCATTTCCACTCCCCACTGAGTGTTATGTTGAAAGTTTCTAATTTCTACCAACTGAGCTATCCGGGCGCCCATATATAGAGGTATAGATGCCCGGGTTCAACTCCGACCTGCGGCCCTTTGCTGCATGTCTCTCTCTCTTTCATGTCTTCAGCTGTCCTGTCAAATAAAGGCTTAAAAATGGCCCAAAAAATAATCTTAAATTTTTTTCTAATTTATTAATTAATTGTTTAAAGCATCAAAGTTTTGTGTTGGATTTTGTAACATTCCAAAATCTTAATTTTAATTTAAGATTTAATTTTCCCTGTAAATACATATCAGTTCCAAATACTACTATTATTATCGGTCTCATGGCATGAAAATGTCACATTATGATGTTTTTTAACATTAATATGAGTTCCCTCCTGGCTGTCCCCCAGTGGCTAGAAATGGTGAATGATGTAAACCGAGCCCTGGGTATCCTGCTCTGCCTTTGAGAAAATGAAAGCTCAGATGGGCCGATCTGGAATCTTCCCCTTATGAGGTCATAAGGGGCAAGGTTACCTCCCCTTTATCTGCTTTGCCTGCCCAGAGAATTTGGCCCGCCAATGAGAGAGACATCATGGCTTTCAAACAAGCAAAGTGGCAGTTGGTGAAGGCCACACCCCCAACCTCCTCATCATGGTCTGGAGTAGCCTGGTCCTACCAGACTCTGGTACATTTCATTTGTACAGAAAGTCTGGCCACTCTCCATTGACAAGTGTTATCTTCTTTGTAGGCGGGTACTCTGTTGAAGTTGAAAACTATTGGATCTGCCCCGAGCCACTCTGGATCTGCCATTAACTAACGTTTAGTCGTGACGTCGACTTAGCATCGCTCCTTCACCACTGACAGAGCGATCTGGAAAATCTAACTTTTCCCAAACCCTGTGGGGAGGAGGGCCACAACATCATGGCCACCAACACAACTCAGCAAAGATTGTTCTTGCTCGGGCTTTAACTTCTGGATATTCGGCAGCGTTGCCACAACGGTCCGAATGGCTTCACTCGCATCTTTCTCTGCAACTATTACAGAAATACAACTCAAACTAGCGCACAACCTCACCGTCATCGTTCTCAGACACTCCCTCTGTTCGCTGATTGGACCGGTTAAAGGGGCGCTATGCAGTTTTGGCCATTTCTTCGCTGATTTCTGGCTTTTTGCTCGCAGGTGTCTCTATAGAGCTGCCCCCAACAGCTTCGGAATAGATATTTGGCAGCTTCTATGTTTACTTGTGTCTAACTCCTTGCTCGGCCAGTCTGCCGTTTCCTCTTTCTCTGTTCCTCTGACGATGTGTTCCTAAGTGTCTGTTTCTTTTTTGCCGGCTCAGCCATGACAACAGTGTGAAAAACTCCATTGTTACCTTGTTACCCAGTTCCTGAAAGGGCGTATGTGTGCAGTGCCATGAAGCAATAGTTACATCGCAAGACCTGATATCATGCGGTACTTCCTGACGCTGAGGCGAGTTGCAAGGGTGGTTTTCCGCTCACAGGCGCTAGGGGGGAACAAGACGACACCCGTTCAACTAGAAAAAAGTCATAAAACCATTCCAATGACTCTGAAGCTGTTCAGTTAAGGCAAATTAAGCTAAAAAAAAACAAAACAAGAATATTCTTGGGGTTACTCAAGGAAAATGAAAATTGAGCGGAAGTATGCAGGAGGCCGGATCCAGGCTAGGCCTGGAGTGCTATTCAGCCTTAAAACTATTCTGTTCTGGAATTGGTTATGAAACCACTTCAGTCCAATTTCCACAGGATGGGTATTAAAGTGCTGTGTTGTAATTCAGCTTTAGCTAGCTTTACTTAATGTGCTAACTTGTGACTATGAATGAATATAAACATCATTGTTCACTAAAAATCTTAAAACATTTATAAAACAGTATATTATAATCATTAACAGCAAATTTACAGCGGAAATGACTCTAAAGCCCCTTTCACGCACACACACACACACACACACACACACACTGCAAACCTGATTTTAGACATTAACCGGCAGAGCTGTATGTGAGAACGCAAATGTTCGAATCACAGGAATCGGACATAAAATGGCCTTTACCCTGCCAGCTACCTGCTACTAAGTCTCTGTTATTGCTGGTTGAGCCCAAAGTGCAAGAATTTCTAGCCATCAAGTGGGCATGTCGCAAAACCAGAAGAAAACTAATATCCAAGGGTGAAGAAGAAAGGGGGATTACACGAAGACGCTGACAAAAATGTCTTCCAGGAGAGACGAGATTCGGGAACTTCTGTTTGTTACAAAGGGCACTGCACACTTTACCCAGCACCACCGCTTGCCTTAGTTCAAGTACAAATTTAGACTTGCCGTGGGATTGGTGTGATCTAGCGGGTAACTGTGACCAATGGAAAATAAATTTTTATCACGTTGAATAATTTCTTTATTAGCTAATAACTCACCTGCTTTTTCGTTAACATTTTATTCAGCATAACAACCTTTCTGGGACTTTATCCTATAGCGATCAGGTTGCTGAGATGAATTAAAGTGTAACAACGTGTACCCAAATAATACATGGCATAATATTTGGCAGGCATGCAGCAGGTTGCCGTGGTAATGGACTTGCTGTTGCCCATCAGATTGTGAATGATTGCTGCCGTTAATGGAAGCAAGGCTGCAGTGGCTACACTGCTGGCCAGTACACACTCTGTCTTCTGGACAGGTAATTTAGGGCACTGCATGCATGCACACACACACGCAACACACACACACACACACACACACACTCAAAGACACACATAAACAGCCAGACATACACACATAAACACACATACATGAGCCAAGTCACTAAAACATAACTGCACAGTATCTGAAAGAGGATTTTTCTCTCTCTCGCTCTCTCTCTCTCTCTCTCGCTCTCTCTCGCTCTCTCTCTCTCTCTTTCTCTGCATCTGTCTCTCTACCTCTCTCTGTCTCTGTACCTCTCTCTCTCTCTGCCTCTGTGTCTCTCTCTCTCTCTCACACTCTGTCTCTGCATCTCTCTCTCTGAATTTCAATGAGTTTCAATTTCAATGTGCTCTATTGGCATGACAAAAAATACATATGTGTTGCCAAAGCATAAGAACAAACATACATATAAACAACAAGGAGTAAATACATCAGATATAATAATACAAGTGAACAGGATAGTTGTAATATAATTGCAGATGCTAAACAAATTCTGTGCATGTCCCTCAAAGGGTACATTGAAATAATAATATAAAAAATGATAAAATAATATAAAAAAATATAATATATACAATTCTCCACTTATTTTGCCTTACATTGTTGCAGGAGAAGACTTAATTAGCTGCTAGCCATGCTGTGCTTTTATCTTCCCCTAATAAAAAACAAAGCTTTTTGTCCTCAGTGCAGGTAGTGAAGCCTGCTATATGTTTTTTAAATTTTTGGAAATATTTGTTTCTTAAGTCTTCACTTTTGGGACATGTACATTAGAAGTGTAATTCTGTTTCGTTGTCCTGGTGGCGGTATGAACAAACACGTTCCTCTCTTGGTTGCCACAATTGTAAATGTTGACCTACCCTAAACTTTACCCCCTATACTGCTTTCAATACGTTCATAAAAAAAAACATCATGCTATATTGAATCAAATGCTTCTTTAAAGTCTATAAAACATGCAAATATTTTCCCATTTTTAATGTTGGTGTAATTTATAGTAGGGGCGTACAATTCAGAAAATGTCTCAATTTGATTCCGATTTTTAGGCTCACAATTCGATCCAATATCGATTTTCAAAAACGATTCTTGATTTTAAAAACCAATTCACAGTATGCAAATGTGTGTGTGTGTGTGTGTGTGTGTGTGTGTATATGTATGTATATATATATATATATATATATATATATATATATATAATAATTGTGGATTTGTTAGTTATTTTAACATCCTGTTATGATGTATGTGTATGTTGTATGTAATGTCTGTAAGCTACTGGGACCTTGAATTTCCCCTTGGGGATCAATACGGTATCTATCCATCTATCATGTCATTGCAGTAGACATACAATAAAAAAACCTCCCTAGTTTTTATTGAGGGTGTGCAGAGTGTAAATGTGGTCTGATGTACGATAATTCGTTAAAAAGCCCATTTGAATTTTACTCTCTGTTTCTCTCTCTCACACACACTCACACACACCCTGAAGCACAGCATACTTGACACACATATGTAATATTACTATAAAATGACACACAAACCTTCTGCTCTGGTAGGCATTACACTTCACAAGTGTGTGTGTGTGTGTGTGTGTGTGTGTGTGTGTGTGTGTGTGTGTGTGTGTGTGTGTGTGCGCACACACACACAAACAACAGGCTGTTTATGGGGCGCAGCTTGGCCCAGTTCCACTCAAGTTGTCCTTGAGACAAACACAGTTCTTAAAGTTCAAAATGTGTCAGACTTTTTTGTGTGTGTGTGTGTGTGTGTGTGTGTGTGTGTGTGTGTGTGTGTGTGTGTGTGTGTGTGTGTGTGTGTGTGTGTGTGTGTGTGTGTGTGTGTGTGTGTGTGTGTGTGTGTGTGTGTGTGTGAAGAAAATGTTTTATGACTGCGACATCATCAGTGTAGTCAGAGCATTTCTGTCTAGCTTTCAGTGTTTTGTAATGCCACTTGAGCTCCACACATGCACAGTGCATGTAGTCAGAGCTCCTTAGCAGGTGTTTATTTCATCCTTTTCAATTTATATGTTGGTGTGATTTGGGACATAATAGCCGATCATTCTCCTTTTGTCTGTAGTGAGAAAACCGTAGGGAGCAAATTCAGATCAGGGCTTATAGTTGAGTTCACATATGTATTCTCAGCTTCTCAGACATCACTGGTTAAGTTTTGGCAGAAGTCTGGGGAAGGATGCATACCAGCTAACCCTCCTGGTATTAAAGGTCCCATGACATGGTGCTCTTCGGATGCTCTTATACAGATCTTAGTGGTCCCCTGTATCTGAAGTCTCTTCAGATACAGTATTATAGAGGCTGGGGGTGTGGCCCTGACCAACTGCCACTTTGCTCGTTTGAAAACAATGATTTTTCTCTCTCATGGGTTGGCCAAATTCTCTGGGCGGGCAAAGCAGAGAAAGGGGCGGTAATCTTGCGCCTTATGACCTCATAAGGAGCGCTGGAATAATTCATAGATTTATGTAGGTATCCATCAGTGCGTTTATTTTCTTTGCTTTGAGTAACTGGGTTACCGTTGGCATTTCTGCAGTAACCAGATTTTGTGGACGTCACAGAGACCAGAAATCCGTTTTCAGATTGACACCACTCTCACGCCTGTACTCTAATAATAAAGCCACCGTCAGACGACAGTTAGCTTAGCTCAAAGACTGGAAACGGGATTGGCCTAACAGCTAGCCTGGCTCTGTCCAAAGGTAACAAAATCCACTTATCTATAACTCACTAATAAACATGTTATCTGGACAAAAACCAAAGTGTAAAAATTACAGCTATCAAAGAGAATCAATATCTTTGAGTTTTCATCATATCATATCACCCAGCCCCACTTCAACGCTAATATAACATTGACATTTCAGTCATGTAGCTAACACTCCTACCCATAGTTATGGCTAAAATGCGGGCTTGCTTTGCTGTTGCTGGCTGCCTTTCTCTCTGTGTAACTTCACGGCCTACCGCACCCCGACGCAACCTTCTTCTGCTGTTTACACACCTCCCTTGTTAGGTTTGTGTATGTGTAACTTAAGCTATTGTGACGTCAGCGGCCGCGATTAAATTCATTTGTAATCCGTTGAACAGAGCCAAGATAAAGCTGACTAAATAACTGGTATGCTATGTTAACACCTGCTTGCTTGCGTGTGTGTGTGTGTGTGTGTGTGTGTGTGTGTGTGTGTATGTGTGTGTCTGTGTCTGTGTCTGGGTGTGAAGGAGGTATATGTTTTGTATGTGTATGAAAGAGATACAGCAAACCTGCTGGGAAAGTGAATGCATAGTTTCATCAGAAGGAAAAACAAGTACGAGCATGTGTGTGTACCGATACTTGGCTACAGGATTTAAAAAAAAAACAACAGAAAGCCACCTCACGACATCTTCTTCAAATATTCACAGCGAAAAGGCTTATTTATACTCCTACAACCAATACACTAGAGGCCGTTTGATCACAAATCTGTATGCCTCCATTATGGTGGAGGATTTGCTTGTTAATGACTTATTTCCATGCGTAACAGCCCGACAGGAGACAAGGAGCTACATCTCAACAGCTCGTTGAGCCGAAGCTGTAGAGCCCTTCAGTAACACTCATTCATGGTCTCATTTAATCATCCGCAAAGGTTATGTAAGTTGAAATCCTTTTGTAATTCTTTTTTTATTATAATGAGACAGAGCTGACGCCAGTTGGCCAATGCACGAGTAGGGCTGCACAATATGAGGGAAATATGCGATAATGTAGTTGAATATTGCAATAACAATATTCCTTAGGATAAATAAACAGATATTAAAGTGTACTCTATGTTCTGCTGCTTCCACTGCTAAAATACAACAAATTGATTTTATTGAACAAATTGAACATTACATTGACTATGAGGCACAACTAAAAAAAGAATGACAGTTATATTGGTTCTACTGATACTAAAGCTTGTGTCTTTCGCCATATGGTGCAGTCTTTCGCCATATGTTTATTGCTCCAGTTAATATTGCGCTGATGATAAAAACATGATATATTGTGGCGCCCTTCACACGAGTCACCGCCGCTTCACAGATGAAAGGGTTTGTAGCTCTGTTGTACTTTTTGATTTTGCATTGTAGGTATTTAGGGTAAATTATACTTTAAAAGGAGGAGGTGACTGTGTCACTCTGCCAACAGAAAAGTAAGGGGAAGACAATATTGCCCCCCCACCTCTAAACCACTCTGTTAAGATAACAGGACTGGAACATAATGAAAGGGCTGCATCTCAGACAAACACAGTGATGTGTACTCAGCGTGAGAGACATGTAGATAATATCCCCTCTGACACATCAGGTCCTAAAGAGTGGCAATGCAGTTGTTGTCCCTTCTTCTGTGGCAAAATATAAATCCATTCAACATAACCATTTATCCTATTCAGGGTTGCGGGGGGGCTGGAGCCTATCTGAGCTGGCATTGGCCGGCATTAGCAAACCCTGCACAGCTCTTCAGGCAACCACAGGGCTGTCAAAATATAAATATACTTTCATAAGTTGTCTTTGTACTCTGCTTCTTAAGGCCTGGCTGGATTTGGGTTATTACCGAGGCACAAATAAAAGTTGTATTTTATGTTATAATACAGTAAATATCAAGTGTTAACTTATACTGTAGATAACTATGACCATGTAAGACAAGTCTACATTCCAAAATGTATGGCTATGTGTATGCAAAATTATAAATAGTAAAACCCCATACTACTCGAAAATTAGCTGACTTACACTAACATGTTCTATAGTCTTCCAACAGATCCTTTTGTACTATCCTCACTGCTTCTTTCACACCCGTTATTAGAGCCAAAGACCTTCAACATGTCAGGTCATGTGTTTTTATGTCTAGCTCCCCTCCTCCCCTCTCTTTCTCTCTCTCTTTCTGCCCCTCTGTATGCCTCTCTCACTAAGCATCATGGTTGGCAGTGTTTATGTTGCTGTCACTGCCATCAGCCTTGTACCTTTTTGCCACATTGGATGCTATTGTGGGCCGTCCAGTGTAAATTTGTGTGTGTGTGTGTGTGTGTGTGTGTGTGTGTGTGTGAGTGTTTTGGTTAGGGGAATCTCCAAGGTCACATGAGACTAAGTGCTGAGTCACCTACTGCTCCGTCATCAAAACAGCTTTCTTGCTGTGGCAGTTTATAAAAGCAGTGCATTGATGTTATTGTTGATTTAGGCCATCATTAAATGTCACATGTATAGAAAGGATCAAAGAGTTGCCTATTTTGAGGAAAAAGTACAGCATCATGAGCATTGGTAAAGCACAGCATCATTAGCATTGGTTCTGGGCAGCTAGCCTACAGAGGGTTTGTCACAGCTTTGTGACGTCTGAAAACAGCTGCCTGCAATCTGGCCTGGAAATAAAGTTGATGATGAGAGGGATGAACCAAAAAGTCAAAATGTTGGAACGGAAAACAAAAACAATAAGTTCAAACGTATTAAAATGCTTTGTAGAGCTGAGGGGAAATGGATGGTTGGGTCATATTATCTGTAGATTCGCAATTGCAAGACACTCCTTTCACGTTACACATTTGATCCTTTGAGTGGTGTTGCCGGCAGCTTGGTTGTCATCATGTGTCTTTATGTTTTTTTCCCTTTCATTTTCCTCCTTAAAAACATCCGCTGCACTCATGATAAACTCCTTGCATGCTCTCTTGCACGTAAAGGGGAGTCTCCTGACATCCTGGTAGTGACCAGGGCTGTTGCCATGGCAAATCCATACATCAGAGGCTGTGTTTGTGTGTGTGCCCGTGTGCCCATGTCTGTGTGATGTGAACACACATTATTTCCTGTGTAGTCCCTCCCATTTTCCATTTAATAACAAACACACACACACACACACACACACGCACCTCTTATGCAACTTCTGAATTCAGTTTCTCTTGTCTCATGGGAGTACAGTTCATCAGACTTTGTATGATGTGCTGTACTTTTATTAAGATAATATGACATTACAGTTAAAGAAATATACATTGCATGTTGTGCGCTGCCTTATACATCTTATGGATGTAAACATACATAAGATGTTATTATGTTATTATCTTTAAACACAGTGGTCCCTTAAAGCTTAAGTGTGTAACTTTTTGATATTAATGAACATCTGTTATATTCTAGCCATTGCCAAATGAGTTGCTACAAAGCAAATGAAGACTTTCAGCTCCACACAACTCTCTCTGTATTTCTCAGTATGGGTATGTTCAGAAGATTGTGTCATCTGGTGACTTTCCCGGGCAAAAACGTGTGTGTGAAGATAATCACCTCTAATGATAGTCCATCATCATCAGTCCACCAATTTTTCCAATCCTCCGTGTCCTCCTTGGCTACTAACCACTGTGCAGAGGAGTCGCATGCACGATCACGTAGGCTTGTATCATGTGGACGTGCCGACAGTTTTGTTGTCATTACTTAGAATTCCTCACGCACTAAAACTACTAAACTAAAACCTCAAAACTACGCACTATAGCTTTACTACTTGTGTTTCTCGGACTAAATAGAGCCTTAGAGAGCATGGCTGGATACTCTGGTTAAAATGTTTTTTTGCCGTTGTACCGGACCCAACATTTACACCTTTTCTTCGAAAGAATGGCACCCGTAAATCTGACACTTGACAGTTCAGGTTCGTATAACAGTTTGTTTTGTCTAAGCTTCTATTTTGTTAGTAATCCAGATAAGCATCTGTTTTTTATTGAATCTCTATTTTGGGTTCCTCTGAATTATGGACTTGAATCATGTGCTGCATACAGCCTTGAGATCTCATAAAGCCAGTGCATTAATTCATCTGTTTATTATATAATTCGATTATGACCAGTAACCTGTAAGCAACCTTGTCCTGCATGAATCGGTTCATGTTTTTTTCTGTTAATGTTTAATTTTGTCCTACAGAGCTCTGCAGGCATGTCCCATCTGTTGTGGTATTGCCAGTGGAGTGGAGCCCATTCTTCACACCCATATGGACAGTGGATTGGACTACAGTGTTCAGAGCCTTTAGACTAAATTTTGCTTGATGTGTCTGTTTTCTGCATTTCTGTCTTAATGGTATAGAAGGCTGTACAAGCATAATCTCTCTCTCATCTTCATCTACTGCTGTCGGAGCCACAGTGAGAATACAGACTATAATTGGCACTTAATTGCTGCCGTGGCAACAGTGCTATTTAAGCCTACGCACTCTGCAACTAAAGCATATAGCGCGCACGCACACACACACACACACACACACACACACACACACACACACACACACACACACTCACACACAGTCACAAAAAAGGGGAAGGAAAGACACACATGGAAGCTCATTTTTCTTAATTTCTTAAGTGTTGGCTGATCTCTTGGCCTCGTTTGAATTGTCACCTAATTAAATAAACGTAAAAAAAAAACTTGACCAGTTAAGCTACACTTTGTGACTGTTAATATTCAATATTGTACCTCATTTCACCGATCAAATCCCAGACCGAATCACCGTGATGTCGGGCTAACACAAAAACGTCACCCATTGATGGGTATTGCTCCGATGCCGTCGGAAAAATCTGCCGGACGTCCCTCGTTTTCGGGAGGATGTCCGTCACCTTCCACTTTGGCGCTAAATTCTAAGTTGAATTAAGGTCAACTGCTCCTCAGATCTCTGCAGGGTAAATCCAGGCATCTAGGCAAGTCAAGGCAAGGCAGCTTTATTTGTATAGCACATTTCAGCAACAGGGCAATTCAAAGTGCTTTACACAAAATCAGTTAAAAAAACAGTTAAAAGAAAATAAAACCGATAAAACACAGAAGAAACAGTTCAAAATAAAAACAGATAAAACACAAGGATAAAAGTTACAGTGCAGTATAAGAGATTAAACAGTAAAGAAATGAACATCATTTAAAGAAAGGCAACATCAAAAAGAAAAGTCTTCAGCATTGATTTAAAAGAACTGCGTGTAGCAGCGGATCTGCAGGTTTCTGGGAGTTTGTTCCAGAGCTAGCTATCTAGCTAGACTATCTGTCCAATCTGAGTTTTCTGTTGCACAACTAAAACAACTTTCAAACGTACACATGTTCAACCCAAACAAAGTTCTTTCCCGAGGCTATTTTGACGGATCTGTCCGTGGCTTAGCGCCGCCCATGACAATTGTGATTGGTTTAAAGAAATGCCAATAAACCAGACCAAGTTTTTCTCAAATCCTGGAATACTGTGTAGACTAGCCAGACCCTCCTCCAGATTAGAGTGTGTCCAGTTGTTCCTCGTCCCTGTTTGCTCAGCGCCATTATGTTGTCTGTACGGGACACAGGATTTTCTACCCAGATGTTATTGTAAACAAACATTGCGACTGGGTCTATAGTTTGACGATATGTAGAGTGTGTAAATACACTCACCTAAAGGATTATTAGGAACACCTGTTTAATTTCTCATTAATGCAATTATCTGATCAGCCAATCACATGGCAGTTGCTTCAATGCATTTAGGGGTGTGGTCCTGGTCAAGACAATCTCCTGAACTCCAAACTGAATGTCAGAATGGGAAAGAAAGGTGATTTAAGCAATTTAGAGCGTGGCATGGTTGTTGGTGCCAGACGGGCCGGTCTGAGTATTTCACAATCTGTTCAGTTACTGGGATTTTCACACACAACCATTTCTAGGGTTTACAAAGAATGGTGTAAAAAGAGAAAAACATCCAGTATACAGCAGTCTTGTGGGCGAAAATGCCTTGTTGATGCTAGAGGTCAGAGGAGAATGGGCCGACTGATTCAAGCTGATAGAAGAGCAACTTTTACTGAAATAACTACTTGTTACAACCGAGGTATGCAGCAAAGCATTTGTGAAGCCACAACACGCACAACCTTGAGGCGGATGGGCTTCAACAGCAGAAGACCTCACCAGGTACCACTCATCTCCACTACAAATAGGAAAAAGAGGCTACAATTTGCAAGAGCTCACCAAAATTGGACAGTTGAAGACTGGAAAAATGTTGCCTGGTCTGATGAGTCTTGATTTCTGTTGAGACATTCAGATGGTGGAGTCAGAATTTGGCGTAAACAGAATGAGAACATGGATCCATCATGCCTTGTTACCACTGTGCAGGCTAGTGGTGGTAGTGTAATGGTGTGGGGGATGTTTTCTTGGCACACTTTAAGCCCCTTAGTGCCTATTGGGCATCGTTTAAATGCCACGGCCTACCTGAGCATTGTTTCTGACCATGTCCATCCCTTTATGGCCACCATGTACCCATCCTTTGATGGCTACTTCCAGCAGGATAATGCACCATGTTACAAAGCTCCAATCATTTCAAATTGGTTTCTTGAACATGACAATGAGTTCACTGTACTAAAATGGCCCCCACAGTCACCAGATCTCAACCCAATAGAGCATCTTTGGGATGTGGTGGAACGGGAGCTTCGTGCCCTGGATGTGCATCCCACAAATCTCCATCAACTGCAAGATGCTATTCAATTTCAATTTCAATTCAATTTTATTTATAGTATCAATTCATAACAAGTGTTATCTCGAGACACTTTACAGATAGAGTAGGTCTAGACCACACTCCAGAATTTACAAGGACCCAACAGTTCTAGTAGTTCCCTCCAGAGCAAGCAACAGTGCAACAGTGGCGAGGAAAAACTTCTTATCAATATAGGCCAACATTTCTAAAGAATGTTTTCAGCACCTCGTTGAATCAATGCCACGAAAAATTAAGGCAGTTCTGAAGGCAAAAGGGGGTCAAACACAGTATTAGTATGGTGTTCCTAATAATCCTATAGGTGAGTGTATATGTATATATAGTGTGTATATATAAATATGTACATATATAATTTCCTTTTCTTCTAATTAATTCAATATTTAAGCCCAAGAAGAAGGAAAAGTGATGAAAATATTCAGTTTCTTTTGCATCACTTCATTCACATTTACAGTATGTTTAGACTGTGTTATAGTAGTGGGCTGTGTTATGTTTGGTTACTGTTTCTATGGCAACCTGGCTTCAGTGTATTCCCATCTTTGTGTTGCCACCAAGTTCACCTGCCTGCTGCTGTGTAAAGAGACTTCTCTCCACACACTACTCAGTGTGAATTAACAGGTGTTGCATTCTCTGAACTCTGCTGATGTGAACTATGGTGGCACCGAAATGTAACACTGACTCCTGAGAAGTTCAGTTCCAAGATACAAGGAAGGGCTTTTAAATGCAATGGATTAAGGAGGTGAAGGATGATGTTTTACTAAAACTTAATTGTTACAACTGATAGCCCTGGCTGCCTTGTAGTTGGACAATTTGAGCCTAAATGAACCCAATTCTGTACAATAAATGCAACATGAGGTCATACGTTAGACTTCCAGTTGCCTGCTGGGTAGTTGAAGATGCTTCAGATGAAATGCTTTTGTGCCCAAAACTGAAGCGGGAACGAGCCAAGTCTTTTTTTTTTTTTTTTACCAAACCTATTCTACCTGCCAACTAAATTTCATCTTTCTGTCTTTGTCAGAATCACTCTCTTTCTTCATTTGCTGCACACAGTTACAGTAACCACTTTACTGTTATTATTTCTTCCAGTCCTTCCTTTTTCTCTCTGATTCCTTGTATCATTTTCTCATTTACTGTGTGTGTGTGTGTGTGTGTGTGTGTGTGTGTGTGTGTGTGTGTGTGTGTGTGTGTGTGTGTGTGTGTGTGTGTGTGTGTGTGTGTGTGTGTGTGTGTGTGTGTGTGTGTGTGTGTGTGTGTGTCAGGAACTGGCATATCTTTTCATTGGCATCAAGATAATGACACGCGATTCAAGCAGATTAATTTGTATTCAAAGCACATGAAGATAACGGTGCATGTGTGTATGTGTACGTGTATGTGGTCTGTTCAGCGATGGCGGTAGCTTGGCGCTGTACAATTGTCCTTGTCCATGCTCTGTCATTATCAGGCCTTCTGCTCACTGGATGTGTGTCTTTGTGTGGGTGTGTGAGTCTACTCAGAGGCAACCACTTCTGCTTTGATTAAACTACTAATTATTGATTGGGCTGGAGCAGACCTACAGAGCTGACATTATCCCTCTCTGCGTGCATGTGTGCGTGCATGCATCCAGAGAGCTAACCTGTTCTTTCCCAGCTGCCTTTTTTGTAACACTATATGGCATTTAGCTCCCATTCACAATTGATTCCCAACCAGGGGTCGTTGGAAAAATCCTAAAGTAGCTCAAATTTTGAAAAATTTAAATTCTGATTTAATAAAAAAAAAAAAAAGGGTCTGGCAAAGCGAGACTAGCCTACCGACAGCGCTTCAACTGGTTTAGCAATTTAACACACTTGACTGTCCTGCTGTTATAGATGTGAACTAACCACAGACGGCTGTCTCATTCATGGCCTCACACCAGTGCATCGCTGAAATTCATGGCACTGCGCCGCTGCAGAAGGAATACAGGGAAAACATAATGGGTATTTGGCGTTATTTTTGGCAATAAAAAAAACACATGAACACCAGGCTTGTACAAATATAGTGGGAACACTGATCTATACCATATATTGACCTAATACAAGGAAAAATGTAACAGCAGGAAAAGGAACTATAAGAACAGTACACAGCATGTGCATCTAATACTGTGTATACAAAATGAAGCACAAAAAGTTGCACTTGGTAGAATGGAAAGTGTCTTGTGTCCTCAGAGGTGTGTTATGAAAGACGGTTATTACTCTTGTAGGAGCAGCAGAAATGCAGTTGACTTATACTCCTGTAGTTGTTTAGGTCAGTTGAGATCAGTGGTGATAGAACAGTGTGACAGCAGTGAGACAGTAGCGTTCTTTCACACTCTAAGGATGGAGCAGCCTGCCACTAAAGGAGTTTCATGTTAGGGGTGGAAGGAGTTGCCCTGGAGTTACTCAATCTTTTTTTCTTCTTTTCTTACCCGCACCGCCGTTTCACTTCTGAATGTAAATGCCTGTCTCCACAACACTGTGTCAGTCCTGTAGTTAAGCCTGGCTACACCACGTTTCTATTTTACGATAGTGGGAAAACAATGCTCTGGCTTGTTTGTATTTCTTTTAAACCAACCATCACTGTCCTTGGCGGAGCTTAGCACCGATTGTGGAGAAAGGAACGGAACATCAGATGTCAGGCTTTATCCCAGCAATGTACATCCGTTGATCCGGACTACTTTGGTCCTGACTGAAGAACGTATAAACATTGTTCACAGACAGTGTATCCCTTTGTAATGGTGATTTCCATCTCACACTATCAGCAGGTCAAAATTTCAACTTTGGTTAATAACTTAAGACCTGCAAAACTAACCACATTTCCATCAGCCACAAGTGTAATTGTCAAATATTAGCATGCTAACATGCTAAAGTAAACAAAAGGTAAAGTCATAGTGAACATGGTAAACATTATGCCTGCTAAACACCAGCATGTTAGCATAGTCAGTGTGAGCATGTTAGCATACATAATTTAGCATTTATTAAAAAGCACCACTGTCACCAAGGCTGCGTGTTTTGAGCTATGGTTTGAGGCGGTGTGAGAAACCCATACAGTAAACAGGAAGCATCACTGCCTTTATCGCTGCCACAATTATGATCCACAATTATGAATCATATTATGAAAAAAATCACTTTTCTGGGATTTGGGGTGTTATTTTGTGTCTCTGGTGCTTCCAAACGCATACAAACTTGGAAAAAAAAACATCCATGCTGTTTTGAGTGAGATACAGGTTTCTGATTGTCCTCTGCCTTCAGTCCCCGGTTGAACTGTTGAAAAACTCCACGGTTTGCTACGTCACTAACCATTTTGACTAGAGGTGGCTAAGCGTAGAACAACTCCCCCCACCGCACCACCCTGCGGCACTAATCAGTAGGCGGGACATGTTCTTGTTGTTGAAGCAAAGTTGGTACTACTACAGTTGGTGGTAAAGTCTTTATTTTAATCACATCCCCACTCATTTTGCTGTTGCAATGCATTCTAGTCTGTTTTACTACTATGACCTCTTAGCCCCTGCTATAATGGTATAGCTGTGTATGATTGTTTCATGGTGGCCCTCAGAAAGAAGCTCTTGGTCTTTGACACCAAAACCTAATTGAAAGTACTAGGTCCTGAATAGTCCCCCCCCAGTCAATGACAGGCAAGACTTGACGAATCTCATTCGTCTATGTAAATTCTTAAGATCACAGAGGAATCTGATGACTGAACTGCTTTTTTTCAGCTTGACGTTGAGAAACACTGATGGCTGATGTCAGTCTCCTTGTTAAATGTGTCACTGTCACCTTGTCAGCCTATTCTAGTCTCTTTCTTCCTATCCCTGTCTTTTTGTGAGTATATGTGCGTGCTTGCGTGCGTGACAGACTGTCCCTGTTGGATATTCACTTAATGGAGAAACACACACATGTACACACTTTTGCTGCAAATACTCTTCCTGCGCGGTGCACTGACAGAGACAGTGGCGCTCCATCCATCCATCCATCCATCCATCCATCCCTCCCTCCCGTATCGGGTCGCGGGGGGAGCAGCTCCAGCAGGGGACCCCAAACTTCCATTTCCCCGAGCCACATTAACCACCTCCGACTGGAGGATCCCGAGGCGTTCCCAGGCCAGGTTGGAGATCTAATCCCTCCACCTAGTCCTGGGTCTTCCCCGAGGCCTCCCTAGGGAGGCGCCCAGGAGACATCCTTAGCAGATGCCCGAACCACCTCATCTGGCTCCTTTCGACGCAAAGGAGCAGCTGCTCTACTCCGAGCTCCTCACGGATGACTGAGCTTCTCACCCTATCTCTAAGGGAGATGCCAGCCCCCCTCCTGAGGAAACCCATTTAAGCCGCTTATACCCTGGATCTCGTTCTTTCGGTCATGACCCAGCCTTCATGACCATAGGTGAGTGTAGGAAACTGACTGGTAGATCGAGAGCTTTGCCTTCTGGCTCAGCTCTCTTTTCGTCACAACGGTGCGATAAATTAAATGTAATACCGCACCCGCTGTGCCGATTCTCCGACCAATCTCCCGCTCCATGGTCCCCTCACTCAAACAAGACCCCAAGGTATTTGAACTCCTTCACTTGGGGTAAGGACTCATTCCCTACCTGACAATTACACAGGTTCATACAGGAAGAAATGCAATCATTGCTGCTGCAGGTAAAGGCAAGCTATGACTGCCAGCCAGTCAACCCCCGACACGCTTACACACACGCACACACACTCACACACACGTAAACTCAGCTGCCAGATGTTATACAAGCCAACATTCTCCAAACAGGTCCTGTGTGTGTGTGTGTGTGTGTGTGTGTGTGTGTGTGTGTGTGTCAATGACCTACATTTAGGTTGACAAAATGTAAAGTGGACCATGCTTTGTTTGTTCCTTATGTCGTGGTTGGTGTGTGTGTGTGTGTGTGTGTGTGTGTGTTTGTGTTTGCATGCATAACCTGTGAGTAGCTTATTTATTTGGTCCATTCAGCTCCATTTACATTTGTAACACACACACACACACACACACACACACACACACACACACACACACACACACACAATCTCTCCCCATCTCTCTCTCCTGACCTTTTTCTCATTTCAGCACAGTTTAGCCTCACTTTCCTTTCACTTCTTCCCACCATTCAGACACAATATTCAGCATGAATGAACAGAGAGTGTGCATGTGTGTAAATGCAAATTATGTACAAATCCTTTCTTTACTAATGTATTAATCAATTATTGTTGCTCCCGGTTGCATTATCATAATTGCTAACTGGAGATTAAAACCCATCCACATGTTGTTGACCCTCACATCAGTGTTGATCATCTTTGCATCAGCATTGTTTTTTAGCGTGACCTGTTGGGATTATGGCTCTAAAAGCAGGATAGCTTCCAATTAGTGCAGCAGTTTATGAGGGGCTCTTCTACCGGGTGACAACTTAAAGGAAAAAAAGAAAAAGAATTTAGAGGGATGCCTATTTCTTCAATCAGTGTGTCTGATCGTATTCTGTCATATTTGTTCAATTTTTTCTTCAACATTCCCTCTTAGAAGTATTTTTGAGGTGGAAAAAACACAATCCTCAACCATAGAGACTGGTTTGATCTGCCCCTTACTCTCCTTTTGAGACTGAACCAAAGTCACAAAGTTGTGAGCCGCAAAACCAAAACAGTGAGTTGAGAGAAGCTTAAATGCTTCTTAGAGTTAGGGTAAAATGCAGATTTGCCCTTTTTAACATTGCAAATGGTCATTTGATCCAATGCTATTATAAAGACATGAAAAATAGTGGGTTTTAACAGTTGTTCCCCTGATGCATACTGTATTATCACAGGTTTTTTTGCACCTATTATTTATTAGCCGTACTGTATTTTCTGGCAAACTCACAACACAAAGATAACTGCAGCTGCCATCTGCCCACGTGTGATGATTAAATAAGCACTGTGAAAATCTAAGATTCTCTGGCCCTTATTTATTAACCAACAGTAAAAACAGCGCAGGTATGAGCGCAGAAATGTTCTTACAACAGGCTTCACATGGGATTCTTGAAACATTCGTATCACACCATCAGAGCTCAAAAATGTTCGTACATTGATAAATGGAGCGGCTGGAAGCGATCATAATTTAAATATCACGTCCCAATATATTCTCGGTTTTGAGGCCTCGCCCCTACAGTTTACAACATGGTGAGACGTGGCACTAAGAAGCGGCACTTTTCAGAAGTGGAGATTGAAACCCTGACATCTCAGTTTAATTTGCAGTAACGTTTGTACTATTTGGCAGCCTAAAATCTGGTATTGAAGGCTGTAGGAAGAATGCAGAATGGAAAGAGATCACTGATACGGTCAACAGTGTTGCCGTATTAAATCGGACTCCAGTGGAAGTTTATTAATTAATTCATCCTTGACATATGTATACTCCTAATAGTAATATATAGGCTCATATTGCAATCTCTTAGGCCTACATGTTGGTGTACCTATATTTAAATAAACACACAGTAGCAGAGTTTATGCAGTGTTTTTTATTTTAGTGTTTTTTTAATGAGTCAGAGCCAGGCAACCATAAGGTGTGAGGATAAACGCAAATCCCCCCCTCCACCACGCCGACCCTGTCTCCTGACAGCAGACGAAAACCTGAAGAATAAATAAAAATGTTGTGCATCGTTGTGTCCTATCCTATATCAATGCCAAACATAAAACTATACCTTTTAAAAGCGGGGAATAATATCCTGTCTCCTTCGTATAGCCCCCCGTTGGAGCTGTTCTGCACACTGTTCTCTCTCATTATTACCAATACCACTGGTGTGATGAGATGGCGTTAAAGCTAACCAGTGCAATGGAGATGTGATGAGAATGATTGCTTAGAGTAATTACACTAATGTGGCCATGTTATCATTTTACAGCAACTGAGGAAACAGGAATGTTCAGTTTGTTCTCTATCCGTTGTAATTGTGGGATTATTGGGATTAGGAGGAATGGAGTTCAGTGCAGATTAAGGCTGTGTTCCTGTCGGTTCGGTAGAAGATACCCCGCATATAAACACACACACACATACACTCTCTCACACACACACATACACAGGCCACGAGTTTGTGTTGGGAGAGAGATTGAGAGGTAGTGAGTAGGGCAGGGGCAATATGTTTTTGTCCCAATTTGATTCTTTCACCATACATGGATGCCGATACGATTTGTATTTTTTCTTTTTTGGGATTTTCTTTTCCTTTAACAAAACGAAAAGTTGAATAATACACTTCTAGAGACAAGAAATCATGCTGCATTTCTAAAACCTAATTGTTTAGTTTTTTTTAAATAATGCACATCACATGTCAGTCGGTCTGACATTTATTTAATTTTTAAAGAAGTACATAACATTTCTAATTTGGCTCTGTTTGGCTGGAAACAGATATGATGTAGTCACCGCAGGTAGTTCCGTATAAACATAAAATATTAAGGTGAATCATTAAAAAATATCTAAGATATAAAAAATAGCGAAAACAATCACGATACGTACGTGAATCGATTTATTTTAAGCTTAAACCCACAACAGCCATTATCTGGGCAAGCAGGTGTGTGCGTGTGTGCGTGTGTGTGTGTGTGTGTGTGTGTGTGTGTGTGTGTGTGTGTGTGTGTGTGTGTGTGTGTGTGTGTGTGTGTGTGTGTGTGTGTGTGTGTGTGAGGCAATTGAAGAGATCTGATTGGTCACCAGACAGTCTACCTTGATCACCAGGGGTAACCAGTATGATCACTTTGTCGCTGTAAAAGATGTGCCAAACCAAGAGAGGGTGACAGAGCGAGGGAGAAGAGGGGTGAGTGAAGGTGAGAAGAGAGCGAGATTCTCGCTGAGAGGCGTGAGAAAAACACCTGGAGCAAGTGCTTCAGGGACGGCGGCAACAAAGTGTTTACCGCTGTGATGGCATACTGGTGTTCTTATTGCCAGTCGCCATGGTGGCAGATGGGCGGCTTGTCAAATGTGCTTTGCTCAAAAGAGCTCCGGGGCTTTCTGCACAGCAGCACATATCGTTGTGATAGAGAGCTCATTCACAGCAGACTCTTTCCGCTTGAATGACGAGGTTAAACACACTTACAGCACGAATATACACACGAAATACACACAAATGTAACAATGAAGGAATGAAAACCTTAGCATGGAGAAGGTAGAGGAAGGTTTGATGAAGTGCAGTGGACGACGGTTTATAAAAATGCAAGACTAATATTTCAAGCAGGCAGGCATGTCGAATGGAGACATGGAAGGTGATTCATGAATTGAGTCTTGACTGGGCTCTGACGGATATTAGAATGAAATGTATAGTCAACAGACCTGGCTGGGTACAGTTGGACTCTCCATCAACACTTTCTTTCTTTGCTCCCATTAGTGTAGTGCTGGTCCAGATTTGTCACTATAAACCTAACTGCTTTTGCTACTTTTCCTTTTGTGAAGATTATTTTTTGGGGAATTTAGGCCTTTATTATGCGGGGCAGCTGAAGATGGGAAAGGGGTGAGAGAGAAGGAATGACATGCAGCAAAGGGCAGCAGGTCGAAGTTGAAGCTGCGGCCGCTGCGACAAGGACCGTATGCCTGTATGAGTTATGTACTTTGTCTTTATTTGTACAGGACAGTTTAGATTTGAAAGGGGAGAGAAGGCGTATGACATGCATTAAAGGGCTGCAGGTCGGAGTCGAACCTGCGGCCGCTGCGTCGAGGCGTAAACCTCTATGGCCTAAATGGGCGCCCACTCTACCAGGTGAACAAACCAGGCACCCGTTTTTATTTATTCTTCTGTACGGCACTTTGGTCAATCTTGGTCGTTTTTAAATACTAAATAAAGTTTAATGGATTGATTGCTTTGTACGTGGAACGAACGCCCCAACTTTTCCTTCGGTTTTGCTGCGGTAGGTACTGAGCCTTGATACACGGGCGCAACTTCTTTCTTTTTTGTAATAATTCCAAGAACAATTTTTATTTGTAAAGCTTTTTAAAATCAAGGATGCAAAATGCTTCAACAAAGGCAGCAGATTACGAAGAGTCTACAGTCATGCTAGCAGCTATTTGAGGCTGCACATCTGCACTTCGAGTTAAATGCTACGTCACAATGTCATTGCTGACATGCTGATGTTAAGCAGGTGTAATTTTAACTGTGCTCACCTTTTTGATTTGGCTTCATAGCGTTCTAACATTTGTTAATTAGCACTAAACACATACAGTACATCTGAAGCTAATGGTGATGCCATTAGCGTTGCAGGTATTTATACGTTTCAGCTAGCTATTTTGTTTTTTTCGGGCAGACAGCGGAGGGTAAAGTTAGCAGCTAGCTGGTGAACATAGTGGAGCATTTAGCAAAAAGCCTGTTTACTCCAGGAGTGTGTGGAGGCCAGAAACATTTCAAATGAATGCTAATGTTTTAGATGGTCTTGCTAGCTGTAGCTCATATTCTCCACTTTTTTCTCTGTGATGCGCTGGCTAGCATAGCTGCCAGGAGTTAGGGAAAGTGGGCAGGAGATTGTCAAGTTGAGTTATAGCAACATGCCATCACTGTTTTCTTTTTTACAAAGCAATATTTGTCAAATAGACAATACAGCATACATTTTGCGGAGTCTATTGAGAGGCGACTGAAGATGTCCGCGCCTTCTAGAAATGCTAATACACCGTAATAACTTCATTAGGTGATAACATTCAAAACGGTTTGTTCCTCTGTCCCAAAGTGGACAAAAACATCTGTCAATGCAAAAAGCTATCTCCTATAGAAGTGTACTTTTCAAAGAGATTTAACAGATGATACAGACTAAGCCAGCATTATTTCCATAGGCAGCTCGTTCTAGAGCCATATTGTTTCTTTCCCGCTAAGTTCTAAGGACTCCAAAACAGAAAAAGAAAAAAACCCTCTGGCTGAGGGTTTTTAAGCTATGTACAAACTCATATCGGACTATTCAATTTCAATTCAATTTTATTCATAGTGTCAATTCATAACAAGTGTTATCTCGAGACACTTTACAGATAGAGTAGGTCTAGACCACACTCCATAATTTACAAGGACCCAACAGTTCTAGTAGTTCCCTCCAGAACAAGCAACAGTGCGACAGTGGCGAGGAAAAACTTCCTTTAACTACTTCTTCTAAAAAGTCTAAGACTAAAAAGTCAGAAGTATAGTATAGCTAGCAGACAACGGAGAAACGGAGAGAGAGGAGATATTTACCCTAATGCGACATCAGTAGAGCTGATGGCAGATCGACACAGGAGTCAACACGGTTCGGGCAGATTAACTCGCAATAGGCTCATCTTCATTCATCACCCTGCTTGTCTTCCTGGTGCGCACACACACACACACACACACACACAAGAATGGAAATATTTTTTATCTAATATTGGTAATTATTATTAAGGATCATCAAATGTTATGATGCAGGCAACTAAGATTTGATATTGTTGAAGTGAATAAACAAAAAGATTGCTAATGATCTAATGTTACACTTGCCAGGTCTGATCACATTATCATTGCGGTGTAATTTTCTGCATATTAAGATTATCAATTTCAATTTTATTCATAGTATCAATTCATAACAAGAGTTATCTTGAGAAACTTTACAGATAGCATAGGTCTAGTACACACTCCATAATTTACAAGGACCCAACAGTTCTAGTTGTTTCCTCCATATTATTAGATACCTGTACCTTTTTGGAGATTGGATCTTTAAGGCAACATAACTGATTTCACATAGTTTTAAATCTGGAGCTACACTGACTGTTTTTTTATTCATGATTATATACGTTTCCTGCTTTTGTTTGCTGTGTTTATTCTGGCTACAGCAATGGCACTGTCCATGTGAGTCTCAGTTCTCGGAGAGGTAGTACCATGGATGTATTAATGGAACGGGTAGTACATAATCAACCAACTACAGGAAATAACCACCAAATGCCAGGGTTTAAAGGGGCACTGCACTGTTTTTGGAGCTTGACCCATACCAGGGGCTACAAGTAAGGTTATCTCGGGCTCTTTTTGTATGTGTATTTTCTGCTCCAAATTTATGGAAGTGCAATACTAAATCACAACAGTTAAACCTCTTACTGCATGAAACGTCTGGAATGATTTCAGGCACAAAGAAATCAGGGAATTTGTTTTTGTCCTCTCATAGCCTAGAATATCTTCAGAATAAACCATTTATCACGCTGGCCTATGTAAGGGTGTAGAGTTAAGGATGAGTTTTTCTATTTCAGTTGAATTTCTTGTAGACTAGATCCTGCTGGGTGCACCCCCACCTTGCATTTTGTTTCTCATTTCTACCACCCATCCACTCTGACCTCCTCAGCCAATGCGGGGCTTATTGTTAAAAATGTGGGACTAAATCTGAATTTCGTAGCTATATGTACAAATTGTTTATGGAAACAGGCTGCCAGGTTGTATCATCCAATGAATGATCTGCATGTCACTCTTGACAGAGGAGCGTTTTCCGAGGTGGTCTTGGCCCAGGAGAAGCTGACCGGACGGATGTTTGCGGTGAAGTGCATCCCTAAGAAGGCTCTAAAGGGGAAGGAGAGCAGCATTGAGAACGAGATCGCTGTGCTGAGGAAGTGAGTGCAATTAGACAAACACACTCACACACGAAACATAAGCCTCCTAATTCCTGGTAACCGGGGCAACTGTACACCCCAGAAATCCACCCCCAGGTCACGATCCACAGCCCACCTACCACATATACACACACATCACGACTGAAACTTCTTTTTGTCTGAGCTCAACACAGCTTCACAATATTACCCACACAAATCCTGCAGGGAACTCTATTTGGATCCTGTTTCGTTTTGCTGGAGTTTCAAGTGAATGTGAATGTTCTAGTTCTAACATCATTCTGGATTCTGAATTTTGTTAGATGCCCTCTCTGCTTTGAAAGACATCCATTTTTAAAAACTATACAACTGTCAAAAAAACACTCCTGAGCAAAAAATTATATATGAAGCAAATTACATATTCATGATTCAGTCTACCAGGGCCATAAAGCCACCAACAGTCATATCACTATATTTGTTTTATGGAATGATTTTATGTTATGTTTGAGGTGGCAATAGCTCGGTCCGTAGGAAATTGAGTTGGTAACCAGAGGGTTGCTGGTTTAAGTGTCTGTTTGGCCCAAAGTACAGAGAATGGACTGGTAGCTTGAGCAAGGCACTGAACCCCCCAAGCCACTCAGGGCACTGGTCAAGCACTGGCAACCCCTCTCTCCATAAGTGCATGTATAGGACATGAGCATAAAAACAGAGTGTGAATTGTAATTAGGGGATCAATAAAGAGTATAAATTAAATTATTCTATTATGAAATAGATACCAATGTTGTTTGCATTTGTTGGAAGCGATTTGAGCTGGGATCAATGCCATATTTGGATACACCGTGCAGTGTTCAACACAGATCCACAGATGACACTAGCATAAAAGAGAGATAAGGAGTACTTTCTACAAAAAAACATTCAGAAGAAAAAAAAAACCACAGGACTCGAACAAGAGATATCTGTTTGTCTCCCTCTTACACACGAGCATGTAACCACCCAATTACAAAGAGATATCAAACTGCTGGGCTTCTGTGCGCTGTGGCAATAGAGATGTATTATTCTATTAGAGACAATAAAATTGGTCGTTCGGCTGCACTGTGTAACATTAAAGAAAATGAGAATGGCCTCCAATAGTGAGAGATTCACCCTTTAATTTAGACAAATGAGTGTCATTACTGTAAACATATGAGAGCATAAGTGAGCCAACTGGCAGTCTGTATTAACCTGTACACTGTGAGACACCACGTTGACTTTAGGGGGAAATCTGATGGATTACTTTACAGCTAACACTTTAAGAATTGGATGTTTTTGAGAAATTTGGTTTTTAATTTGGAGGAACACTAACAATACCACTGCAGTAGGTTGAGGCCAACAGCATCATCCTCATATCCCACATTTCTTCTTAATTTCCCATGGTAGAAAGTGTCCAGGGAGTGTCCCAGCCCGAGTGATAAAGAGAGCCAGTGTACAAACCTTATCACCTCTTATCGTCTTATTACTTTTTAGAAATTGTACTGGAACAATGATTGCAAAGTCTCCTTGTCAAGGATCCTTTTCAATATTTATCAATTGATTTATGGTTTTAATTGGTCCAAAAGTCAAAGGCATTCAATTTACAATTATACTGTATATAACAGAAAATCAGCAACTGTAAAGCTGAAATAAGTGAAAGTTTGTGAATTTTACTTGATAAATGACTTAATAGTTAATCAATTATAAGAATTAAATAACTTATCATTTCAACTTATGTCAGAGCTAATGTTATATGTTTCAGTTTTTCTTTTTAAGATAAAAAAATAATTAAAAAAATGCCACACATTACATCTTTTAGTGCACAGCAGCTCCATCTGTACAGAAGTAATAGAGGACACATGCAGGAGAAATCCATGAATGAGAACAACTGGCTGTAGCAGAGAGGGTTTTTCTGAATGCCTCCTGGCTCTACTCTCGTCATTATTTCAGACACATGACACTTGTGTGAGTCACGCCTCAGCTCTGCGTTGCCTGCCTGCCGTCGCACAGGTCGTGTGTGTGTGTCTCTGTTTGTGTGCATGTGGGTGCAGGCGTGTTAGATAGACCCTGGCGGACTTAGCTCTGTTTACAATGCAAAAGATAATTAGCCTATAAACACAATCAATCGTGATTGTACAAGGTATGAGGTGTTAGGATTATGAATGTACACCTACACACAAAGGCACACACACACACACACACACACACACACACACACACACACACACAAGGATGGAAACACCCTCATCACAGAGCTGTAACCATGGAGAATTTAGAATAGAACTGACAGAAATAAGCAGAAAATGGGTTTTGTGCAAAATGGCCCCCTGTGAATGAAATGTTGTTGGTTCGAATCCCTGAAGAATTTGTGCTGGGAGGAAATGAAAAATGTTATTGTAAAAGTTCCTCCTCAACTTTTCGCAAAAACATTGCAATTCACGGTACACTTCCTATTCACTGACTATTTTTTAGGAGCTTTCAACCGCATCTCTCCGGCCGTCTTTTTATTGCGACTTTAGTCATCCGATCATGCCAGGACGCATTAACTGTCAGGTGTGTGCGCTCATAGATCTTGCTTTCATTGGGATCCGATCAGCAAGACGACATGCCAAAGTGGCCTGGCTCGGATTGAATTTGGATCTCAGTGAGGTGGGGACAGCACGTGGGCACAATTCGGACAATTAATTAAGTGTAGGTCTCACATCACCTTTGCGCCACACAGGAGTCCCTCTCCCAAGCAATAGAAAAGGTAAGAGAGGCTGAAAGCCAGGCCTGGAGCACAGCTGAGACCTGCTGTCTTATTGCACTGTCGTCACTGTGGTAGCAGCATTAATTGCTCCGCTGGTCTCTCCTCAGCAAAGCGCATCTCGTACAGGCCCTTCCACTATTACGAACAAAAAATAAAGAGAAGAAGAAGGCTCTCTCTTGCATCAAGTGCCATTTTGGATGCACCTATTATAGAAATATATACAGTATCTGTGCGGAAATATATCTTATCACTATCAAATCAGGCAGATCTTATTGAAGTGTCTAGTGTGGACAGACATATGTGGACACAGTTGAGCTGATCTGGCGCATCTGATCACAAAATACCATGAATATATATAATAAACCTGGATACAGCGTTCAAGGCAGAAACCCGTTCTTTCCTATAGTGGTGCATGAAGCCAAACTTTTTAACTTCCTCGTATAAAATTACCCAGATGATCAGCGGTTGCTTTCCTGTTATGGGGCCCGTAGGGCAAGCGCACTAGAGACCTCCGCTGGCCAAGCCAGCTACTTCTGGTTTAGCTCCCCGCTTACTTGAAATGGGGATGAAATATTTTAAGTCCTTCTAGACTTTCCATATGTTATCGGGTAGAATATATCCAATTTGGATAGTGAAATTAGTCATTTAGTGGGGGTTGGGATGCTCAAAAATGTATCTACTGATATACGGACATCTCTTTCACATGTAAGGAGAAAATCTTTTTCGGCCTTATGGCATCACGCCACAGACACGGAAGTTACAATTCCACTGTTGTCAAAGTAGCTTGAATGCCTGGTGCACTTCCTGGGGTCCTGCATAATATGCATCGAAAAGACAACCGTAACCATGACCACAGTCGTCAGATGTCAACAGGCCTCCAGGCACATTGACCTCACCTCGAGGTCTGTTTAGTAGCTGTTCTGGAGCTTTCAATCATATCGTATGATCTTTACCAGCAGATGGCGTTTGCTGTCAACTGGAAAAAAAAAAAAAAAAAAACAACAACATGGAAATCTGCTTTTCCATTACAACTGGACAACCTCTATCTGCTGATAAAGCTTACGTAATGTGAACAAAAGTTCCAGAAAAGCTACTAAATGGACTTTAAGGAATGTGGATACTAATGTCTGGATTATGAAGCCACACTATCTGAGTATTATTCTGGATAATCAGTTATTTTAGTAGTTGTTGTACTAAAGTTATTTAGTTCTGTTAATGGGTTATTGTGTGATACATGTTGCAGCTATGAAATAAAACGCTTTTACCGATGGTTTGTCTTTGCTTTGCAGGATCAAGCATGAGAACATTGTGGCCCTGGAGGACATCCATGAGAGCCCTGACCACCTCTACCTGATCATGCAGCTGTGAGTCAAAGTTTATGTGTGTTTTCTTGTTATGTACTTGAGCTTTCGGGAGTGTTGATCAATACAGCTGTTGAAAAAAACGACCCCAAACTCATCCCTGGGAGATCATTTGATTTGGCAATCTGGTGCTAGTGATCTATTAGCTATAAGGCACTCCAATGATTTTACACATGGAACCTGTTGTTAGTGTAAGTGGCAAAGGGTTTTCCACTGGAGCTTCAGCCGGTTGTTGTGGTGTGGCTGTACAGTAGTAACATTCTCACTAATAGGTTGATAGGATTTGGCTCCTAAATAGGTTACTGTGACATAGTTACGTCAGACCTCATCTGATAATGGATCTTTAATAGTAGATATTTAATAGTGTTTATGTATAGCTGCAGTGACATTTTTAATCCAGGCTACAGGCATCCACTTAAAGAAAACTATTTCTGCTGGAGATTGTATGGCTTAAGGCATTCATAACAGTATAACCGTTAATGTATACTTAAGGTGTATTTTTTATTACACTTTAAAATAATGGTACATGGATTATCATGAATTCATGATGAAGCAATGAAGAAGTAATGTTAAGTTAATCATGATCACAACACTACAATTCATCCCAACATATGTAGACACTGCTTTGACTGGTCAGTTTATTGTTCTGTCACTTTAACTACAGATTTACCTGATAAAGAAGACAGGAACATCATAAAAATCAGAAGTTATGATGATTCAAATACCTTAACAAATGTATTGTTCCTGCATTACGTCATGCATGAGACACTATTAATCCTTGTACATTAATCATAGTTCATGAAGTACTGCATGAATGAACTCATGCTTTTTTCACGGATGAAGTCATGCCTGAATTCATGATAAAGTGTTGCCTTTTTATTTGACAACACTTTTATTAGTGGCAGAGCTGTCGTCATTGGCCTAGAAATCTAGACGCACCCTAGCGGCAGCAAATATAATTTGCAGCCAGGGTCAGTCTAGAAACTCTCCGTTGGCTTGCGAGCTGGAAAAAACAAATTCTGGTCAGGCCAATCACATCGTGTATAGAGTTGGCGGGCGGGCTTGACATAAGGACGGCAGAGTTGCAACCGATCCACATGAATTTCTTCCTACTTGAAAACAAAGAATAATGTCTTTTGAATTGCTCTTTCTTTCTTTCCTCTCCTCTTGCATCTCATTTCCATCTTGACTTTTTGCCTGCTCACTTATATTTTTACCATCTATTCATGGAATTTAGGTCAGTTGCCATAGTTACAGGGTCAGAGGTAACACCTGGGTTATAACCTTGATAACAAAGAATAATGTCTTTTGAATCGGATTTGGCCAAGACTCTGGAAGACTTAGAGTTAAGCACTGAAGTCTTTCTTAAAAAAGTAAGATGTGTTCGGCGTTTTGCTGACCTGATACGGCAAACGTTTAATCTATCAACCAGCGTTGCTCTGGTTGGTTTAGCGCTATTCTATTGCGTGCAGAGGGAATTTGAAAGAAAACCATTTATACCGCCCCTCGGATTGAGCCTTGCCAATGGTGAGTTCCCAGACCCAACATCTTGATGTGGGTCTGGCTTGTCAGGCTACTGTCGTCAACCAAGGGCCCAGAAAACAGGTTAGATCAGTATGCTTTGAAGCTAGAGTTTTGTCACTTTTGCAGCCCTCATTGATGTCCACCAAGGCCATTGGTACATTCCCATTGCTGTGATCCCCAATCACGTGCGTCATGAGATGACAGATATGATTGGGAACTATTTTTTTTCGATTACTCTGACACCACCTGAATGCAGCACAAATGTCCTAAATTGTAATGTTAAGGAAAATAAATTGTGAAAGCCAGTGGTGGAATGTAACTAAGTACATTTACTCAAGTTGTGTACCTAACTACACGTTTGAGATACTTTACTTAAGTCTTTTCTTTTCTTGCCACTGCCCGCCTCTACTCCGCCACATTTCAGAGAGAAATATTGTAGTTTTTATTCTAGTACATTCATCTGACAGCTTTAGTTACTAGTTACTTTACAAATTAGAATATTAGCACACAAAACACATGTAGTTTATAAAATACAATGTTTTATTATAAATCAAACGACCCAATGATATACAGGTCCACAATGACTTACTGCTGTTAAAAACAAGACTGTTCTTGGGGCTAATTTGCACCCCTAGCTAGCTAACAAGCTGACCTAATGATACTAGATGACTGAAGAGTGATCACTTTGCAGTCACAATGAGCACACAGGTCTGTTCAGTTCATTTACACCAGTAATATGGTAAATTAAGATGTGTTCCTCCAACACATCCTTAGAAGGTAGTGATCATTCCTTTTCGCTCTTAAAGGTCCCATGGCATGAGTTTTTTTTAACATTATGAGTTCCCCCAGCGTGCCTATGGTCCCACAGTGGCTAGAAATGGTGATAGGTGTAAACTTAAGCTTAAAATGAAAGCTCAGATGGGCCAATCTGGAATCTTGCTTGCTCCTTATGAGGTCATAAGGGGCAAGTTTAACTTCTCTTTCTTTGCTTTGCCCGCCGGAGAATTTGGCCCGCCCATGAGAGACCTCATGGTTTTCAAACGAGCAAAGTGGCAGTTGGTCAAGGAGCCCCCCTCTCGCCTCCTCAAAAGCTTCAGACTCAGAAATGGCACATCCTAAGGCAAGCTCATTGAGGGACCGGCTCTAGTGGCTGTAATTCTGCACCAAGGCTGAATTTTGGGAAAGACACTTCAGATATGGTATTAGGGGACCACTAAGGTCTATATAAAAGCATCCAAAGAGCACCATGTCATGGGACCTTAAATTTATTGGTAAAAATTAATAATCTTCTAGGCAGTTATACCTTTTCGTATGGTTAATCACTTGTATGTTTTTATTTCTGCTATAGCAGAGTCAATAAATCATCATCCCAAGAGGTTTTGACTGCAGAATGCCAGGCACTCTTGCTTTCAGAGCAAAAGACAGTTTTCATTCTCACAAAGCGTGACAGAGATAGGGCTGGGGCCAAATTCAATACCTGTTACATTTACAGTTCACTTACAATTCAATACAACTGAATCGCCTCGAGTATCAAAAACTGTCATTTAATGCCAAATTTCAATACCTAAGGTGCGTCAGTGAGCCAAGCATGCTGCATGCTTCTACCAAGATCTAATGATGTCTGTGATTGGCTGTCTGACGTTATATGTCTTAGAGGCAGGCAGGACGTTACGCAGAGACGGGGCTCACATAGTTGGCGCTGAAAAAAAAACAAATCGATTTGTGCTGTAATGTGTAATGTTGTAATTTATTTTTGTTTTTGTGTATTGGTATCAGTACCGGTATCGTAATTCTTTCTCTAAAAAGAGACAGTAACAGGAAAGACGCCACCTCTGCACCTTTGTCTTCCTCCCTCTATCTTTTCTCTCCTCTCTCACACCATCTGCTCTGTGCTTCTTTCTTTCTTTCTTTCTTTCTTTCTTTCTTTCTTTCTTTCTTTCTTTCTTTCTTTCTTTCTTTCTTTCTTTCTTTCCTCTCCTCTTGCATCTCATTTCCATCTTGACTTTTTGCCTGCTCACTTATATTTGTACCATCTATTCATGGAATTTAGGTCAGTTGCCATAGTTACAGGGTCAGAGGTAACACCTGGGTTATAACCTTTCAGGGTGGCATTATCAGCATGAGGGATTTGTTGTGAAGTTTTTAAATGAAAAAGTTAAGTTCTTTTTTTTTTTTTTTTTTAAACTAGACTAGAGCTTTTAACCTCTGTTATTGGTTTGTATGTTTGTTATGCCACTTCTTATTCCAGTTGACTGATGTCTTCACAGTGCTGTTTTAAGATACTGCATGTCTTACAGACAGGGAATCAGAGAAAGACACGCTTGACTCTGAAAAATATGTTAAAATATAGAGAATTCAGTGCAAAGGCATCAAAAGAGAGAGAGGGAGGGAGTAGTTTGGTCCCCCTTTTCATCTGGCCCCAGAGCTGCAGGCGGGTCTACTTTCTGCTGTACACAGTAGCTTCATCACTGTACAACCCATCTGCTGAAACAGAAAGCAAATTTGTCCATTGTTTGCTGTAACTGGTGATGGCAATCTGTCATCAGTGCTTCAGCAAACATTAAAGCAGAAAGTGGGCCTTTCTGCTGCATTCATTTGTACCATTTACGATTTGTCATACTTTTGCATTTATTGAGATGTCCAAGTTTAATTTTCAACAGACATGAATCTCATTTAGGTGCAAGGGTTTCTAAATATTTTCTGTGTAATAATGGCGGGGCAGATCGATGGAGACTGACACCGTCTTCCTCCCATTCATCCCAGCTTGTGTTACGCAACCCTCCACCACAGGGAGGCAATCAGTCTATGTGCTATGAAAACTCGATGCAACCAAGTGCAACGGGGGCTTGATATTGATGCTGTGTGTATTGCCAATTACATATTAGTAAGATTAAAGCATTGTTAATGTACTGTAGTGTTGAGAGAAACTGGCTTCTAACAAATCCAGAAGAAAGAGTTTCAAAGTACGCGGCATCTGACTGTGATGAGGCTGTCAAACCTCAGACAGGATATGTTGCAGATACATAGCTGTGTGGTATTATTATATTTCTATAATAATTATTATTCTTTTCCGTGGGGTTTTGATTTGCTGCTTGAGTTCGCTGCTTCTCCTTTGTACTTTGTACTAGGAAATTCTTCACTATAATGTGTATGTGTGTATATATATATCTATATATTTACACGAGGAGGATTAGGGCCACTGGTGAAAAATGTATTCGTCAGTTTTAAGTGAGAACTCAAATACATTTTTTACCAGTGGCCCTAATCCTTTTCCGTGTGTGTATGTGGAATATCAATACTAGGATTGATTTCAGCCATATCACCTAGCCCTGTATTTCTTTTGTCAAGTCCTGTGTGAGGGAACATGTGTAACCATTAGCTTAGCTACGATGCTAACTACACCAAAGTGAATTAGATCTAATGGTCATTTTGTTTGATATTGTGTTTGATTTTTTTTTTTTCATTCTGAACAACAGACATTGTCCTAATCAAAAAAATACTTTGCTCTACGACAAAGATGGAAATAAGTCCAAGACGTTATCATTTTATTATAAATTACAATGTTGGCAATAAGCCAGACCAAACCCAAAAAATCAGTCAAACCAAATTATTTAAAGTGCTCACTATAATGTGACTACACTTTATACATCAAATAAAAGTCTTTACACAGTTCACAATGTTTTCCTCGGTTTAGTTAACAATCTATTTAATGCCTGGAAGGATGTGAGTTAGTCTAATTCTACTAAATAAGAAACAGGAGGGATGTTATTGGTCTCCCGTTATTTTAAATAGTGCTGCATACTCAAGTTCAAAGCAAGAACAAATGCCCAAAAAAGATCTAATTATTGATCTGTTGCTGAACTGTCTCTCCGTGGTAATCAGGTTACGTGTACACAGATTAGGAGTTCCACAGTTAGTGTAACCATAGTGTTTACGTGACCGTTTCCACAGAAAATGCTTTAATCTGATCCAAGTGTTTGTGTAAAACAGACCTTGACCGGATCAAAGAAAGCAAACCAGATAGATCGTGTAAGGGCAGCCTTTGAAACAGCGAGGCAACTGGGATTAGTTAGTCAGGTCTCCCAAGACTGGGATGGCTCTTCATCTCAGCATGTATCTCTCACACACACACACACACACACACACACACACACACACACACACACACACACACACACACAAACACATACACACACAGGCACCCAAAATTTCTCTTTGCAGGAAAAAGCCTGCTGTTGCAACAATTATCCTGGAAAAATGTTAACACCTGAAATTCATCCATCAATAGTTAGAAAGTAGAGATGACTCCACCCCCAGAAACAGATGACTTTGTTTCAAAAGCCCTTGCCCACCTACACAGGTGTTTGCAATTTATTCTGGCTCTTAGACTCCTCTCAGGTTGAAGAGGGAACAGCGTAAGCCTTTTTCACACAAGACTTGCTTAAAAGTGAGGGCAGTTATTCCCCGGTGTTTTTCTTGCATTGAGGAATTTTTGGCGCCCCCCTCGAATAGGTTTTAGCAAGTGCCAAAGAAAAATCACCAGCACCAAAACGTCTTTGACTTTCAGCAGTAAACTCCCCTCTCATCCACAGCTGCTATATTTTACACATGTGGCCGGGGCTGATAAGCCAGCTAAGTTGCATAGTTTTGACTGGACCTGAATGTTCTGTTATAAAGCTAGCACTAATACCATCTCGGTTTAAGATCAAGCAACCGGTTACGGTACACAGTGTTCCCACTTATCAAACAAACTGGACATTGGGGTCAAGTGTACTCATATCCGGGCCCAGGTCCCTGATGTGAAAGCCGCCTTACTGCATTATACCATTATAATTTTATATTTTGAAATGTCACCTACTTCTTAAATTTTTGTGTTTTCAAAATGTTCACTCATTCCCTACTCCCTACCTGTAAAATAGACACTTTCTCATTTATAAAATGAGTCGCACTGCATTGTGGGATTTTTATTAGAATCCAAAATGTATGGAAGCTTCCTTTTTCATTTTATTGCAAAACATTTGTGAGGGCACTAGGGAGTAGGGAATTCACATTTTACAATCACATAAAATGGTGGACAGTAAATATAGTGTGCTATAGTAAATATGATTATAGTAATATATTGTCATGGTGCTTGTGACCTTTCTACCTTTCTACTAGACTTTTTTATTGTGTATCAAATGAAAGAAGGTGAACTTCGCACAGCCTTATTTGACTGGCTGTGTGTGTACATATTAATTGTGTGTGTTTGATGTACTTGTGTGTATGTCTTAGGGTTCTTCAGGCCTTTGCACATTTGTGTGTACACGCTTGCTTTTAACGTGTGTGTGTGTGTGTGTGTGTGTGTGTGTGTGTGTGTGTGTGTGTGTGTGTGTGTGTGTGTGTGTGTGTGTGTGTGCGTGTGTGTGTGTGTGTCCTTCCCAGACATGACTGAAACCAAACAAGTTGCTGCCTTCTTTGAAGAGAAAAATAGGATTAGCAATTAATTCTGATCTCTTTTTTTCAGAAAACGTCATTAGAGTTTAACGTCCACAGGCTCTAATCTGATTTGTTGCCGTGACAGATACGCCGTGCAACTGTGGGCATGCGTGCACACAGTTTGCCTTTGTGCATGCTAGTGTGTCTATGGTGTTGTACGTGCACATTTTTGGTCTCTAGTGTATGTTGGTGCTTGTGTGCATATGCCTGTGTGTGTGTGTGTGTGTGTGTGTGTGTGTGTGTGTGTGTGTGTGTGTGTGTGTGTGTGTGTGTGTGTGTGTGTGTGTGTGTGTGTGTCCTTCAGTAGTATTTACATGCAGTATATGCAAGGTTGTTTTTTGGCCATTTTAGGCACCATTTTGGAGTCCAATGGAAGTAATATCAATCAATTAAATCAATCAATTAAAACTAACTAAATTACTTTGGTCAGATCTAATGATTGTAGTCCGTCCCCAGTGGACATCTTTAGCAAGTTTGGTCTTTAACCTTTTTCAGTGTTATTAATTTATTATCTCTAGCTTTTCCAACATTTTAGACACATAAATGTTGATACTATATGTGCACCTTAGTCTTACACAAACCTAGGGAAAACACAGACTACTATTATTATTATTACTACTAGTATATATTACAAGTACAGCTACTGTGTTGCTGCATGTATTACTTACATGCTGCCTACATACAGTATGTTGGCACTTTTTTGCTACAACTTGCAAATAGTCCAAACCTTTAGATTAGGTGATATGGAGAGGTGAAGGAGGAGATGATCCTCCAGCAGGGGGAGCAATGTGTCCGTACAGCAGATGGTGTGCAGACATACTGTATGCACACCTAAACGAGTCATGTCATGTAGTCTGGAGTCGTAAACATCAAACTAAATATTGAAAGAATCTGCCACAGGGGAGAATTTACAGATAAACTGTGTGTGAGTATTTTATGAACTTGGCAGGAGCTTAGACTCCTTTCAAGAAGCGATTTTCTTTGAAAATGGAGCAAAAAGTAATAATTTCGCATTATTTTTTTCAGTATGGTTCGTAATTTCTCTTCCAAAGAAGCAAAACAGTTGTTTGATCAAAATTTGATACTGTTCTCAAAATTGTGCTGTTGTGATAATATTGGGATTTCATTCATTTTCACATCCAGTCTAAGTATTTTCAGATCAGGACATGAAAGGAGTATAGCTGCATTAATGCAAGGTTTTGGATTACTGTATGGGTAGATTTTTTGTATCATCTATTTTAAAAACGTGAAATATTGTCATCTATATGGTTTACAAAGACACACACACACACACACACACACACACAGACACCTACACCTGTACATTTCAGCTTTTACCTTCCCAGTACTCCAGGGCAATCTTTTAGTTAAAGTTTTTCTGCTGCCGCTATTCGTACTTTGTATAGGAAACAGAGATAAGTCAAGGCATTTGTAAAAATGGAAACTGTCCAGGATTATAGGAGGATGCATTTTTCAACTTTTTATCACACACAAAGCAGCATGGTATGGTCAATGCTGCAGCACATATATGTTTTTGTGTGTTTAGGTGTGAGGTAGCACATGGCTCACAGCTTCCACACACTCTTGGCTGGAGCCATCTACAGCTCATAAATTACCAGAAATCCCCCCTAGCCTTTTACCGGTTACTGCCATGTGTGATTGTGTGCCTGGCAGAGTTTGTGCATACATAATGTTTTTTACTGACACACGCACACACACACAATCCTTCTTCTCCTGCAGGGTGTCTGGCGGAGAACTGTTTGACCGAATCGTGGAAAAAGGTTTCTACACGGAGAAGGATGCGAGCACGCTGATCCGACAAGTCCTGGACGCTGTGAACTACCTGCACAAGATGGGCATTGTACACCGAGACCTGAAGGTACTGTAAGACAAAGACACACACACACACACACACACACACACACATTTTAAAACCATATGAGCAGTTCGTTTTCACTTGACAGCCAATGAGTTACTGGAGCAATAAGAGCAGTGTCTCGACACATACAGTGAATTGATTGATCAGCACTGTGTGTCTGTCACTTTCTTGTAAAGCTGTATAAATATTAGTGGCTCAGATTTTTTTTTTTTTACATAAGACTGATCAAAACAACCCTAAATTTAAAGTCCGTGAAAATCTCAAAAATCAAATAAAAACACTTGGTTCTCACGCTCCGTCTCTGTCTCCTTCCTCCAGCCAGAGAACTTGCTGTATTTTAATCCCCAAGACGAGTCAAAGATCATGATCAGCGACTTTGGTCTTTCCAAGATGGAGGGCAGCGGTGATGTCATGTCCACTGCTTGCGGCACGCCGGGATATGTGGGTAAGTTAGTCAGTCTTCCCTGGTCTCCAACAGTCTCTTCTACTATTTTTTCTTTCCCCTTGAACAAAGTCACCACACTCTAGTGTCCTGGAAACAGTTATAGAAAACTTAAAAACTTTTCAGAAGAGACAATTAACTAAGTCTGTTGTTAAGCTTTCCATTCCTGCTCGGCACATATGTGATGATCAATAATCTTTTTTTGAAACAATGGGCCCTTGATTTGTAGACAGAAGCAGGTTTTTGTGCTCATCATATTGGTGTTGTGGTTGGGTGATGGCGGTCATAGCTCCCACTACATATTGGTGTAAACATGAACTGAGCTGTCTCTTTGGATTCCTGCAGGCGCTGATCCAAAAAACACATGAAAAATGCAAAGAGCGCATGTTGTTCCCATCTGACACCATTCATGTTTCCCATTTACACACTTACACGCTCACCACTCTCTCACTTACTTAGCTTACCTTTCTTTATGATTCCTTACTTCTAAACACTGGAAATGTAACATGCAACATATATACAACCTTTCCTGAGCGCCCGCTTTATTTCAAGGACGTACTCTAAGTATTTACATGATGCTGACACAGTAATGTTTAGAAATGTTCAGTGTAGTGCCCTAAATCTCGTTTTGTCGTTCCCTATATAGTTCACTATTCCATAAAAAACTATGTGGGGAATAGTGAGAGAGGGAATGAGGGAATGGTTTTGAACAGAGCTTTTATTATCTTTGAGCGTGAGGTCAGATCAGGGGTCAGAGGTTGATTGGATGGGATGCAGAGCATGTGAGGTGGCAGAGAGTAAGGCACGCACAAACTGTCACATGTCTGACGGGTCTGTAATGTGTAACGGGACACACATTCTGGCACAACACCATTAACACAACAGCAGTTTGTTTGGGAATATCAGAACCACTAAAAAGTCCAAACAGGCCAATTGGTTGGTGCATACATAATATGATTTCAACAAAAAAATAAATAAAATACAAATAAAATATTTTCAAACAGTTTTAACCCCACCCATATCCCCAAAGAGGGTATATTATTCATGTGCAGTGATAAATGAAATGTAGGTTAACACTGAATGAGTATTCTTGTGTTTGTGTTAAATGTGTAGTGTTAGTCCTTTGTAGAACCTGAACTTTGGAGGGTTGGTGGTTTGTTACACTTGTGCTGAGTATATTTGCTACCCCTAAAATCGCAGGTGGCCCCAGCCTGGCCCGTCCATTTGACAAGGTCCAAAACCGCAACACTGATGAAGGTCAATGCAAAGTGTAGTGACTAGGGTTGTCAGTGGGGGTCCTGGGTGTTGTTAATGAGGAACTATATATATATAGGGTCAAAACCTTTCAGATTACTACCATACTGCATTTACATAGTTTTTTTTTTACCCTGAACTCAGTTTGTGAAGTAGTGAGCATCAGGCACAATGACCTCAGTGTGTAAAAATTCTCAATCTAGACAAACAACACACACCTTCCCAATGAGTCAGGGTCGATCTATAAACAAAGCTCTGATTCAGCGCATGTGCGCAGAGTTTATGTTTTCCCCAAGATATTGTTGGTATTTCTTCATATCTTGCTGTGTGTGTACAGGTGCCAAATGTATTTCGATCCAGCCGTGTGTGCGTGCGCGTGTGTGTGCGTGCGTGCGTGTGTGAGGGGATGTTATGTGAGGTCACTGTTGTCAGTAATTTGCTCTGTCCAAGGCTAATGAGCTGCAGGGGAAGGTCAAGGCCGGTCCTGTCTGCCGTACAAACACCAAGATCAGCGAAAACAACAGAGAAGAAGATATTACAAAACAGCTGAAAGAAAAATAATGTAGTTTCTTTTGTATCGCTTCCTCCGATTGGACTCCACCGATCTCCCTGTAGTAAAACAATGGCACAGCCAGCGCAGAGCGGCTTTACCGCTGATCATGTGTAGGTGGCTTAAAAGATAAATATAATCGCTAAATCATGACATCATTGCTTTGTTTGGGTTTTTAATTTAGGTCTTTTTCATGTCAGTTAAACTTCTTGCAGCCATGAGAACTTGTAACCCCCCCCCCCCGCAGAAGATTTCCCACCATTAACCACACTGACTGGAAGGACACACTGGATTTTAATTTGGAAAGTCATGGAGAGTCTGCTTATTTTCTCAGTATTCAGGCTCATAAAACAGCTACATTTCCATGTAAAAATCGCACAAGAGTTTTAACTGGACCTCAAGCTGACAAAAAAGGAATATGCTCCTAATAACACAATCCCAATTTAAGCTTAGTTTGCAAACACCAGGCTACTGCAACAGGGAGTAACATCAGGCTCATTCGAGATAGACCAGGCCTGCACAGAGTCGCTCACCGGCTCATCTCGTACGAGCCCATTAGTACATTAATAGCAAAAGCAAGCGACTAAGGCCCACCATTTTTTTCTTTCTTTCAGCTCCAGAGGTTCTTGCCCAGAAGCCGTACAGTAAGGCGGTGGACTGCTGGTCCATTGGAGTGATAGCCTACATCCTGTAAGTACCAACTGCTTATCTTTGCGTTACATCACACTATACAGCAAGTGGTTTCATCCAGGCAGCCTGACTGATCACCACACGTTCAGTTGGTGTCAGGCGACACCAACTGAACGAGAACAATACTGAACAATAGAACAAGAGCACCTAAACCGAGGGGATGAGGGCTTGAGGGGTTGAGACCGAGACAAGACCCAGATCAGACCAAACAACTGAAACATACAGTATATATTACATACTTATATTTATAGCTAATATTCCCTTTGAGTGAAGGGTGAAGAAATTTCTAAAGTTTTGGTACAGAAGCAGATTGATAACATCAGCCAGCTAGCTTCGTTAGCATCACTTACACTTACTCTTTCTTTATGCTTCCTAACTTAGTGCAGATAAAAAATGTAGGTGGTCCCATCTGTGTCGGTTAGTGTTACTCACTGCTGCAGGGCTTAAAGTGAATACTTTAAGCACGGCACCGTGCCAGATCTCACCAGATATATATATATATATATATATATATATATATATATATACTTATGTATTATAATCAAGTTGGCTGAACACATCACAGAATTCTGCTACTATCTTTTGCTGTGAAGGGTCAATTAGCCAGAACAAGTGGAAACACCTGTGTGATTGCAGGGTTATTGTAACTAATTTTGATATTTTAAGGGAATAGTCTTAGTCTTAATTCAATTGAATATATGTTTTTCACAGTAACAACATTTAATTTGTTATAGCAAGTACAGCACAGGTGTTACTAATAACATTAAAAATGGATCGGTTCTGTTCAAGTGTCTCATATTACAGTAATATCCACACCAGTTAAGTACTTGAGAGATCCAGCTGTGTGAATGTGTGCAGGGAAATGTACAAATGTGAATTTAGTTTGTTGCGCACAAATATTTAGACACAAGTGTCCAATTTTTGTTTCACTTCACAAAACCTTATTTACATTGGCAAATCTTATAAAACACGGGTAAATAATATCATCTATCAAATCAATTGAAAACAGTCCTGTTTAGACATCTGTCTTCTCCTTCATGTAGGAATCTGTGACATCTAATGGAAACACACACAATGAGTCACCTCAAGCTTAGCTTGTACACACACACACACACACACACACACACACACACACACACACACACACACACACACACACACACACACACACACACACAACCACTGGTTGAGTGGGGATGTATTACTAACTACACCTAAAACCAACTTGGCATTCATTTCATTAAGATAGGTAGCATTAATTTGTTATGCTCTGGCAACTGCAATCAAAGTTTACAACGCTAGTAAACGCTAATGTGTGCATGGAGTTTTCTGCCCTCAAAGGTAACTTTGGTGCCACGTGTGTGTGTGTATTTGTTGATTTTTCCGTGTGTGTGTGTGTGTGTGTGTGTGTGTGTGTGTGTGTGTGTGTGTGTGTGTGTGTGTGTGTGTGTGTGTGTGTGTGTGTGCGCGCACGCAGTCATCATCAGAGCCAGATGGCGCTTTGCGTAATGGCCTTGTATGGACATGGAGCTGTAGGCTAGACTTCTTTTTCTCTGCTTTTGTTTTCTTCTGCCGTGTCCCCCACCCCACCCCACACCTCTAACCACCACACACACACACACACACACGCACGCACACACACACACACTTTCGCGTTTTTGTGTGTGTATGTGGCTGATTCTTTTTGCAAAGATAGATAGCTAGATGGGTGTTGCATGGGTGGGTGGGTGGGTGGATGAATAGATTTTATTGTCATTCAACTATACATACAGAATGCACATATGAACGAGTTTGACAGCACATAAACATTAATATTGCACAAGTTGAAAGGTGTAAGCCTACTTGCTTCATGTCAGCACATCTGATCTATATCTGTTTAATAATCAGTTAATTACCTCATACCTCCACACAGGGATCAAAACCAAACATTCCAGTATGGTACAGAACGGCCAACTACAGCAGGGCACTGCAAAGGTTTCTCATAGTCTCTCTCTGTGTCACAGCCTTCTTTTATATTATATACATTGATCAATTTTCACAATATGTTTCTTTTTATGTCTGTGAACCACATATGTCTGTGAATTAATCTGTGAATGAAATTAGGTTTTGGTTTGCAGCTACCGTGTGTGTGTGTGTGTGTGTGTGTGTGTGTGTGTGTGCAAGGGTGAAAGAGAGAAAGAGCAGCTCCCTGCTGGCAATTAGCACAATTAGCGTTGGGATTCAGACTATGTTAGCTTTTAGCTGCAGCTCAGGTGGAAAGATCACTTCAGGTAATTAGCCAGGATAGTCACCTGGGATCTGCGGGTGTGCCTGCATGTGTGTGTGTGTGTGTGTGTGTGTGTGTGTGTGTGTGTGTGTGTGTGTGTGTGTGTGTGTGTGTGTGTGTGTGTGTGTGTGTGTGTGTGTGTGTGTGTGTGTGTGTGTGTGTGTGTGTGTGTGTGTGTGTGCCTGTGCATGTGTGTTCAGTTGGATGGATGGGAAGTGACGGGTGAGTCTTCAACCAAAATTGAAGCACCTCATGACACCAGGCAGACACTGTGTGTGTGTGTGTGTGTGTGTGTGTTGTGAGTGGGCTTAATGGAGTGGAGGGTTGGCTGAGTGACAGATAAGTCCATAACTAAATGAGAAGCCAGAATAACAAACGGAAAGCCTTACTTTACTCACGGCAGGCAGACTCCTTCTTCCTTTCTTCCCGGTGTGTTTTTCTTTTATTCTGTTTGTGTGTGCGTGTGTGGGTATTGATGGAGAACGGCATTTTAATGAGTTTTTATCAGAATCTCTTGGTGCATCCAGAACTTTAGTAATGAGGTGCAGATGATGTTTTTGGTTGAGCAGCAGCTCAGCTGCTGGTTCAGTTGGCTCATTATGGAGAATCAGACTGGAGCCTGAAGCTTCGGTTCGCACTGAGAACAAGTTATCTAATGTTCACTCGATTAAGATGATACAGCCAACTACTGCCAGGGCTACGAATAAAGAGGCTGTCACATTAACTACTGCGGGACCAATGTGACTTTGTCCCCTGCAACAAATACAGGCAAGAAAACCATTTAACAAACGGACACAATTTGCCGGCACTTGATACAAATCCCTAGCCTGGATGCCAGCCGAATTTAGCCCCGCCCACAACAATCGAGGTCGACTAGAATCTGAGTAGGACGATATCAGACTAACAAATCCCATGAAGACAGATATACATGCAAATTGCATGCAATTAACTGTTTTACAAAGACATAGAGACAAAAAACACATTTTGTTCATGTATAGTTATAATATGGTTGGAATCATCAATTTAGAAAACGATATTTTGTGAAATGATAACATGATCATATGTTCACATTCATATTCTACCAAAGGTCAATATGAAGAATATTGCCCAGGCCTTATCCAGGGCTGTGGGTGTTCATGATATATTGTTACCACTTTTATCAACGAGTCAAAGTCAGAAATTAACTTATTTTGTACAGTATGAAATGAATAAGTGAGTTAGCAAATGTGTTGATGACTGACTGAGGAATAGACTAAATGAAAGACGTAATGAATGAATGAACGGTTGACTGAGTACGTGTTTTGTCGGCAGGCTGTGTGGTTACCCTCCGTTCTACGATGAAAACGACTCCAAGCTGTTTGAACAGATCCTGAAAGCCGACTACGAGTTTGACGCACCCTACTGGGACGACATATCAGACTCAGGTTAGTCTTCTTCTTCTTCCTCCTCCTCCACCTTCTTCTTTTTCTGATATGTTGACCGTGTGTGTGTGTGTGTGTGTGTGTGTGTGTGTGTGTGTGTGTGTGTGTGTGTGTGTGTGTGTGTGTGTGTTTAGAGCATTTATGTTTGTCAGGTTTCCTCTTGAAGCAAAGATAGCAGACAGTGCTAAGAACAAATAGAAATCTCCCAAACCATAGTTACGTGGGTATTTGCAGATTTCTGCTATTTTGTAAGAAATAAAATCAATGAATCAATTTTTGGGTGTTTAATTTTTCACCTTAACTGAAGATGCAGCTCTCTCTGTGGTGACACTTTTCAGCCATTGTAACCCTCTGAAACCTGAACTCAACAAGCTATTGTTGTCATGATGTTTTTACCATGTTAGGGGATGACAGTGTCACCACTTTAGTCCAGACTGAAATATCTCAACAACTGTTGATGGATTGACGTAAAACGTTACACAGACAGTCATGTTTCCCAGAGTATGATTCTCAGTGACTTCAGTGATCCCCTGACTTTTTCTCTAACACTACCACATTTGGGGCTTGGAGATGGAAATGTCTTAACATCTATTGGCTGGATTGCCATTACATGTTTTTACACATTCAATTCAGGATGTTAATGGTTCCTTTACCTTTTATCAAGTTTAAATTTTGATTGTTTAGGAAAAACACCTGCAAAACTAATTATATATGGTATAATGAGCCTTTTGCTGTGTTTAGTGCTAATTACTAAATTGCAGCATGCTAACACACTAAGCTCATATGATGAGCACACTTAACATTATACCTGCTAACCATCAGCATTGTCTTTGCCTTAAAAAGTCTAAAAACATCTAAAATTTCAAAATCAAAATTGTAGGCCTTAAAAAGTCTTAAAGTATTGTGTTCTAGGTCTTACATCATTTTGAACAGGAATTAAATTGTCCTATTTTCCTATGTCCTTGAAATTAGTTTTTTTCTCAAATCTTGTTTTATAATTCAATTTATACTCTTTATTGATCTTTATTGATTACAATTTCTACTATGTTGTTATTACACACTACACACAGGCCTGAAATACACACACATGCTCAGGTCTTATACATGCACTAATGGAGAGATGTCAGAGTGAATGAGCTGCGACTGCTAGACCAGCACCCTGAGCGGTTGAGGGGGGGTCGGTGTCTTTCTCAAGAGCACCTCTTTCTTTCACTAGTCCAACTTGCTGTATATGTACAGATTATTATTACTCTGACACTATTCAATTTTAATAATTTTATTTACTTTGCAAGTACTTTTGTGACTATGCATTTCGTTGTAATATTATGTTGCGATATAGGTCTTAAACTTCAGTCACAAAGGTCTTAAAATGTCTTAAATTTGACTTGTTTAAACCTACAGAAACCCCGTCAAAGAATTGTTTTAAAATGCAGTGTCAAGTTGGCATGGTGTTTTGTGGTCTAAATTTATTGTTTTATTGCCCTCTCAATCTTTTTTTTTTTCTCCCAGCCAAGGATTTCATTGGCAGTCTGATGGAGAAAGATCCAGCCAAGCGTTTCACCTGCGATCAGGCACTCAGACACCCCTGGTGAGAAACACACTGGCACAGAATGTCATACACAGGCTAACAAAAAGGCATACAGTACAATCTATATATATATTAAGTTACAGTCAGAAATGTTTACATAGAATTTATGTGTGCGTGTGCGTGTGCGTGTTTGTGCGTGCGTGCGTGTGTGTGCGTGTGTGTGTGTGTGTGTGTGTGTGTGTGTGTGTGTGTGTGTGTATCAGGATCGCTGGGGATACAGCCCTCTGCAAGAACATCCATGAGTCAGTCAGCCGACAGATCAAAAAGAACTTCGCCAAGAGCAAATGGAGGGTAAATTTGGATTACTGCAGTTTCTTTGTGGTTTTGGCTCTATTGCAGCATATAACTCCAGTACCACTACCCAAACAATTGTCTGTGTTTTTAGAAGATGAATCACTCTATAAAATCATCCACGTTTCCTCCTGCATCTCTTAGAAAAAGAGAGAATAACCCGCAACCTCGAGACAAATTCCTGTCTCTTTAAGAACTACTACTCACACAGTATGCCAGTTCCAGCTCTGGGTGTTAATAGCACATCCAGCTTGTGTAATATTTAAACCTCACATGTTTTTAATCAAAGATAAACTGCAACAGAAGACACTATCATGGTATTTGTGCACTAGTTCATCAAAAGCAGATTCTCGTCTGCAACTTCAAAGCCATTATGAAAGGAAGAATCACTTTTTTGATCTTTTCAATGACGTAATATCCTTAATAATCCTAAATGTAATCCCCTGCTGCTTCACAGCACCTTGATAGTACGGAGACCTCATCCACAACCAAAAGATACACATGAAACCATCACAGAAAAGTTCTGCTCCTTTCCCCCTCTCAACGGATATTCCTTTGGTTTAAACTTCTGAATGACCCGTTGCCGTTATGTCACATAACATAATATTTTAGAGACACATAATAAAAGATGCTATGCTGAAATGTAAAAAAAACAAAACATGACTTTCCATTTCCTACCTCTCTCCAGCAAGCGTTTAATGCCACCGCCGTGGTTCGGCACATGAGGCGGCTGCAGCTTGGCAGCAGCATGGGAAGCAGCATGGACGCCTCCAACCCGCCGGCCAGGCCAAGCCAGACGCTGAGGCCAGCCCAGAGCCAGGCGGGCCAGAACCAGCCAGCTCAGAGCCAAAACACCGGCCAGGCGGCGCAGAGCCAGAGCACCAACACAGCCGCCAGCAAAAGCTCTTCCATAGACAACAACATAGCAGCTCCCCGCAAGGAATGTGAGTCAGTAGTATCAGTGGCACCAGAAAGTCAAGAGAACATATGGGCATTACACAAAGTTAAAGAATGGATCATTCGCTAAAACTCCTCCCCTGAGCGATTGTCCAATCCTAGTTTAGCAACCGCTAATAGTGGAAGTGATGTGTAGAGTGATACTCTGTATGTATAAAGAGGGGTGTGTGGAGAGTGTTTTTATAAAACAAAAAAAAAACAAAAGAGTAGTATAAATGTGGGGGACGGATTCAACAGTAGTCATGTTTCCATGTAATTGTCAAGCAATTTTTTTTTTTTATTTGCACAAAAGAAAATGTGAATTAGAAGTGTTTCCATTATCTGGTTTAGAACAAATAAACTAGACTCGTACTAGTAAATTACTTTCAAAAAGTTGACGTTATGCATGGTTGTAGATTGCAAACCGGCGCGCTAAATCAAAGAGTTTAAAAGCTATTTGGCTAAATGAAGAGAGGTAGCATTATACAAGTTGGCCATCTGTAGAGAATACAGGGGTGAGGCAGAGAGATTACCATCTCCCATTTTGTGTTTTTAACTTTAAAAAAATGAGCATAAAAACATTTTTGCAAATTTGTAGACGTTTTTTTTAATTTTGACGTTTTCTAATGCGATACTTCAAAATGTGCATAAAAATATGTTGATGGGAACATGACTAGTATGTTTGTCCGCTCTAACTTAAGTTGCATAAGCATGTCCGGCTACCTAGCTTACTGAATCTACCTCGCTTATTTTGTTGGGTTAAAAGTTATTTAAGGTATAAATCTTAACTATTACTTGTCCTCCCAGCATTCGGAGAGGCCAATCTGCCATCTGTTTGTTTGTTTTTATCAACATATACAGTATATAATTAAAGTTATCAACATATTGTAAAAGACAGAAGAAAAGAAAAATTATAAAAACACATATATATCAAGAAAACAAAATCATATACAAATCAGTCCAAATCTATCAAAAAACAAAAACGATAAGTTCGACAAAGAGCAGGCAGACGCATAATGTTTATCAAGCCTTGCCCTTACTTTACAATATCATATTATTACATAAAAAAAATAGATATGCATAGACAGCATATAAAATGTATTCAAAAGTCATACAATAATCCAATAACTTAAACAACATACAACTATACACTGTGTGTACATTCCCATTTATATATTCAGCTCACCTTTCTGTAATGGTCATGTATTGTTTTCTTGAATCTATTTTTGAACTGTATAATATTGATGAAAGGACATCCCGCAAAGATACACATGCTTTCATATTGCACATGTGAGAATAGAAGGTAAAGTTTTGTATTGAAAGGGGACATAGCTTAGCGAAAGGTCAGCAACAGCATTATTAAAAAATAGATATCACTGCTGATCCCTCTGCGGGCTCTTCCCTCTCAGGTGTAGCCACACCGGTCACGCCCTGCAGTCTGGCGTCTGCAACCTCTTCTCCCGCCACCGGGGCAGAGCTAAACCGGCCACATCCCGCCGCGGTTGCCGCGCCGGTCCTCACGGAGACCAAGTGACGCCAGGTCTCGCGGGGAACCAGCTGGGAGGCCACAGCGCTGTAAGGCGGAGAGAAGGGAAGAGACGGAGGACTACAGGAGAGGAAGAGGATCCCCTCCCCCCAGCCCTCTTCTTCTTCGTTTTGTCCTCTTCTCACTGCATTTCTACTTGGATGCGCCACACCCCCGCCCCAGCCCCCAGCAAGTTCCCTGCACTGCTCCTGGGAGAGCAGAGGACTTTACCTCTGCCCCACCGATTCAAGCCACACGGCGCCGTACTGTATGTTCGCCCGCCAATCAAACGGACGCCGTGTAGGATTCCTCCTGACTCTTCATTGAGGAAGTTCGTACGGCCGGCTGTGATTGGTTGCTGTTTAATGATAAATGGGGTGTTGACTGCTGCGAGCTCGGGCAGTTAATTGGTGGTTCACGGTGGGGCCGGTGGTATCATATTATTCAATGTCAGTCAACATCAACTTCCCTCCTGAATCTGGTCTTTCCTTCAACACTTTATTTAGCTTTTTTATTATTACTGTTAATGTTAAAGGTGGTATGTGTAACTTTTAAAAAGCAAACCCTTTTTTGTCAATTTGATAGTGCTACTTTGGTATGATTACTGGAAAATAACACGACCATCGCAGAAACAATTAGTCACATCCAGCAGATTACCTCCAAATCTGACCTGGTGACAGAGGCTGATAGGTCTTCTTAGTGATGGTCTGATTAGTTTACACTAATTGAACTAATGTAGCAAACTAATGTGACAATGATGTCATGTGAAAACGCTACATATTGCACCTTTGAGGCATTTTATGTTATGTCCTTATGGGCTTTTTGTCTGTTTGTGCTTTAATAAGTGCTTTAAAAGTACCATATGACTGTTGAGATGGGGAAACATGACTAAGCGCTTGTATACTTATGTATTTTGCACAAAGAGGGTCAGATATGTTCTAAGACACAGATTAGCCATCATCCACCTATGTTTATCAGAGAGTAGAGATTGTAAATCTTTATATATATATATATATAAAAAGAAATAATAACCCAGAGTGGATGTTAGAGCATTGTACAGCTTGTTTATTGCCTGAAAGATTCTGATCTGTTTATTATTTTCTTACTTTATAAGACTTTTATAACAATCACCCTTTAGGGGACACACATACAGGTTACTAAGAAACATGCAGCAGGTTTAGAGTAGGATAGGATAGAGGGATCTGCTGGAAACTGCCTACAGTTGAGAATGTTAGTGACTACACAATAGCTTGGCATTTGATTTTCCTAAACTGAGGAGCCACAAGCAGCACAGTGCAGTTCCAAGATGGCTACAAGACATGCTACAAAGCATCTCAAGATACCAAACTGCTTCCCATATGGGTCCTCAGAGTATTTGGCTTGTGTGGAGACAAGATGGAGAGGCTGTCACCTGCCGCCTTTCCTCCCCCCTTCCTCCAAAGAAGCCAAGCTGCACCCAGTTCAGAAATGCTCAGGGAAAACTGCGGCTGCACTGTGAGCTGGTGAATACCGATTTTCCTGGTTAAGGTTGTTCCGTCAGTGTTTTTGGACCAGGTGTTGTGTCATCCCAGTTAATGATCCAGAGCTCAAGGTGTTAGCTGCGTCCCCATTGCAGTGTTGTAGTGACTTCTGACTTGAATATTGAAGACTCAGACTTGGACCCAAACTTTTCCCTCCAAGGTTGTTTTTTTACTTGATCATCTTTCAGAACTTGTTCCGCAATTTTTTGGCTATTCTGTATTTTGTTGACGATGACAATCCCCAACCCTGGAACAGTGCGTCAGAGCTCTGTGCTTGACGGGATTTGGATGGAAGCGCAAAGACAACATGGAGGATAGGTTAGTTCTTGCTGTATTCGGGGATCCCTTCCTTTATAGCTCAACAGCAGACCGTTATTGTGCCCGAATTCAGAAGCTTGGTCAGCCAAGCTTGGTTCACACCAGTGGCGATTTTAGACCCTTTTTAGGGGGGCTCAAGCCTAAAAATTATAATAATACAAAACGTGTCTTAGTGCTTCAAGTTAGAGTTTGTCTGTTAGTGACAGTGGGCAAACAATTAATGTCATGTGTTGCTGTCACCAATGCTATGCACCTGTTACCCAGTCAAGAAAGGTTTTTTATGTTTTATTTATTGTTTATCATGTCAATTTATTCTGGTAGTCCATAAAGGGACTTAGTAGTTTTTTCATATGTTCAATATTTTTCATTTATCCTCTGTTATAATAATAAATACATATATTCATTGTTATTCAGTGAAATTATTAATTTAGCAGGCAGGGAGGTTTAACACTTTTGCAAGGCACTGTACCCGTTTCACAATCTCATTAGGGGCTGAGCCCCCCCTAAAGGTCTAATCCTAGAATCGCCCTTGGTTCACACAATTAGTAAAATGGTCCACCAATGGCAAATGTATATATTTAAGTATTTATTTGATTATGAGCAGCAAAGCCAAAGGATTTTTTTTACAACAAGGCTCCAGTCGTCCACAACCTACTTCCAGTCGTACTGAGGGTCCGGTTAAAGGCAGAGTTTTGAAAAATGTCGAGGCTTTTTAAGGCTTTTTATTTTTCCAAAACAGATGGAATTACTTAAATCCACAACTTGGAGTCCCTTTTTAATAATTCTAAGTTCCATATGACAGACTGACTTTGTTTTAATTAGTTCTTGATGGAACCTTCTCATGACTCTGACCCATGACTGCAGCAACCTGGATTGTGTCACTGTTTGCGATGTCTTTATAGACATAACTCAGAGAGCAGAACTGTACGATGTTGGGTGCCAACCTACGCACACATATCAGATTGTCATGATGCAATTCTTCTGATCCCTTTATTGTGAATTGTAGCCAAAGACAAGTGCTAGGTAGGAAGACAATTTGGTTCATTCTACTCGATGAATTAGGGAGAACAGAACTAGATAGGAAGCTGTTGGAGTGGACTAAAACTAAGAACTGAACTCTAGCTGCAAGTTAGTTTGGAGAGAAATGTATTCACCTTTGATCCCTTCCTAATCTGTTGCCATTTACCTTTTTTATAAGATACACAGAGTGCTGCTGAAAAAGTGAGACCACAGCTGAATAAAAGGCAGATGACAGTAAATCAACACTCTCCCAAGGTTTCTGGAATTCACTTTTGGCTCGCCGCGTTGTTGTGTGTATTAAGTTCCAGCGATTTGGCACTGAAGTTGATTAAAACAAACCATGACAAGGCATTTGTGGATGCTGTCCAGTCTAAATCTGTCCCCTTCCTCACCTTGTTCTCTGTCCTTTGACAGCAGCACCTACTTCCTTCAATAAGCTCTGCAAGGACAATTCCAGTGTGTGTGGATTTTCTGCTCTTTCCCACTGTTTCCTAAGCCAAAAATGCTCTAAACCGCATACTTTACAACCTTCCCACCCCATATGTAGCTCTCAGCCCCAAGCCCATTGGCCCTAACTGACTTAAATCGTTCAAATTGAGCCACAAATCTAGTTGACAAGAGAAATAACCTAATGTAACAAAAAAGACTACCAGCTATTGGTTGAAAGTTTTACTTTGAATCTTAAGTTTTTGCTTTATTAACGAGCAGAAATGCAGTACCAAATCACTGTCTCTGAATGTGCACATCAGTATACTAAAACATGTAAAACTACAATTTTATATTAGCAGTCTGGTTGAAAGCAGTCATTCCCAGTGATGGATTTACACTCACTGCAATACATGGCTCACGGTGTAATTGAAAACGTTTTACCAAAACTGATTAATAATTTCATTTTGGTCTTGTAGGAATGTAAAAACAAGACAAACCGTTAAAGGATAGGAATTATTTTCAGAAACCTCTTCTCACATGGGAATTGTCCACCTCGTTCCTATGTATGGGGCTCCAAAAACGCACACCAGATCTATTATGTTGTTGTTCAAGCACGTAGGCATAAAGTGTGAAACTTGCAGATGTGGTAACAGCACCAACATGGTTGATGCTTTTAGACAAATCATTGCAGTTACTTTAGGCATGTTGTCCTAGCAACTAATCCAGTCATAATAGAATTTATGTTCAATAGTTTTGTTAGGGTTAATGGTCTAAGACAAGGCCAGTTAGCCTTATTTATTTTATTTTAAATGTGCAGTCGTAGAGAAAGCTAACTTTTTAGGGTTTCTAACTGATTAACAATACCCACATGTACTACACCGTTAACCTTTCAGAAATATATATATATATTCATTCTGACATTTTTACAGTGGGCTCTTGTGATACATGTTTCTCTACTAACCCAACTCTAAAGTCAATCCATGTAATTATCCATGTGTTAATGAGGGGAACTTTTAACCATGTAAGGGCTTTATTCCTATGGTCACCTTTATCTAATTATTCACTGTAACCATGTATACATTGATTGCTATGCATTTTTTAAAACATTTTTAAGTGTTGTCAATGCTTTTTGTTGTAAGTGGGATCAGGAAATAACAACTTAGTTTGGGGGGGAAATAGTTGCAAGACACAGAATCCCTGCCAGATGTTAGACAATTACAATCACTTAACTATTAATTATCATTATTATTATTATTATTATTATTGAATGAGTTTCATTGTAAAAGCGGTGTACCAGGTTTCTCCTGTGGCACAAATGCTGTTATCCAATCAACAGCCAACACTGTAAGGATATGTTTCGTCAAGTGTGATGTCGTCCACCTCAGTGTGGATGTTAGGGTTTACGAATGTATTGTGAGGCAGGCTGGGGGTTCAGGTTCATGCTGCTCTGTGGTTTCATGTCTGCCATTAAAAAAAAATAGAAAGTTTTCTGAATGACTCTTTCCATGTTAAAGGTGCCTTGCCACATGTATTTCATTGCTTTGTGGTAATGTCTGAAGTTGGACTCTGTAACAGTTTTTGTGGAATAAATGCCTTGGTTACCTTGTTTCAAGCCATTCTAGTGGGGTATAGAAAGCCTGCAGGAAGACTCGATTTGTGCCAGTTCTCATTAATATTCAATGAGCTAAGCTGCTTGACTCTGATTGGCTAACAGCTATCCAATGAGAGCCTGGCTATCAGCATCCTTTACCCAGCACAACTGGGCGTGCTCATTAATAGTAGCTCAGGCAACGTCAGACTGACCAGCTTTTGTAATTGGCCTGATTTCTCCTCTTATTTCTTTTTAGTGGCTAGAGTTGACAGAGGAGGTATCAGTTCATTTTTACATTCACCACATAACACAAACACATATGGACCTCACATATTTGAAATAATGAAATGGTTTTGTGTGGCAGGGCACCTTTGAAGATGCTACTGTAAACTACTACTGCACTGTAAATAGATTGTGAATATGAATGATCATTTTCAAGATAATATTTACAAATGTTTTGCTGTTAAAACATGTGAGAGTTAATGAGTGAGCGTGTCGAGGGAAGTTGATTGTATTCTCTATGGAATGTTTCATGTAAAAACAAAACAAAAAAAGCTAAAAAAAATCCCCTTTATTCCCCACTGCAGTTTGCTGTCATATATACTGTCCAGCATTATGTGGCTGCTATCTGCAGAGCTACACAGTGCAGTTTAACGCCATTAGTGTTCCACCACCACTGCGGTGTCAGTCCAACTAAAAGTGAAAGCATTGTTTACTGAACTCAGACTTACGTTTTTGCCATTCTAAAGGAAGAAATCCAAAGCTGTGACCGACTCTGAAGTACACTGTTAATGACAAGGAGTGCTCGTGTCCACCCTTTCCCCTTTGAGCTCATACTCCTTTTTTTTTTTTTTTAAAGAAGAAGCTGTCAAAAAAGATGAAAACACAAGCATGTTGAAAAAAGTGCTTCAAGAAGTCAACTTCACCATGAGTGTTTGCATAATTGTATATGCCCTTGTATGATGTTAGTATCTCTGTATGTAAAGATGTACACAGGTTGAGAGTTCAAAGTCCACAAAAAGCTGAGTTTACTCAGTAAAAGAGTTTCACTTCTACAAACAGTTTTGATAGGCGGAAATAATCTCATCGCTTATTGCAACACAGCTAACTGGCATTTAAATATGGAGGGCTGGGTACCATGTTCCAATGTAAGTTGCTCTAATGCTGCTTATGAGAGTGCTGATTCCCTGTAATGTGGACATGGCATGAAAATAATTTATTAACAATAACTTGAGACTTTTTTTTTATTGTACCAAGTGGCAAGGAATGTTGCTTATTTATTTATTTCATTCATGACCTTTACATTTCTACTAGCCTACTACTTAACAAGTTAGCATTGGCCTTATATGCTAGTTGGAAATTCAGCTAATGTAGCTAACTTAGATAGCTTATATAATGTATTCTAAAAAGTTAAAGACCAGCCCTGTTGCTTAATTTGTTTTTAAGTAATTCAAGTAGGCTACATGTAGCTATTGGCTATGTCCTATTGGCTAGGCACATTAACTTACCTAGCTATCAATAGCCTTAAGGGCTAGTTGGAAAGCTAGGTAGCTAACTTAGATACCTTATATAATGTATTCTAAAAAGCCAAAGGCCAGAGCTGTTGCTTAATTTATTTTTAAGTAATTCAAGTAGGCTAAGTAGCTATTGGCTATGTCCTATTGGCTATGTACATTAGCTTACCTAGCTATCAATAGCCTTGAAGGGCTAGTTGGAAAGTTATGTAGCTAACTTTGATTGCTTTGTGTATATATAGCATGACTATGTTATCCCAAACAAGCAAAGGCTAGCACTGTTGCTAACTCTGCCTCCAAGGAAGTCACATCCATAGCTATTGGCTATGTTCTTTACTTAGGCTACATAGTTAGTGGTGGATTTCATGCTTAATTCTACACATCAGAATTCATCTTCTATTGAACTAGACAAAGATTTGAGTTTACTTATAATGTTTTGTTATAAATTGTTGTCAAATACTTAAGGAGTCACGATATTAGCATTGTCTCTCATGTACTCAAAAGGTTGTAAGCATTACTAAATCCAGTGTAAAGCTGCCTTGCTAGCAGCTGTGTTTCGGGTCTAGCTAATGTTAAAAACAGCCTTTACCTCAAGATTTGACTCAAATAATAGAACAGGAAGCCTTTATTTTTCCCGCAAGGGGAAACACATTTAATTTAATGAGAGCAGCTCTGCCTCTGAGAATTGTTTGTAGGACTAAAACTTTTTGGGACCCAATGTCTCCCTGTGGGTGTCCTCGTCCAGAGCCTGCTGAGTTGTAGCTGGCTGTATTGTATTTACTCTCTGCATGTGACCACAACAAATTGCCATCCTGTGCAGCGTCACCACGCCAACGACACCCATGTTTCTCAGAGCGGGCACCGCCTGCCGCACTTATTGTGCTGTGATGATGATTATGATGATAATGACTTTCTGTTAATGGGGCTTGTATATCAGATGCCTTCGACAATCATGTGCACATATCAAGAGTTACCATGACGACACAGGACAGAGCGACTGATTGTGTCTCCTTTGTCTTTCTCCTGGAATAAATCCTGAATGATGGTAATAAAACTCTATATTTTTTTGTTTGGGTCTGAAAAAATAAAATGGGGCTGACTTATTAGTACTACTTATCTTATTAGTACTACTTATTAAAATTAGGAGTACATTTCCTGTGTGTGTGTGTGTGTGTGTGTGTGTGTGTGTGTGTGTGTGTGTGTGTGTGTGTGTACACTCAGTATTTCATAACTTGCAACTCCAGGTTCCATGCGGTTCCATGTGGATATAAAGCAGACACCAGACCCACTTTATCACTTTAACTGACATATTGTCTAGTTATGCTGCACAGCAGGTGTTTAGACAGATGATGCAAACTCATAAGGCACATGTTGCCTTTAATAGCACATAGGATACATTATTAGGTGTAAAGTATTAAACACATTGTCTACAGATGTAATTTCCCCATAAAAAAATGAGTTCAGCCTCTTTACACTTCAGTTGAAACTAAGGGTTCATTAAGAGTTCAGATGGAAACACCCTTGAAAAAAACTGGTATTGATTGGTTGAATTAAGCAAACCCCATTAATGGTTAATGATATTTTTACTTTGGAAATCAACATTTGTGAATTATTGGAAGATGTGAAATAAGTTGCTGTTTTACAACATCAAATATTGTAATAGTGTTTTTGCTGTCTATGTTGATGGCCAGAAACAGCCAGTGTGTGTGTGTGTGTACGATCCAAGTGTGTGTGTGTGTGTGTGTGTGCGTGCATGTGTGTTCCACTGTACTTTGTGTCAAGTGCTAGTTAGCAAATGTTAACATAAGTTAGCTTGCTAGCACACTAAATCAAGATAATGAACATGATAACCATTTACCCGCTTAGTATCAGCACGTTAGCATTGTCATTGTGAGCATGTTAGCATGGTCATTGTAAGCATGTTAGCATGGTCATTGTAAGCATGTTAGCATGGTCATTGTAAGCATGTTAGCATGGTCATTGTATGCATGTTAGCATGGTCATTGTAAGCATGGTCATTGTAAGCACGTTAGCATTGTCATTGTAAGCATGTTAGCATGCTTAAGTTTACATGGCTTAAAACACTAACATTGCTTTAGACTATTATGCTACGTTCATATGGAATCAGGCAAACCGAATATCATTTTAGTGGACGAGAGCAATTAGTGAACCTTCCAGAGAATCCGGGCAACCGTAATGGTAGACGGGGTCGTGTAGATGGTACCAAAGTCTCGTAAGATGGTTGAGGTTACACATTGGCCTTGAATGGTTAAGGTTAGGAGAGGTCGTTGAGCAACAAGTCTCGCAAGAGTTTTCGCAAATCTATAATTATCATTTAGATGTAGAATAGATGGCATTGCTATCCAAAGTTAACATAAACTTTTTTTCCACACAATAGAATTCACAACCAGATATTCTGTAGCGCCCTCACACAAGGAGTAATTAAATCCTACAGAGATATTACAAGAAGCTACACGCATTACTAGAGTACTTACATAACCAATAGACATTTTTATTTAACGTTTTATTCTATTCTTTGTGAACAATACAACATCAATGCAACTTTTCATCATGCATGTTTCGTCCAAAAGGTGTTGTCCTTCTATGAACGCCGCAATAGTCTGCTTTGTTTACACAATCACAGCAAACCAAGACTTTTGGCTTCTTCATCTCGATGCATTTGGTGCCTGGTGGTGTTCTTAACGATGCTTGTTGACTTTTGCTCAACTTTGTGATTGTTACTCGGAGTGGAAACAGACTTCATTTTGCACTGCAGTAAATATGCATCTGTTTTCTCCATTGACTTCATACACATTAGTGCTGTATTTGATATTGACTCTGCATTTGATTTGTAAGAGGGAAGAAAACAATGGGGAGTAGCTGCAATGTAAATGTGCTGTATTTATATAGCGCTTTTCTAGTCTTAACGACTTTTACATCAAACAGGATACATTCACCATTCACACACATTCATACACTGTGGCCGAGGCTGCCGTACAAGGTGCCACCTGCTCATCAGATAAACACTCACACACATTTACACTCCGGTGCGCAGCATCGGGGGTAACTCGGGGTTCAGTGTCTTGCCCAAGGACACTTCGACATGGGACTGCAGGGCCAGAACTACCAACCTTCCGATTGGCAGGCAACCGCTCGACCACTGAGCCACAGCCGCCCCATTGCTACCCTCTGCCCTTCTATCTATGCTATAGTTAAGCTAATATACAGTACATTGTTTAAAAGCAATCTCGACTGATGTGCCTTCATGTTGCTTGACATGATGTTCAGTTTTCCCTGCTGAGCAGCCTTAGCCTGAAGGTTTGTATTTGCTCACCACAGATACTGAAAGTTGTGTTAATATTGGTCTGTTATTAGCAGAGTTGGGCCCGGTGAAGGTTCCTGTGGTGCTTTTTCCTCCGTCTCAGTTGGAGCTTTTCCTCCTGACTGCCCATCTATCTTGGTGTTGCACTGAGAGTAGCACACACACATTGAATGCTCTTTCAAAATTATTCATCTCTCACACACACACACACACACACACACACACCAAAGCCCTGAAATGAAAATTGTGAAATCAAAGTATTTCAAATCCCATTGACACTCATGCACAATAACATGCACATGTAAGGCATCACAGGCTCAAACACGGGCACACACGTACACGTACACACACACACACACACACACACACACACACACACACACATACACACAGCAAAACTGTATTTCTGTTAAATCAAAATCATTTTCACAAATTTGTATAAACATGCCCACGCACACACACACACACACACACACACACATACCCACACAGCTTGTTGACTTTGGCTGTCAAGCTGTTAGTGTGTTTGTGCTCAGAGTCACTGATCTCTTTGCTTCTTAAACTGATTTCTCCTCATCTTTAATTCAGGGCTTTACCCTCTCTCATCCTCTCCTCCAGCCCTTCTCTTGCTGCAGGCTTTCTTTCCCTCCTCTCTCCTCTCTCACCCGCAGAGACATGTTGCTTTGTTCCTTACTAAGCAGCATATATTTATTCCATAAAACTAATTGCCTAAAAAAAGGCAGATCATCTGAAACAGCGTGATAACACAGTTTTTATAGAAAAAAATAAGAGGTGGGATCATGGCATGCTGGGGGAATTGGACCATCCGTGTCATTTGGGCTGACATTTCTGAATTTAAACGGCAGGGGGTGACGTGATGTTTCCCCTCTAACTGTCTGTTTGCTAGCAGTTAGTAAGCTACAAATTAAAACCAAACATTAAATGCATTGAAAATCCTCTCACAGTAGCATAGTAGTATAAATTATTTTTTACTTTACTTTGAGGAAGACATAAGCATAAGTTATTTTTTTGTGATCAAATGTGCTGCAATAGCAATGACTATTATTGCCCATACTTGTTATTATTCTGCCTCTTTTTTGTTCCGCTACTAGTCACGGAGCGTTGCCAACACGTGCACACAAAATACATCAAAACGTGTGTAATGATCGGGAATAGTGTGCTATGTGTTTACAAAGACATTTACCATGCGGTTTTCACGAAATCGGCAAAAAACAGCGCAAAAGTTCTCATAGACTTTAATGGGAAATCTTTGGGAAATCGCTCAACATCGCTCAAAACGCCACCTCTTTGGGGCCATGCTGTATCGCCAAACTTTAACATAGAAACATAATTAAAAGTTTAAACTGAAGACAAGACTTTGGCGTTTATTGCACTGAATGGGCATTCAGATATCAAGCACGGTTTCTCCCAAAGCACAGTTTATGTATCATCCAGTTTTCAGACTGTTTCAGATTTTCCAATATGTGTGTATGTGGCTGAATGGTGAGAGCTAGAGTAGAGGACAGAGGGGGGGAGCTGCAGTACAATTCTCTGAATTTCTTTCCAAACAAATTGCTCTCTCCCCTACAGTTTTCACTCTTCATACAACATGGTTGGTCAAAATATAGACAATCTTGACACAAAAAACAAAAAGAACGCAACAGAAAGAGTGCCATCCACAGCTTACAAATAATACATGCAGAAACAAACATACATAAACGCATACATAAACAGACACACACACACACAGACACTAGAGAGGGGACCAATCACACGTGCAAACAGAAGTAAAGACTGTAACACAAAATAGATTTCAAAGACCCAGCCACGCTGAGCCAAGTATCCAAAGTCTGTTCTGGGGCTTAGACTTAGACTTAGACTTCTCTTTATTAATCCTTTTGGGATGGCTCCCGCAAGGAAATTGAAAATAGAAGTACAGTATAAAGACAACAAAATAACAGTAATAATAATAACAATAAGAACATTAGTCAAATAAAAACAAAAAATACCATAAATTATTATCAAAGTGTCAGTGTTAAGTCCAGTGTTAAAGTGATAAAATGATAAAGTGACCAGGTATTAATGTAAGTCCAGGTGTGTATGTATGTATGTATGTATGTATGTATGTATGTATGTATTGTCCTCTCCGCCCTATTTCCTCCTCCCCCTGAGTGAGGAGGGCTGCATTAATGTGAGCCGCAGATAGTTCCATGTATACAATATCCAAATACGAAAGGATCCATGTACGAAAGATAAGTCATGAGGAGGCTTCCAACGGGTGGCAATCATCCTCTTAGCAGCTGTAAGTCCAGCAAACACAGCACATTTTTGATCTTTAGAGAGCTGGAGGCCTGACAGGTCATTCAGAATCAAGACCTTAACAGTAACGGGCACAGTAACATTAATCAAGGCGGACATTTTACAGGATAGCACTCCCAGATCATGTGAAGATATATACCTTAAGCTTTTAGTGGGAAGAACATGCATAAAGGGCTGTTAATTATTTTCATGTGGTGCATTTTCACGGGGGTGAGATATGTCCTATGAATGAAATTATAGTGAATCTGCTGATGGAATGTTAGACCATACATTATGCCAGTCAAGATCGAGGCCTGGCCAATCACGTTCCCAGATCCTGTCAATAGGAAGGGCAGCGCGGCCAGATACCACCAAGAACTGATAAAGCCTGGATACCATACCACAGTTTTTAGGCTGCACAGTAAATAACTTCTGAATAGGATGGATGGGTAGAGCCCTCTGCCAGGGGACACTGTGTGCCTTGAGTGTCAACCTTAAATGAAGATAAAAGAAAAAAAGAGGAACGTGGCAGACCGAATGCATTTTGTAAGTCAGAAAATGGTAACAAGCCAACCTCGCCAAAATGTCTTTTAGACAATGAACTCACCTTTATTCCCACTGTGGAGCTGTTATCAGCCTCCTACCAAACAGTAGTGTCCTATTATTGAATAATGGGGAACAAGTGTGTGAGTTACAAGATATATGGCTAAATTGTTTTGATAAGATGAGATAATGGGGCTGAAGCGTAGCTGGCATTGTTTGTTAGAAACATTGGCAAAAAGAACTCTCTGTCCAAGAACTTTCTAAGGTATGCCAGCAAACAGACAGATCTGGATTAAGCCAGGTAAGGAGGGGTCTTAACACAAAGGACCAGAAATAATGTTTAAAGTTGGGAACTGAGAGGCTACCATCCCTTCTCCTCCTCTGTACAGTAGACATCTAAAGTCATGGCTGCTTGCCTTTAAAGATAAGATAGGTTTAGACACAGCTGATTGTAGTTAATGCCAGTAGCCTGCAGAGCTCACAAAATTGACCCTGGGTAAAACATTCATTTTGACCACTCAGATACAGGCTTGAATCGGGCAGACCTATCCACTTTTCCATATCCTTCAAAACGCTGTGCAGAGCAATAGAATAGTTATGTTTGATAATCTGGTTTAAGCAGGGGAAGACCTCAATGCCTAAATATTTAAACTGCTTGACAATGGGGATGTCGGCAGAGATGGTTGAATTGTGGGCAGAACCATTTAAATGAAGTAGTGCAGACTTTGACCAGTTCATTTTAAAGCCTGATAAGCTTCCATACTCCTCGCATAATGATAGAAGGTGAGGAAGAGACTGAGAGGGGTTTTCTAGTTAGAGTTAGAAAATGAAGGCTGTGTTAACATTCCTTGAGAATTCACCCTTTTCAACAGAGAAGTTAACCATGTCAAGAAGGAAAGGGCCCAACTGTTCCCAAAACGTTACCTAGAATTCAGGGGGGAATCTCATCAAAGCCCGGTGATTTTCCTTTTTGCAGTGCTTTTCTGCACTGCCAATCTCAGTTCTTAAGCATGTGTTCTTTTAAATGCTCAACTCTATGCTACGTTACTCAACATGTCAACATCCTCTCTCAACCATAAACGGGAAATCTGGTAGATGATGGTGAATCAATCAAAAAACTCTAAGTGATGTGTTCACAGGAGTGACTGTCTGTCACATGTTAATCCTAATTACAGTGCAGTGTAACTCACTCACTGTTGATCACAAGAATTAGACATGAAGTAATCACACTATTGATTATTTTAATGTTTGCCCTCACTGCTGTCATTTGAATGGATTAGTTGGAGAAGTGACACTATTTTCCTCTTTGTCTGGAGACATGTGTACATTCAAAGGTTGATTTAGACGTGCAACAGAAAACTCAGATTGGACAGATAGTCTCGCTAGCTCACTGGAGCAAACTGGTAGTGGAACGTCGTACATATAGGACTTAAGAGTCCTTTGTCAAGCAATTCTGTCAACAGTACAGCGTGGGTTGTCTGATACAAAGTCTAACAACACTTATTTAAAGAGTTTTTTATAGTAGATCCTGTATTTCTTTTAATGATGCTGTTCTCTGCAGCAACTTTTTTTTCAGGAACTCGGTTATCAGATATGCAAGTTTGGCTGCTGCAGGGTCAGCAAAGATATAAAGTACTTCCTGTACTTGAGTTACTTGCATGCTAACTAAGCATAGACCAAGACAATGAAGGTCTGCTACACTTTTTGAAAAAAGCAGACTGTTTGACACAATGTATACACATTCCTTGGTATATTATGCTTTATTTCACGCCTCAACATTACTGAGTGTTTGATTAAGTCCCACGAGAGAGAAATGCCAATTTAGCTTTTGATGAAATCACCCCTCTCTCTCGCTTTCTCTCTCTCACTATCTATTTCCATCCTGCCTCTCTCGTCGTTTTGTCGTGTTTTCGACGATATGTTTTCCTTTCATATGCTGTGGTCTCGTGATGCAACGGCTGCTCGGCTCCCTCCCGAGCTTTTGGCTCTTCAGACTGAATTAGAGGAATATTTTAGCGACGTCCCGCTGTTCAGAACATTGCTGCCCACACACACACACATTCCAGTCACTTGATGGACCAGACACACACACACACCTCTTTCTCTCCTTATATACTGCACATACTGTACACACATGCAATGTCTCCTCTGACCTTAACCTCTCTTTACACTCTCTGTGTGATGCTGTAGGGCTTAGCTGAACTGCTGAGTGTGTGTGTGGCTGTTTGTTTTTTTGTACTCCGCTGACCCAGATGTTAATGGTCTTCTTCAAACATTGTCACATTCACACTGATGTTCATCCAAGTTCAACTTTATATGCAAAAAAACATTCAAATGTTACAAAGAATATCCACATGCAAGCTGATGTTCCTCAAAAAAACTCAAAATGAATAAAAAATAAACCTTCTCAAACATCCCCGACAATTACACCTCTCTCTGCTCACAAAGAATATAAGACAAAAAATCACAACACCATTCAAATGAAATGTAATGTTTCTTATCATCGCGTCACCAGGCCTCGATAACATAAAAGACATGTTTCAATGTCTTTTCTTTGCTTAAAGTGCCCATATTATGAAAAAAGTTATTTCCACACCCATACAAACTTGGAAAAACTATCCATGCTGTTTTGAGTGAGATACAGTTTCTGAATGTTCTCTGGCTTCAGTCTCCGAATGAGCTGTTCAAAATCTCCACGGCTTTCTACGTCACGAGCCGAGACGAGGTGGCTAACCGTAGCATGCTAGCTCGTTCTCAAACACACACTAGTTCATCATAATCTCCAAAAGAACTACTTCCATGTCCCTGTTCTGCAGGTAGTCCATAAGTGGCCCTCGTTTAGAAGAAGTCTCCCCGCTAACCCTGCCTTGGACTGACCAAGGTTGGAGAAAGAGTTATCTAGCTGATGTGATCTTACCTAGCTACTGTATATGTGCAACAAAGATAGTTAAGAAGTGAGATGTCTCACTCTGTAGCTAACAGTGAGGCCATTAACGCACTACTAAATCCAATCTGAACACTTCAGTAACAAGTAATCTAACTGTTACTATTTCCAAACCAGTAATCAGATTAAAGTTAGTTATCCAAGTTACTCTGCATTACTACAGTATTTTTAAGGATCATTTTTATTAGATAGTGACTGTGGACAGATGTGAAAGGGGGAGAGAGAGAGATGGGGGATGACACACAGCAAAGGGCCGCAGGCTGGATTCAAACCCAGGCCACTGCAGAACTCAGCCAACATGGGGCGAGCGCACTAATTGAGGGAGCTATAGTATGAGGACATTGCCAGCATGAAGACAGTTCATGCGTACCACGCAGCGACACAAACGTAAACAGTGGAGGGAGGAGAGAGATGAGTGTTTTCTAGCTGGAAATACAGTCACTATTTTGAGTTTGTGTCAGCTAAAGACAGCAATATTAAGGTTGGTTGTACACTCTGTGCTGGTGGTGATGAAGTGCTATCTAGCTACAAAAACACTACGTCAAATTTGAAGAAACATTTGGAGTCAAACATACAGAGTAAGTCTCCACCCCACCCCCCACCACCCAAACAACAAAAGCTGGACTTCGGTGCAAAACCAGTAAGTGGGGGAGAGTTGAAGAAGTTGGTCGGGATATGCATGATATATGCGCTTTAAGTTCTACAGTAATGTTTGGTTGTTGCAGATTGTCCTAGATATGTATTTAAATCTGCTATAATCAATATTTATCAATATTAATTATGTGGAAAGGCTTGCTTGTAGTGATGAACCCACAGAGAATGATTACCCAACTCTGCAGTTCCACTCAGCTCTATGTACAGGTACATTGTGGCATCTTTCGGCTTGTTATTTAGGTTTTTTTTGGCCTGCAACATTAATGTTTTGATTCAGTCTAATCAGTGTTGTTTTCAGTCGCAGCAGGGAGATGTTTTCTGTACTAAAAGAATAAAAAGCTCTCCTAAACCCACTGTACACCACCTGCCCAGCACCAAACAGCAGGCAGACCAAGTTAGCAGGCTGTAACTAAGTACATTTACTCAAGTACTGCAAGTACAAATGTGAGGTACTTGTACTTTAGTTGAGTCTTTTCTTTTCAAGCCACTTTCCATTTCTACTCATTTCAAAAAGAAATATTGTACTTTTTACTCCACTACATTAATAAGACAGCTTTAGTAGATACTTTACAAAACATATAACAAATTATAAATTAAACTACCTAACAATATAACGGGCTACAACTCAAGCTGAAATGATTACACCATTAAACACTTAGTTGATTGACAGCACTGTTTGGGTTGTTTCCAGTTTTCTATAATGTGAGCTCTTTTACTTTTAATACTTTTAAGTACATTTTACATACTTTTATTTAAGTCACAATTACAATGCAGGACTTCTACTTGTAACAGTCTTTTAAATTGTGGTATTAGTACTTTTACTTAAGTAAAGGATCTGAATACTTCTTCCACCACTGCCTCCGACCTCCGTAAACACGTATGTCTTTCAAACTTCATGCAATGGGTAACACTTTCTGTTTTTTCATTACAAAAAAACCCATACCAAGATAAGCCCAATGACATCACTTGGGTTACTTTTAAGAATTGACAAAGCTTCGACAGAGCCACAAAAGATAGTTTTCCATCCTACCAAACCGTAAAGTGACTTTGACATGTAAATAGGTGGCATGTCCCTTTAAATTATTAGTTCTCATCGTCTTGCTGCAGCCTAAACAGACCTATCCATGACTTTCTTTTGTTTTACAACTGAAACTACTTTTACTTCACTTTGGAAAAACCAGCACTCCAATAATAAGCTCCTGCAAAAAAACAAAAAAAAACCTATGTAGATTATTAGTGTGTTTAGTCATAATGTGTAATTTGCTTTTTCTTTGTCCCTTACATAGAGACTGCCCAGCAGTCTCTCGCTCTCCACGGCCAGTTTTCAGTCCCGGTGGGTTGCCAGTTTGGGTCAGGTGTTGGATTAGTTAAAGTTGCATCCTCTTGCGTAGCGTCGTGCTTGCATAACGCCCGAGTGGGGGCTCCTCCTGTGTTATGGCGTTGAGGTGTTGCCCCACCCTGCGCTCTGCAGCCTTTAGCCTCTCCTGCAGCTCCTGCGCCTCCTGCTCAGCTTTGCGTGCGGCCTTGCGGGCGTTCCTCAGGGAGCGCTTCGCCTTGCGAACGCGCTCCTTCAGCTGCCGGTTCCTGCGCTCGGCCGCGGCCAGGCGCTCCTGCATCTTGCGGCCTCGCTCCTCCTCCTCGAACAGCGCAGCCTGCACCGAGGAACACAGCAGCTGGAGACGGCAAGGAGAGGGGAAAGTAAGTTAACATACAGGACGGCTTGTTTTCCTAACAGGCAAACCAGACTGTTGTAAACTTCCAGTTGCCATCTTTGTCAGATGGTTGTGTAGTGTGGGAGCACTGGGGATGGGATTTTCCCAGCAACCTTTTTGAAGAAAAAAAGTCTTTCTCGCTTTGATGTCCACAATGTTGTTATTTCTCCCTTTCTCTCCCTTATACTTGGAAGGAGAGAGGATGGGGAAATAAAAATGGAGGTCCTGACCCTCGTCATTTACATTTATCCACACAGGCTGCCTAATGCCAGAGCAGAAACATGAGGGGACAAAGTGTATGTGTATCTGTGTAACATAAATTCACATGGAGCGCCCTTTTCTCCCAATTCCAGGGTCACATGCTTTGATATTTTGGGGGCCCTAATTTTCCATCTCGTTGGTAGAGCACAGCTGACCTCAGGGTTAACAGCTCTTTTAGTCACAGTGGGGAACGCATGTGTGTTCATGTTCCACTGCACTTCGTCAGAGGAACATACAAACCTAGGAAATGTCCCCTCAGTTGATGGTTAATGCTAATTGCTCCTTGTGTGCCACTAGTGCTTTGCTAACAAAGGCACAACACCAGTAGTCTGCATCAACAAAAGTACATTTCCAGAATAATGGCATGACATGTCCCTCACGTCCCGCTCTCTGTGTGTGTTGCCGGTCTCCAAATCCCTTTGCTTCAGGAAAACAACTTTGAGCTAGCAAGCTACACGCTGAAAATGACGAGGCAACGAGGCAGGCATGCTTGGTTCTTTCAGGGGAATGATTGTAAGATTACAAAGAATATGTACTATCTAATCAGGACTTTTTGGGAGCAATTGGTGGGATTCCTATAGACAAAGTAGACACAGCCATACACTGCTAAAGCAAATGATGTTTAACTTTGTACCCAGCTAATTTAAATAGCTCACATTACTGTGTTGTGTGAACAGTCAACTTCCTTAAACGTTATATGTGGTTCTTAAAACACGTTCCTTCCCCGAGACTATTTAGCATAGCCTCCGTCGTTGCGTCAGGAGCTTAGCTCCGCCTAAAATGATTGAGATTAGTTTAAAGAAAGGAAAAAAAGTACGTTTTTTTTTCTCTTATCCCAGAATGTAGCTGTGGTGCAGCCAGACGTTACTCTACAGTGGTGTGGAGATGCGAGCCTACACCAGTATCACCAGTGGCTGTGTATCGACAGTGTATTCTGTATTTGAGTCAGCGTATGAATATTTTTGGCTTTACTAAATGCATTGAAACAACATAAAGTAGATCACTGATACAAAATAGCTACCGCACTTCTTTTTTTACCAATAATAAAAACGTTCGCATACCGTCAAATGAACTTGCTGTGGCCTGTTCACACCCGCCTCAGATGGCTACAGATGATGATGGCCTCAATGGTTGCTTTAAATATATTCTAAGGTGTGTCTTGGCACCAGTTTTGAGAACTATGATGTTATTGCAGTAAGGTTTAGGAAATAGATTTTTTCTTTTGCCAAGAGTAAGATGAGAAGATAGATATCACTCTTGGGTAAATATTTAGTTTGAATATGTTTAACAAGTAGAATGTACTGTTGACTCTGTTCTGGTTTGCAAAGATTAAGCATGATCTCATATATTAAATGCAAAAAAGGTGTTTGTAATTGTCTCCACGTTGAATCTATATATTTCATTAAACGGAAAGCTAAATTAAATCTAACCGATTCATGGGAGCTACTTTGTGTTACTCTTCACAATGATGTCTGTGGAACATCCTGAGTAATGGGGAGAATTTCTCTGGACAGGGAGGTTGCATTTCTTTTGACACACAATCAAGGTCACCTAAACCTTTTCTTTTGCAATTTGGGTGACCTGACCCTTTAAAGGGAAGTCTTTTTCTTCAAGTCAAATCCAGAAGATGAACTATTTTCTTTTTTCAGTTTGACCCCTTTCTCATGCTCATAGAAAGCCTCTCAGTGGGGTGCCCCCAACACACGCACACACGCGCACGCACATGCACACACACACGCACACACACACGCGCACACACACACACATACACGCACACACACACACACACACACACACACACACACACACACCACCTGTCAAAACATCCGGGTGTTACCTGCCTGCTGTTTAGCATCATCTGTATAAACAGTATTTTAAGGACATGTGAAGACACACACATAAATTTCCTCAAATTCAAAATCCACTAAAATGCATTTAAAGCTGCACTAACAATGGAATAAAAAGACTGCATACATTATACTTGTTGTATAATTAAAACCCAACTTTGCTCATTTTAGCATCTTTCAATTCATTGTTTTGGTTTTAGGGGAAGCAACTTTTCTGTTCTGGTTGAGTCTCACTAAACACACTCCCATGAAAATCACTAAAGTTAAGGGTGGCATCTTCCATTGACACCATCTGACCTGATAAGTATATTGTGACAGAGAAATAATGGCATCATGGTTTCCAGCCTCAGCAGAAAGTTATCAATGCAGTTAGTTACTAGCTGTTAAACACAGTGGAGAATTTACCAGCTGCAAAGCCAAATATTTCTTTTAGGAGTTGGTGGAGACCAAAAACAAAGCTCAAAGAAAGTTAAAAAAATAAAATAAAACTGGACTAACTCAGTTGGCCTGACACATGAACGCCATTTCAACTTGATAAGGTTAGTGTTGCGTTTACTACTGTGCTGCCCATGTGTGGCCAAACAGTGACATGCTACTGACAATGTGAACAACATTCGAAACATATAACATATCTAATCAAATATTGACTAAATACACATATTTTGTACAAATGTAAGACATTGCCTATTTTAATGTCTATTTACTGTCAACAGCAGAGAGGCAAGAGTTGGATGGATGGCCTTAGTTGGATAGATCACTGCATCTGTTGTGTAATGTCAGAGGTCAATTTGTGTTCCAGTTTCCACCTCTTCATACTCACCGACCAATCACATGAGGGAAGTCCAGGTTCATAATGAGCAAAGTGTAAGACTGGAGCTTTTGCACAATGCTTATCAGATGACAGTATGTTGTTGTCAGTATTGTTCATTCATCAACAGATTGACAAAGAAAGAAAGAAAGAAAATATGAAGAAAAGAGAGAGTAGGCCTAATGGGGTTGAAGGGATTGCGAGACGGGCCTTTGTGCGTGTCCAGGGTGACCTGACTGCTCATTTATTTCTGCAGACTGTGTGTGTGTGTGTGTGTGTGTGTGTGTGTGTGTCCGTGTGCCGCGCGCGTGTGTGTGTATGTGTGTGAATAGGGATGGGTGATTAGACAAAAAGAGAGTGAGAGATGAAGAGATAAAAGAACAAAAGGGAGAAAGAGAGATGAAGAAAACAGACGAGACGGAGAAAGTGGGAGCCTAACTACTGAGTGCAGAAGGCTGACCGTGTTGTCCTCCTTTTATCCCTCTAAGCCAGGGATTCTCAAAGTAGGGTCTGTGGCACTCTGCCAGGAGGTCCGTGAAAAGTATTTTTCTTTTTTTTCTTTTTTACTTACAAAAGGCTTTTATAGTTCAACAAATAATATGACATTCTTTTTAAAATCTATAACAGTTCACAGATTATGTTGTAATCTAACAAATCGAAATCTTAGAATATGCATAACACATGTCTCATTTCTCTTGTGCAATTCTGTAGTGCGTAAAAAATAGGCTATGTCAAATTATTCCAAGAGACAAACATGAATGGGTCCCAGGTATATGCTCTATTCTGTAAGACGTTCTTGGCTGAAAAAGAACTTTGAAAACTCTGCTCTAGGCATCCTCATAAAACGTTAACGAGAGTCAGAAAACTTGTTAAAGGTGTTTACATGGCTGTTAGTATTACCTCGCTGTGGTTATAGTCAAATCTTTAAAAGAGCATGTAAACATGTAAATGTGCTGATAAAAAGTGTTTGGGAAATGTGTCTTCATCTTGCTGTGGCCTATCACAACCTGTTCTCACTCCAAACGTGTAAAATACGGGCGTTTGGACAGTGGCTGTGCGCGTCTGATGCGACAAAAAAGGCACCCTTTGGCGTGTGTGTAGAACGTATCGGGGAGAGCAGCATCTAGACGGGGTTTAGCGAGTAGTATGCAAGGGGGAAATTCCACGTTGGGAGGTTGGTCCGGGTGGTGGATGGGTCAAACACAGGACTTTCACCCAGGAGAACGGGGTTTGTGTCCCGTGTGTGGAACCATAACCCCACCCATGACCTTTTCCTAAATCCAACAGAGTCAAAAGGGACACCAATAGTCCCAACCAAGCGTGTTATATGACGCTAAAGGAGACTTTTAGCGTCGTATAACAACGACAAAGGCACCTGAAGACCGAAGATCTGACAAGTAATTCAGAGAAGGAAAAGGAAACCTGTATTTAACAGATCAGGCTGTTACTGTTCGTACTTATACCTAAAAAGTAATGCACTTTTTCATTTATATATAAAACGTCAGGACCATAGACTGTAAAAAAAGAAAGAAAAGAAAGATGGACGTTGCATTTCTTCTTCCTCCCGCAGTTCAAAAAGGAATCCAAAATATTCCAGATACACGCAAAGTCAGGTGACATAATATAAAGCGCAACAGTCCGCGTAAGGATGAATGGGTCAAACAAACAGACTTTCTCCCGGGACACAACTGTTTGTGTCCTGTGTGGAAGCAAAAGACAACGTTGGCTTATTTTCACCTTCTTTTGGTATGTAACTTGCATCCTTAACACCATGTACGTAACTAATATTCTTATTTTAACCCAAACCTTGATCTTTTCTGAACCCTAACCGTAGTGTTTTTTGCCGAAACAGCCTCTGCACTGCAGGGCTTGACAGGCGTGCTGATTGCTCTTGTTCCTGGATAGATTGGACAGATGAACGGTGGGCTTACAGCAGTGTCATGGTAAAAGCTGATCTGAATGATAAGAAGAGGCTTTAACAGAAGCTAATTGGAGGTTCTGGCAGAAAAGTAGAGGAAAGCTCTCTTTTATCCTTTTGGAGGGGCATCTGGTTCCCACGAGGCTGAAACCAGAAGCAACCAGCCTTCCAACTCCCATTTTAAGGCATGTTTTGTGTTTAAAGCGCCCATATTAAGCTCATTTTCAGGTTCATAATTGTATTTTGAGGTTGTGCCAGAATAGGTTTACATGGTTTCATTTTCAAAAAACACCATATTTTTGTTGTACTGCACATTGCTGCAGATCCTGTTTTCACCCTGTGTGTGTTCAGGTCTCCGTTTTAGCTACAGAGTGAGACATCTCACTTCTATACTATCTTTGTTGGGAGCTGCACATGCTGAGTAGCTAGGTAAAATCATATCAGCTAGATTCTCCAACTTTGGTCAGTCCAAGGCAGGATTAGCTGGGAGACTTCTTCTAAATGAGGTCCACTTGTGGAATACCTGCAGAACAGGGACATTTGGAGATTATGGTGAACTAGTGTGTGTTGATTTTGCCATTGAGAATGAGCTAGCATGCTAACGATAGCATGCTACAATTAGCCACCTCGTCTCGGCTAGTTACGTAGAAAGCCGTGCAGATTTGGAACAGCTCACCCGGAGACTGAAGGCAGAGGACATTCAGAAACCGTATCTCACTCAAAACAGCATAGATGTTTTTTAGTTTGTATGCGTGAGGAAGCACCAGAGACACAAAATAACACCCCAAATCCCAGAAAAAGTGATTTTTTTTTCATAATATAGGCACTTTAAACTCTTCAGATGAATGATGTCTGAATGAAACCTCAAAGCACTGAGGGAGTGATGCAGCCAGGGAAACACTTTAAAGTTTCTTTGGAGATAGATGGAAATTTAGATAGTGTAATCAAAAATTGGATCTTGTTGCTTTTAATTTAAGTTTGAAGTTCCTTCAAAGCAGAAGGAAAGAAACAGAAGAGTGTTTTTCTTTTACATCAAATCTGATACAAAAGGCAGGGACATGTGAAATGGGAACGGAGAGACATGAAGAGGAAGAAGAAGGTCCTTCCATCTCATCATCTGCCATAAATTCCTGAAGCAAAACACCTGTTTTGTCCTGCCCTGCCTGAGGGGAGCTTGTTGTCCAAATGATCAGTGTGTTTAACCTCTGACCCCTGGCCCTTTGACAATATAGCTCAGACCCTGCAGGTCAAACTCAAAGACAAAAGAAGAGTAAGACGCCAGAGCACTGCGACCTGTTCCTGATTTAGTTCTACAGTTCTGACTGTTGACAATAACAAAAATGCCATGAATCCAATCCAAATCCAATTAACCATGGCTGCTGCAGACAGTGTGCAGGTCAGTCAGGAACAAGATGCAACATCCTGACTGTTACTGCAATGATGCTCATAGATGTACAATACATTTAAACATATCCTGTCCCAAATTACACAAATAGGTGCAAATGTATTAATTTTTCCCAGTAATGATGCCAATGGTGCAGCTGCTGTGTGATATTGGATCAGTATTACTGTTTGGTTTTCTGGGTTGATTTTAAGTCAATGGCGGTAGCAGGTGAAGTCAATGGAGGTAGTCAAGGCTCAAGGCAATGGAGACATTTTCAAAGTCCAGTCTGAAGTCAGCAGACACAAATCTAAAGATTTTGTTTTTCGAACGAAACCATGTTTCAAGCCTTCAAGTCTCATGTCTACAACTCGGACACAAATATGGTGAATTTGGCATCAAGTGAAAACCTCTTCAACATCTAAACAGTTGCCCTGGTAACTTTTCAAAATGAGGGCAAAGACTTGTGAAACTCCGTCTCCAGCCGCTGTGTTTGGTCTTGTCCGAAGTGCAACCTGCTCGACTCACCCAGAGAAGGTGTAATGATAAATCCTGCAGCCCTTTCTTCTTTTGTTGACAGGGCTCGGCTTATCACTGGTCACAGTTAAGCATATTTTGCTTCCTGATGTACAGCAAGGCTGCTGACTGACACATGTTCAAACTGCTGCCTGTCAAATATTTGGCTCCGTGCTATTTGATCTTTGACCTCAGGATGGTCAGTATTCTGTCTGTCTGAGGAACCAGACGGACAGGCCTTGGCCAATCAGAAATTGCTTTGATTTTCAACTGGTTGGGATGTAATTGCATGTGACCAATCACATGCTGGGAATCATATCAAAGTGTGTGTGTGTGTGTGTGTGTGTGTGTGTGTGTGTGTGTGTGTGTGTGTGTGTGTGTGTGTGTTTGTGTGTGTGTGTGTGGCTGGCTCTGCACTGTGCCAGAGGGTAGTAGTTAAACTGTGTTTTTACTGATCCTAACCACATTCCTGTCAGCAGAGTCACAACTCAATTTAGGATTAGGTGTCCACATATATACACACACACACACACACCTCAATCACAGTTCTTACTCCCCCCCCCACACCTCCAGTTCCCTGCACCATGCTGTTTGTCTCGACTGTTAATCTGTTATCTCCATGGTAACGAGATAGTGTTGGGTTTGTTTACATTCTCTCTAGACACCTAATAAGCTGACCTAACTGAAGATGGAGACACTTTTTTTATCTTATTTCTCTCAGACAGTAATGAGGTTGTACAAGGAGATGGGAGTCATTTTTGTTTTTAAGGAAGCAGCAAGTATTACTATGGCAACCAACTATCCAATCATGGTGCATGGCAGTCCTCAGGGTAATAATTCTTGGTTTTAAGCATTCAAAGGGAGAACAGTTGCATGATAACATTGTAATATATACATGGAAAGGTGTGTGTGGTTAAAACAATGTGCTTGCCTACCCTGCTGTCCTCCTGGGTGTCCCACTCAGGGCTGAAGGTGTGGAAAGGCTGGCTCCCTTGGGTGCAATTGGAGAACTGGAAGAGGCTGGAGAACATGCGCCTGTTGTCGGACGTGTCTGGGAAGATGGCATCCTGGAAGTTGACACCATGGGGGAGGATGTTGTAGTTCTCATCCATCCTGGACAGCAGATAAACAGGATGACTGTGAGCAGAAAGCTGAAGCTGGTGCAAGAATTAATGCATTATGAATTTGCAACAACCAAATGAAATATGGTTTTGTAAGTTCCATAGTGCATTTCATAATTTTAAAAAGCATCATATTTAATGAGCCTGTAGTTTTCTTTGCATGTAAAACTTTCTTTTGCAAAATAACTAGCAACCACAGCCGTCAGATAGATGTAAACAAACAGTATAACATTTTACTTAATGGAAAATACTTAGGCAGTCTTAAGTGGTATAGCTCAAAATTATATTTAAAGTTGCACAGTTGTCTTCTTTTTAAATCAGACTGTAGATCATAGTCTGCACTAAAACAGACTGACAAAAGACAAGAACTCTGAAGAGTTATTAGAGTGTTAAAGTTGCTATTATGCAAAATGCATTTCTGCACGTTTTATGGGACCAGTCTAATATTAGTGACAGAAATGGATCTCAATTTTAGTTTGTTAAATAAATATTTAGTCATGTGTGTCTGTCGAAACTATTTGGATAAATGAGTCCAGGCCTTGCACCTCACCTGAGGAAGAAGAAGTAGGAGTAGTTCTCCATCACGGTGTGGGACTGGCAGGACAGGTAGCCCAGTCCGGTCAGGTTGAGCCTTGATCCAGTGGGCACCTCCAGCATGCTGCCCCAGGCCTGGTCGCACAGCATCTCCACCTCCGCAGAGTACAGCAGCCCTTCCTCCGCGCCCTCGTACCCATACCCGAACCCGAAGGGCAGCGAGTTATACAGGCTGCCCGCCACGCCGCCCGGGGGCTCCCGGTGGATCGCAAGGACCCGGGCGTAGACGATGATCTCCGCCAGTTCCGCCCGGCAGCCCTCGCTCAGCGGTCGCCACTCGGAGGGGAGCTGGCACCCGTGCGTAAAAGTGCCCAAATGCGCAAAAACGCCAAGCGCTGCGAGGAAGACAACCATGGAAAACATCCTGAAGGTCCCGAGAAGGGTTACAAGCTTCTGGCAGTTTGTAAACCCTGTGGTGATGCTTCACGGAAGAATAGTGTTAATATCTTTTTCGATCAAAACTTGCTGTTTTATGCTGGAGGACAGTCTCTTCAAACATACAAGCTGCACAAAGTGAGTTGTAAATTCTGCGTTTATAGAACTAAACGCGTGTGATGGTTACCTGGCCGCTTGAGGATGCTCCAACGTTACTGGACTAAAAACTCTTAAAAGTATGCCAAAGTAACTTTTTGCACAACATTCGACCACAGTTCCTTTGTCGAATAATTTAACTTGCACAAACTCAACTCTCCTCACCTCCAGACTCATAAAGAGAACTCAAAAGTCGAATCAGTTCGCAGAAACTTAAGACTGCTCCAACCTGTTACTGTGGTCCCAGTGTTTCCACCTCAACTCTCTGCACTGGGAGCAACACACTTCACCAAGGCGCACGGGTGCTGCGTTCAAGGACTATTGTGACGCTCCGACATGTGAGGTTTCCATGTGAACTGGTTGGTGCGCATAAGTGCTATTATTCAGAAAATATCAATGTGGTTGATAACTGGATACTGGATAACGACATGAACTGGATCATTTAACATTGTAAAGCAAGTATTAGGCTATATCCATAACTCCTTTTTTTTTTTTACATAAATATTACCCTAACCTATAGTGGCTTTTCTGGAAAACCGCAAGCATTACATTTTTATCCAAAGTCAATCAATGATGAAAACTTGATCACCAATCAATGTCATTATCAGACTGAATTCAGAAACTCTGCATTAGATGCAATTTTTTAAGAAGCATCGAGAGAAAAAAACTCAGATGTCCCCGGCCGTGAAGTATGATTGTGCTTTCAAGAGAGCATGTCCAGGAGACGTTCTTCATGAAAGAGAGTGAATAATTTGGATACATTTCACAATGACATCACTGATGGATAACCGTAGTCTGCAGTGGAACACATGAGATAAATATTAGGATAATGACATTCATTATGATGACTGAACGTTTATCGTAATCAGTTTAATAGGCTACTAAATCTCTATTATATCTACTACAGAAATCATAATGTGTGAGAGAAGATTCTGTATGGATCTATCAGCTGCTCCTGTTTTAAAATTCTGCATAACGGCAGACAGATTGGCCCCAAAAAAGCTAATGATAAACTATAATGACCTTACTTAGCAGCCTTATTTAGAATTGCTGCTCAGGCTGTTTCGTTAAATGACAGTTTTTCATTGGTGTGAATGGATTTTTGCTTAGAAAACACTGCCATCTACTGGACACTGACAAAACACTGTATGCCTATATTTGTTCTATTTAATAGATAATCTAAATAATCGAATAAATGATGTTATATTACCTTTACGGGCATTGGATTAAAGCAACAGCAAAAAAATAGAGATGCTTGGTTTGTATTATTATTCTATAGCCTATTGTGACCTTTTTTATATAGTCTAATTGATATTGATATTGTCAGGTATTCATTATGTCTTAATTGTTGTAGTATTTGTCTGCTTAATCTGAAGGGGGTACTGCAAGGTGACTCCTGAAGGGAATTCCCGCTGTCAGCTGATGGCTGTCCCCGCCCTCATCTGTTCTTTCCCTGATGAGTAAAACAAGCGCATCGACCTTGTCACTCCCTGATGTAAGTCGAGTGCAGATTGGAGTCGCGCATGCGCCACTTTGCGACAAGTAGCATACAAGATGCTAACGAGAGACTTCTGTAATGCCAATGCAGTAAAAATGGACTTAGCTACTTAACGAAGTTTGTTCACTGCTGGCTACAAGTTAGCACTCAAACACAACCATAGATAGCTAAAACGATTTTGAAATGACTTAGCTTAGCTACACGCTAGCAATCAAACACAATCAAGGCTGTAACTTGAATGGCGTTTTGAGCTAACGTTAGCAATCACACAGTCATAGATAGCTAAAGCGTTTTTGAAATGATTCCCAACTTCTGTTATTGTTTGTAATGGGAAAAGTTTGTTATTTCATGGATTTCACAAATTTCAGTATGACACAATATGCCGTAAACCGTTTAAATCTGAGCATGCGCGACTCAAATCTGCACTCGACTCACATCGGGCAGCGACAGACCTGTCGGCGCAGCGGCTCTGTTCACGCGCTGCTGCCGTTCTTCACTTATGTGCGACCCATGTCTGCGACGTCACTTCGAGGAAATGAAACACGTCAAATCTACACAAGTCAGTCCAATGGCTGCGTCGAGCTAACGAAAGTTAGTTTAGTAAGGATAGGAAGTAAGGCAAATGCGCTTTCAAAATAAAAGCTAGAACTTGAAGACAATTGAATAAATTGGCCTTAAAGTTCGAATATACAGTATAGCAATATGTCAGTATATTCTTAGATTAATAAGGATGAGTAAAGAAATCAGTGTTTATGGAACATGAAGATTTATCACATGATTTAATAGTGAAGAATGGGATCATTAGATTAAACAGAATTCAGTAATTTTCAAGAAAATAAAAGATTATGTTATATATTATCGGCTAAAGTGTATCAGACTCAAGCTGTTACTAATTTATACTAATTTCTCTTTTCCATCTCAATGTTGCTGTTTTCCCTGTATCTATGTTTCAGTGACTGTTAGTCTCTATGTGGCTAAATAGCATTAATGGACAATTTAAAAAAAACTTAGAATGTTACATCTTTCTTAGAAAAAAATTAAACTTAAAAGCATAATAGAGTAGAAATGATTGGCAAAAGTTATGCCCAATTATTGTACCCTTTTTGACAAAAAACTTTTTCAAAGTGAGATTTTATTTCGAAAACAATCACCGGAAGTGCTCGGTTACCGTACGTGACTTGACGTCGTTACTAACCAGAAGCAGTTCAGTACAAGGTTGGTCGACATATTTTGCCATCTCTCCTACTGTTTTTGCTTTTGGAGTCAACAATCAGACTGTGTTTATTTCCGAAGTTGACAGCAGGTGAGTTAAACTAGTATACGTACGTTTGGTGTGACGCAGTTTGGCTCAGGTTAAACCATGTCCGCGTTTTTAGCTAAGTTACTAACGTTTCAGTGTTTAGCTATACCACAGGAGTCGCACACCGGATAGGCCCACCTGAAGAAAGTAAAAGTAAAACCATACGACCAAAACATAGCTCTACAGTGGGGGAGAAGTATCTGATACACAGCTGATTTTCAATTCAATTAAATTTTATTTATATAGCGCCAAATCACAACAACAGTTATCTCACAGCGCTTTTCATAAAAGAGCAGGTCTAGACCGTACTCTGATGTTATTTACAGAAACCCAACCCATTTTCCCAGTTTTGCAGGTTTTCCTACTTAAAAAGCATGTAGAGGTCTGTAATTCTTTTCATCATAGGTACACTTAAACTGTGAGAGACGGAATCTAAAACAAAAATCCTAACCCTAACCTATTTGCATTTTATTGCCTGGTATACAGTAAGTATTTGATCACCTACCAACCAGTAAGAATTCATTTTTTATTTTTTTTATTTTATTATACTTTATTAATCCCACAAGGGGAAACTACACGTTACACTCTGTTATTACACACATTTACATTTATTACACATTTATATTTATTATTTATTACACACAATTCCGGCTCTCACAGACCTCTTATTTTCTTTAAGAAGCCCTCCTCTTCTCCACTAATTACCTACACACTCAATTGATTAAACAGATTCCAACCTCTCCACAATGGCCAAGACCAGAGAGCTGTGTCAGGACATCAGGGATAAAATTGTAGAGCTGCACAAGACCGGGATGGGCTACAAGACAATTGCCAAGAAGCTTGGTGAAAAGGCAACAACTGTTGGCGCAATTATTAGAAAATGGAAGGAGTTCAAGATGACGAGCAATCTCCCCCGGTCTGGGGCTCCATGCAAGATCTCACCTCGTGGGGCATCAATGATCATGAGGAAGGTGAGGGATCAGCCCAGAACTACACGGCAGGACCTGGTCAATGACCTGAAGAGAGCTGGGATCACAGTCTCAAAGAAAACCATTAGTAACACACTACGCCGTCATGAATTAAAATCCTGCAGGGCAGGCAAGGTCCCCCTGCTCGAGCCAGCGTATGTCAAGGCCCGTCTGAAGTTTGCCAATGACCATCTGGATGATCCAGAGGAGGAATGGGAGAAGGTCATGTGGTCTAATGAGACAAAAATAGAGCTTTTTGGTCTAAACTCCACTCACTGTGTTGGGAGGAAGAAGAAGAAGAAGGATGAGTACAACTCCAAAAACACCATCCCAACCGTGAAGCATGGAGATGGAAACATCCTTCTTTGGGGATGCTTTTCAGCAAAGGGGACAGGACGACTGCACCGTACTAAGGGGGGGATGGATCAGGCCATGTATCGAGAGATCTTGGCCAACAACCTCCTTCCCTCAGTAAGAGCCTTGAAGATGGGTCGAGGCTGGGTCTTCCAGCATGACAACGACCCCAAACACACAGCCAGGGCAACTAAGGAGTGGCTCCGTAAGAAGCATGTCAAGGTCCTGGAGTTGCCGAGCCAGTCTCCAGACCTGAACCCAATAGAAAATCTTTGGAGGGAGCTGACAGTCCGTATTGCCCAGCAACGGCCCCAAAACCTCAATGATCTGGAGAAGGTCTGTATGGAGGAATGGGCCAAAATCCCTGCTGCAGTGTGTGCAAAGCTGGTCAAGAACTACAGGAAACGTTTGACCTCTGTAATTGCAAACAAAGGTTTCTGTCCCAAATATTAAGTTCCGCTTTTCTGATGTGTCAAATACGTATGTCATGCAAAAAAAAATGCAAATTAATTATTTAAAAATCATACAATGTGATTTTCTGGATTTTTGTTTTAGATTCAGTCTCTCACAGTTGAAGTGTACCTTTTGATAAAAATTACAGACCTCTACATGCTTTGTAAGTAGGAAAACCTGCAAAATCAGCAGTGTATCAAATACTTCTTCTCCCAACTGTACAACCATAACATCCTCACATGGCGGCGTCTGTAATATCTAGTGGTGGTTTTAAAGTAGCATTTATCCCACTGGTATTCAATGTCGTATCCCTAAACAGGGTTACAGTTAACCGTGATATTAGCCTATATTATTATTTATTAGTGTCTGTCGTTTGGACATTGTGTGAGGGCAGAAGCAGACCACAGTGTGTTTACCACACAGCCGCCTTCCATTGTAATGTAATTAAGTCATCATGTGATGGGAAGATAATTCCGGGTGTATGCTCCTTTTCTGCCGCTGCATGCTGAAGCACTGAGTCACTGGTGATGTAAGCCTGAAGCACTTTTTTTACGTGTTCTTTTGACATGAAAGTAAACAAATAAAGTTAAGAAGACAGAGGGGAATGAATTGGTGTTTCATAATAGTCTAAATGACCTATGCTATCATACTTTGTTTTTAATTCTGCCATGCAAATATGATAAATAAAAATGAGATGTACTCAGTCCAGTTGTTCCTGTGGACATGGACACTCCTGTAAACCAACAAGACTGTCATTGGGATCAGCTTCTGCAGCCCCTTTTAATTGTAAGGCATTATGTGGCACACATGGGTTGATAGGAAATGTGGTCTTAAAAGATAAACGCAATGTCTACATCATGGTTATCATAAAGATGTTGGAAATATTTTATTTGATACTTTGGCATTACAAAAGCTCTAAACAGCACTGTCAACACTAAAAGATACACAGAAAGGGCAGTGAGTAAACTCAGGTAGGCTATTATGGGATTTGTCCCAAGTGCTTTGTCACAAATTTCATTAGAATGATTATGCCCAGATTACATGGTGATTACCTCTGAATTGAATATGCATTGTTTTATTTTTTTTATATATTTTTTTTTTTTGAATTTACATGAATCATGTTAAAGTCATGGATAGACGAGGTAGTCACTTAGCTATGTATTTAAATACTCTTCATCCTTGCATTTTCACTGTATTTTCATTTCTGCTCTTGGGCTACTTCCCCTGATAGTTACAGTGTCATTAGCAATATTATATCAATAATCAAACTACATACAAGATGATAATAATAATACTAATACAATTTATAGCTTTTAATAGCATTCAAGGACACCTTACAGTTAAAAAGGCAAATATAAATAAATTAAAAGAAACTCATTTAAAAGATTAAGATAGAAAATGAAAAGAAAGCAATCTGTCCATAATTTTGATAGAGAGGGGAACCATGCGGGGTAGGCCTTTCAGAACATCTCTGCATCTTCATTAATTTTCTCCCTCTCAGCATCATGGCGTCTGGGGGCCCCGTGATGAATGGCAACATCTCTTGTTCTCCGGGTCAGTCGGGTACGCTGGAGGAAACCCTGCAGCAGATGAACATGCTCATCCAGGAGAACCGAGACCTGAAAGGTGAGAATAGGTGTGGTTTAGAGCTGAGGAAAATGGGTTTTTATTTGAGCTTTTGGTTTTGTTTTTCTGGGACTATTCCACAATAAAGAAGTCTGTTCCAGACTTCATACCCTTATCAGGTGTGGGCAAAGTGTGGTGGGTCAAAGGTCCGTGAACGTTGTGTTCCTGACGGCTCATGTCACGGTGGAGTTTCCCAGTTGAGGTGTGAAATGACGTGTTGGGACAGGGAAGGCATAATGACTTGGCTTGCACAATGGGCATTTATTCAAATTCTCCATCTGTGTGTCTCGCTCAGAGGCCCTGCGTCAGACCAACCTGACGATGAAGGAGCGTTTCGAGGGTCTGTCTGCGTGGCGGGAGAAGCAGCGGGAGGAGCGCGGCTTTCTGGAGAACAGGCTGGAGGAGGCTCGGGGCCGCATGGAGGAGCTAACCCTGGAACTGAACAAGAGGACGGAGGGAGAGGGGAGGACAGGGGGAAGCTTGCTGGTGAGGGTGTAACCTGATGCTGCTTTCTGTTTATCTATTATTATATTCTACATTTCCTAATGAGACTTTTATCCGGCTGATTCTACATGAAGTTGCACTAGATTGAAGTTTCTGTCAAATTGTAACAAAATTTAACCCATTCGCCACGTAATATTCTGCATGACGTGTGATGTCGTCTCCAGGCGGCGTCATCCGATCAGAGTGCAGAGCTGATTGCCCTGCGTGCCCAGGTTGCTCGCCTGCAAGCAGAGAAGAACGACCTGGTGGCCATGAACTCTGAGCTGCAGCTGAGAGCCGACAACTCACAAGACGACTCCTTCATTGAGATCATCAGAGTCTCGGTGAAGAGCGACACACACACACACACACACACACACACACACACACGTAAAAGAAATTAGACAGACAATCCTATATAATCAGTTTGTCCCTCTGAATTATATTCTATTCACCATGGAAAGGCCTTAGGGTTGGGCGATGTACCCTAAATTGGCAGTTGATGATGTTTACAATAAAACGTGATGGCCAATGATATCTTTGTCGGGGCATTAACCATGCCCTTGCAGCTTGGCTCCAAGGGCATGGTTAATGAACATCATCACTCATTGCTAGAGTGACTCGCTGAGCTAATTGAAATTGTGCTTTGATGAGTATTCTGGATTTCCAGGAAAAATGAAATGAAACACGGCTGTAAAACGAGCTTTTGAGATGTAACTGGGTGTTCTTCTCAGGATGGAGGTGTAGACGGCATAAACGATGCATGTGGTTCGGAACACCGCAGACGTCCGGAACTGAGCATGACGGCATCCCAGCTGGACAGCAAGGAGATGACTATCAGCCAGCTCCTCCAGTCACTGAGGAACGAGACGCAGCGCGCCGAGCAGCTGCAAGCCGAGCTGCAAGCTTCTTCTGCGAGGTTAGAGGGCCTCAACATAAAGGAGCAGTTCACCACTAAATAATCTTCTGCATATTTATCTGGGCCTACAGTAACTTATAGGGCTGCCTAAAGCTTATACACATACCTTTTTGTAGTACATACAATACTAAGGTATTAAAATAATAATTAATCATATATTTTATACATCATGTTTTAACGTTAAAGATACATGAAGCAGTATATCCTTGAAGCTTAACTGTATCTGTGGGTGGCTTTCTTACCTACAGGCCAGGCCAGGCCTTTTGAAAACCCTTTTTTTTTGTGATTAAACAATAACTTGGGGCCTCCTTGCAGTAACTCTAAGGACCCCCTAAGGGTCCCGGAGCCCTTGTTGAAGATTTCTGAACTACTATCTTCACGGCAGTTGAAACAGTTTATAGCATCAGGAAACAGGCAGGCTGTCAGTGGTACCTGGTGCTGTTTTCTTGTAAACTGGACCAAATAGTTTTTGTTTTTTTGTTGAAGCACAATGTTTTCATAGTTTTTCTGTTTTATTCTTATCTTTTTCTTGTACAATGTTTTTCTGACATGTTGAACCTAATTGAAACAAATCATCCAACAGAATTAGAGAGCTGGAAGAGAGGAAGTCTAATGTGGAGGAATCAACACAGACCCAAGCAGAGACCAAGGAAGATTCTGGGAAAGAGGAAAAGGTATCTACTCAAAAGTGAACTAAACTAAACGCAGTGTATTGTAGTGAAAGAATAATATAATTCAGACAGGTAGTTTAACTGTAGCATTGCAATATGAGATTCTGACGACCGGTTGCTGTTAAAGTTACACACATTTAAATATTTTGAAGTTTACTGTTATTAATCTCCGACTTTGCAATTACCATAACTGGCAGATGGTCCACTGATGTTGTTAATGTTCAGTTTGCTCATCGTAATGCTCGTCTCTCCTTATGAAAATATATTTCAGGCAGAATCTGAGGTGGAGAATCTGAAGTGTCAGATGAGAACGCTGTTTAAAGAACTTCAGCAGGCCCAGAGCAAGCTGGATGATGCAGAAGGCATGAAGAAGAACCTGCAGGACAGGTTAGGCCACCACCTACACATATATGCCCACACCAAAACATGGCAACCTATAATATGCTCCGACAATTGAAGCGAAATGCGAAAATGCAAATCTTCCCATTCATTATTATTATTATTATTTTTAAGATAATTTTTTGGGCTCTTCCCGTTATTCGATAGTAACAGTGGATAGACAGGAAAGGAGAAAAAAGAGAGAGAGGGGGGGGGGACACACACACATACACAAGAGCCGCAGGTCAAACACATATCTGTTTTATTTTCTCTGCTGTCCATGTTTCTTTTCCAAACATTCAATTTAATTCAGTTCAATTTATTTATAGTATCAAATAGCAAGAGTTATCTCCTGACACTTTACGTATAGAGTAAGTCTAGACCACACTCTAGGATTTATAGAGACCCAACAATTTCAGTAATTCCCCCAGGGGCAAGCATTGAGGTTCCTCCCTTTTAGGGAGAAACCTTAATCGGGAGAAAACTTCCTTTTAGGAAGAAACCTCGGACAGACCCAGGCTCTTGGTAGGCGGTGTCTGATGGTGCTGGTTGGGGGTGTGATAAACAGTGGCAATAGTAGTCACAATAAAGATAATGGAACTATAACTAGAAATAGTAGTTGTAGTTCATGGTATAGCAGGGCGTTACGGCACGTTGCAAGGTACAGCAGGGCATAGCAGGGTACAGCAGAGCATAGCAGGGTGTAGCAGGGTACAGACGAGCATAGCAGGATGTAGCAGGGTACAGCAGAGCATAGCAGGATGTAGCAGGGTACAGCAGAGCATAGCAGGACGTAGCAGGGTACAGCAGAGCATAGCAAGGTACAGCAGAGCGTAGCAGGGTGTAGCAGGGTACAGCAGAGCATAGCAGGACGTAGCAGGATACAGCAGAGCGTAGCAGGGTACAGCAGAGCATAGCAGGGTGTAGCAGGGTACAGCAGAGCATAGCAGGACGTAGCAGGATCCAGCAGAGTGTAGCAGGGTACAGCAGAGCATAGCAGGGTGTAGCAAGGTACATCAGAGCATAGCAGGACGTAGCAGGATACAGCAGAGCGTAGCAGGGTACAGCAGAGCATAGTAGGGCGTAGCAGGGTAGAGCAGAGCATAGCAGGACGTAGCAGGGTACAGCAGAGCATAGCAGGGCGTTACAGCACGTAGCAGGGTACAGCAGAGCATAGCAGGGTGTAGCAGGACATAGCAGGGTACAGCAGAGCATAGTAGGGCGTAGCAGGGTAGAGCAGAGCATAGCAGGATGTAGCAGGGTACAGCAGAGCTTAGCAGAACGTAGCAGGGTACAGCAGAGCATAGCAGGGCGTTACAGCACGTAGCAGGGTACAGCAGAGCATAGCAGGGTGTAGCAGGACATAGCAGGGTACAGCAGAGCATAGCAGGACGTAGCAGGGCACTGCAGAGCTTAGCTGGGTGCAACAGGACATAGTAGGGCGTGGACCAGGACCACTGGGACAGCTGCAGAGAAGCTCAGTGTGTCAAAGGAAGTCCCCTGGGAGTCTAAAACTATAACAGCATAATTAAGAGAGACAGGTTAAGGAGAGGAGCCTGGTCAGGCTAGAACTCTCCCCTGCCGGATCGGGCTGTACTCCCTCCCTCCCCTCTACTTTGATTATAACATAAAGACAACAGTTTGGGAGAGGTAAGTCGTAGAGTATCAGAGTAGAGTATTTACATGAAACTAAGGTTGGAAAGAGCGGAGAGGGCTTTAAACTTTAAAATATTATTAAAAATGATGTTGACAGAAAATAACAAAAGGACGTTTTCAAATGAAAATAGTCATTTTTTCAGTCAGGGTCTTTTGAAAATGAAAACATTGGTCATTTATTCAATCATTTAAACAAATTCTGGCCTGAAAGGCTTCACATATTTGACACACTTACTCCAAAGTGTGTCAGCGGATGTCAGAATACCAAACAAATACTCATCAGACCGTCTTGCATGGTCAGGCGTTTCCTAAACATAATGTAGAGAACTAGAGCGGTACATTTTGTGAAGCTCGGTCCAGTAAGGTGTTAGGACTGGGCAGTCCCTATAAATATTCCAGTGATTGGCCTCTTGAAGTCTGCACTGTCTCCAACATGTTGTATCTCCCCCATCAATATGTACCTTCTGTTTCAGTGTAATAAAAAATCATATAAGACATTTCTTACCAAACCCCCAGCCATATGTGGGAGTTGGTACATTTCCACTGAAATCTACATACATCAAGCCAGACTCCATATAAGTAAGATTACCCTGTTTTCCCACCTATCTTTAAAGCTTTAGTGTGTAACTTTTTGATATTAATAAACGTCTTACATTCTCACCATTGCCAAATGAGTTGTTACAAAGCTAATTAAGAGTATCAGCTCCACACAACCCTCTCTGTATTTCTCAGTATGGCTCAGAAGATTGGGTTGTCCAGTGACTGTCTTGCGCAGAAGCTCTGTGAAGTGATAATAAGATAATTACCTTTTATGAAGAGTCCATCATGTCTTTTTAATCCTCTGTGTTGTCTTTGGCTACTAGTAACCGGGTGGAGGGGGGGTGGGCCGCACTGTCGACGCGTCCATGTGATACAAGCCTTCCGTGAATACGCACGCGGCGACAGTGTTGTTGTCATTACTTACAATTTCTCAAGGGGGGGACAGAAACTACACACTATAGCTCTCATGTGTCCCATTCATTTTGAATGCGGATGATAGTGTGTTTAGGCTGCGGTGGTGGGGCCACAGGGAGGAGCCAGAAAAAGACTGCGATGAAAAGTTGAGAAAAAAAACAATTTTTAGAGAAACCCAACGTCACCCTGTGGTGGCCAATCGTGTAACCGGTGATCAGACTTGACAGTAAACAGTAACATCACTGCCTCTGTCGCTGCCACAACAACGTTTTATAACACAATGAGGGTAAAAAAACTAGTTTGTGTGGAGATTGTGTAACAGCTGACTGTGTCCTGCAACAAGCTCCAGCACAAAGCACAGTCCCTTTTGGCTCTTTTTTCTCTCTCTTTCTCCATGAAATAAAGCTGTATTCAAGTACACTTGGAAATGTCAATATCTTTGAACAATCTGATGGAAAACAATAATTGTGAAGTGGGGGGAATGAAGCACGAGTAAAGAACACAATGGGCCATTTGGTGACACTCCCACACCACTGTACAACCTTGTGTAAAATTGCAAGATTGCTTTCGTTGGTCTTAGGCCCCCGTTATACGTTTAACAGTATACCTGAAGTGTGTAAACAAGGTTTTTTTTCTATTAATCGCTGTTCCTAAGCTTAAATTTGACCTGTATATATTCTCTTTTTCTCATTATGTCTAGATGTCGGGAGGTGGAGCAGGACGTGGTCACTCTGAAGGCTCAGCTGGTGGAGAAGCAGGCTGTTCAGTCGGAGAACGACCGGCTCAAGCTGCAGGTGGACAGCATGCAGGCTCAGGGCCAGATGGAGCAGAGGAAGGCTGGGGAGGAGAGGTCAGAGGCCACACATATACAGAGACGTTGACTGGCCATGTTAATGTAGATCTGAGCTGCTTTTTCTCTCCAGAAAAATAAGAAAACGTTTTTTAGATTTTTTGACTGTACAGTGAACATATTTATGGAAATGATTTGCATTGGAACAGAGTCCCCATCATAGTTTATTTCCCAGTAGTTTTTAACACACACACACACACACTGAGCCACCAGTAACATAGTCTATAGCCACGTTTCCACTTCTGTATTGTTCAGGTGCCACCGGAAATTCCGCCAGATATCTTTTCATTTTTTTCCCATCCCATAAATCACCACAGAGCTGTGGAGGAAGGTCTGCCAATGCAAGACTACTGGTAACTCCCTTTCTTTCTCTCCTCATAGGAACAACCTGGCCCAGCTGAAGGATGCCTACACCAAGCTGTTCGAAGACTACAATGAACTCAAAGAGGAGAAGAAGAAGAGAGAGGTTAGTTCATATTGGATAATGAGGACCTTTTTCACAATGTACTTTTATCTTATTTCCACCAAACCTATGCAGTTAAAAGAATAAAGAATTAGAAATGAGAGCTGGACGTGTTTGACCTTTGCCCTCTGGTTGTGCAGTCTCAGCTGGTGCAGAAGGAGGTGGTGGAGCAGTTACAGGAGCGGCTGACTGCTGCTGAAGAGGCCCTGGCAGCTAAACAGAACCACATTGATCAGATGAAGCAGGATATCTACAAAAAGGAGGAGGAGCTGCAGACCATATCTGTGTTCCAGGCTCAGGTTAGTGGCTGAACATTTTTTTGTTAAGTTAAACCTAGCATTAGATCCTAAGTATCAAATGTCCACATAACCAACATGGCTCCCTTCAATTTTGTGCTTTTTTTGTACTCTGTGTGCAGGCAGAGGTCTACTCCTCAGACTTCTACGCAGAGCGAGCAGCCAGGGAGAAACTCCACGAAGAGAGGGAGCGTCTGGCTGCTCAGCTGGAGTATGTAAAGAAGCAGAACACCCACCTGCAGGAGGAGATGGAATCACTGGGCAGGTATAGAATCAAACACAAAACCAAGTTTGCTTTTACACCTGTAGCTTAGTTATAAAAAAAGATGCAGTACATTGTTCCTAAGTGCGTAACAATATCGATTAAATGATCAACGATGCAATATCATTGATGTTAAGTGAAAATATTGACATTTATCTTTTTGATGTGCTTGTTATTTCAAAAGACCCACTTTATATTAATTTCTATTAAAAAAATTGTTTGTTTTTTACATGTCTGGAAGAGCTTAGTTATAAATTGTCAAATCATATTTTAATTGCTTTTTGTGAGTTGATATAAAACTGTTAAATGGGCATTATCTTATAGTGATCACAGGCCCCGGAATTAAATCAAAAATTCCTATTGTTGTACAAAGGATCAATATAATATAGTATTGTGAACTTGTGATTTACACCTTTAATTGTTTCCTTTTAGTTCTTATCTGGTTAATTTTTGCTCTGTAACCGAGCTGTGAACATGAAGTTGAAGACCTGACGAGTCAGTCATCCATTGTACAGTGTTGGAGATGTCATCCTGCATCATCAGTGGCACATGAACCTATTTAGAGAAACCTGTACTGCATAAGTGTTACCACAGTTACCAAATAATATCTTATAAATATATACATTGTACATGTGCCACTGATACATGTATGTAAAATACATGTATGTATGTATATGTGCCACAATATACATGCATGTATTTTGCTTATACAAGATTGCTTTCTTGACAGTTCACAAACAGCAATTAGATATAATAGTAGTTTAGCTTTTGAATTCACACTAAAATCCTCTGCGTTGACACAAATGAATAGTATAAATGAACTGCATCAGAATTAGTTTGGAACCGGTCTCTTTTTCTTGTTTCTCCACAGGCGGTCGCTGAACGAGATGCAGAGGAGACATGTGCCACAGGGAGGAAATGCACACGGGGCTGGCGCTAGTCTGATTGGAAGAGGTACACATGGGTTTTTCATGTCCTAAGCGTAGCCTTCCAGGCATACTTCCTTTCAGGCTGTATCCAAATTCCATGTCTTTTACCTGACTGGATAGAGCCTTAAAAGAACAGTTTGTCATTTTGGGAAATACGCTTATTTATTTATTTATTGCCAAGGTTGCTCTAGCATATGTATTGTACAGTTAGCTTAGTCTAGCATAATGATGTGAAGCAGGGCGAAACACTGAGCTGGAACTATTTCTTGGATTGGCCGGTGACTTCCTGGAGTCTTCTTGTTACTGTGGAGGATGCGGCCAAGGGTTCTACACTGGGCAAGTGAGGACTCGAGGGAGACACTGACCCGCCTAAAAAATATATATATATATATATATATATATATTATGATATAATATTCCAGCACATACTGTAACTCCACGTAAAACCACACAGTTTTTGCATTTTAGTTTTTGTATGGATTGAACAAGCATGATATATCATGTTAGTACAGTTACTATAGTTACTTTAGAAGTATTAGTTTTTTGTTTTGACAGAGCCGGGCTAACTATTTCGCTCTAATTCCAGTCTTTAAACTTTGCTAAAATAAGTTACCGGCAGCTGGTTCTATTTTGATATTTAGCAAGAATGGTATTAATCTTTTCCTTTAACTTTCCGCAAGTCGAGTCTAGGGGGTGGGAGTATCTCAGGCCGTAGGGAGTTGGGTTGGGAACCGGAGGGTTGCTGGTTCAAGTCCCCGTACAGGCCAAAGTACGGAGTGTGGAATGGTAGCTGGAGAGAAGCCAGTTCACCTCCTGGCCCAAGGTGCTCTTGAGCACCCCCCAATCACTCAGGGCACGGGTCCAGCACTGGCAGCTCACTTGCTCTGACATCTCTCTATTAGTGCATGAATAGGAGCATGTGTTTATCAGTAATCAGTGTACTAACAAAACAGAGTGTAAATTGTAATTTCCCCACTGGGGAATCAATAAACATAACATTATAAAAGAAAGAGAATAAGTGTATTTCCGTTTGTGACCATTCATTTGACCATATTGACTGTATAACACCTAAAACGTGATTGGTGGAACTTGTTGCAACATACCACACAGTCACTGGATGTTACTGGAACATCTGTCCAGCATGCTCAGGTTGTGATCAATGTCTCTGACTCTCAGGTACTGACTGGCAGCATCAGGGGAACATTCCCGAACACGCCTGTCCCAAGTGCAATGAGATCCTGCCGGACCTGGACTCCCTGCAGATCCACATCATGGACTGCATCAACTAGACCTCCATCATTACAAGCATCCATGACAACAACCACTATGCTAGCACCTTAATCTGAGTCTTCCTCTGCTTTAATCTTTACTCGAGACAGCTTATCACTGTTCCACAATAAACTCAGTTACATTTATTCTCGGATGGGAACACTTTGCTTTTTCTAAGGATTTAAATGGAGAGATTTTAAAGCTGTATTGAGGGTTCTTTTGAAAATAATTGGTCATCTAGTAGTTTGTTTGATTTGATAATTGCTTGTACATATTTAGGATATAATATAAGATTTTGGGAAAAGAATTTGAAACTGAAGATTAACTTCTTCAAGGAAAAACTTGTCTGGAATATTAAAAGCCTGTCATGTGCACATTAAATAATGCAGCATTCACAAGTTGCATTTGTTTACCAAGTATTTGGTTGCTGAATGCTATTTTTATTTTTTTTGGTTTCCCAGAGAAACTCTTTTTATATTTCTTGATTGAAAAGTATATTTTGGCTAATGACTGTGTTCTTGGTGTGGGGGGAGGAAGGGGGGGTGTTAAAGGAGCATGCACCATGTGGGCACTTTAATATAAAGATACATTATTTTATTTTGACTGTGATGCAGATGATACCTAGTAATTAGAATGTAAGATATTTAACTTGTAAATCAACTGATCCCTGTATACGACAGCCTTTGTAATTCTATGTGCAGGAGGCTCCAACACCCTGCTCATTCTGTAATCTGCAGATTATAAATGACTTCTGAGTTCATGTTGTAATTCTGTGAATGAAAATAAAATGATTGCAAATTTCTGTCTGCTTTGAGTCATATTGTGACATAAAAAAAACTGGAAGATTATTTCTCTTGCTAAGTATTTGAAAAACAGTTAAGTTAGAATGATACCCTTCTTCCTTAAATGATATATTGTGTCAACATTACCAAATTAGCTTAGTTTTACAGTTAGTGTTCATCATGACTTGAAGCCTTGTTTTGAAAATGTATGCTATAGAACAGTGGTTCCCAATCTTGTTCAGCTCAAGACCCAAAAGAGAAATTTGGTGTCTCCACCCAAATTTACAAAAATACACCATGAATCATTGTAACATCTACATTTGTAAACTGTGGACAAAAGACGGAACAAACTATGAATTTAAATGTATATGAAGTGCATTTATTCCATTATAAAAGTTATCAAAAACAGAAAAGGTCTCTATTGTCCTTTCTGTGTCTCCGTCCCCTCCCATCGTCAATAATGCTGACTTGAATTTAATGAGATGTATGTGTCTGGTTGAAGATCTCAACCAGCTGATCTACTCTAGGTTCAGTTTTTGAAAGTGCCATTCTGAGGTCATGCTGAGGTCATTCTGAGGTCATTCTGAGGTCATGCTGAGCATTTAGTCTGTTTCTGTATTAGTTTTTCAGGTACGCTAGAGTCGAAAAGCCAGATTCTTATTTTACTCTGCCAATTGGCGACCCAATAAAACGGGTCTGCGACCCATTTTGGGTCCCGACCCTAAGTTTGGGAAACATTGCTATAGAATATGGTGTTGTGGTGTGTGACTTTGGCGACTACTAGTGGTAGTATTTAAGTAAAAGTATAAAATACAGTGAACCCTCGTTTATCACGGGGGTTACGTTCCAAAAAGAACCCGTGATAGGCGAAATCCGTGAAGTAGTAACCTTTATTTTTTTTACAATTATTATACGATGAAATACTCCATAATACATTGAAACCAAAGAACAAAACCTTTTTACAGGCCCAAGCATTTGTTTAACAAATAAAAGTACTGTATAAACGTTGTTTTTTTTTTTTACAAATAACTACTGTACTGTAAAATAATAATTGTAATCATCAATACGAACTGAAGGCTTCAAATTGCGGAGATCAGCACCGCCCCCCCCGCGACCAGATCATTGGAACGGGAGAAAATAAAAAATGATTATAAAAATATACAAAGTACAGTAGGAAAAATAGTGACTTGTGTATTTCCCTGCTCTTCTGACGGAGCCGCTGCATCCCGACTCCGCTCTGTAGCGTTTTTTTTCTTCTACAGCTTGCGGTGCAGGTGTGTTTTTTCGAGAGAATTCACATAGTTATCGGTAGTTGTTGTCGCTCTTTTCTCTTCTGGGCAAAAAGATTCTTATAAACCGACATGCCACCATTTATTATGTTTGCAGAATGCAGAACACAATGCACGATACAAATCCGTGAAGCAGCGAGACCGTTAGTGTGTCTCAAATCGCGCACTTCCGTAAGTGCACTAACAGAAGTGCACTTTGTACACTACGTACTTACTTGCATAGTGCGTTAAATTTGACTGGGGAAATCGCGCACTTCATTGATGTACTTACCGGAAATGACGATCACAACAGCTCAGTCCTCCTCCTTCTTCTTCTGTGAAATTGTGATTTGCACCCAGACAGAGAGCCCCCCCCACCACCTATTGTCGCCCGCAAAAAATACATTTCTGCTTTGGTAATCAAGATGAATATGATTGTGTTTATTGTTGCCTGTATCTGCCCTCTTTTTTCACGAGAATGAGAGGATTGCGACGCCGCCATCGTATCCTCTGCCTCCTTTTAACAGAAAATATACCGGAATGTTGATATTCATACTTTTGCTCTTAAATAATTTTTAAAAACACCCAAAACTAGCCATGATGAGTTATTTCAGCAAAAGTGGAGCAATTAAAATTGTACAACGGACGTGCTAACTTAAAGAATAAATGTTTTATTACCATTATTATTATAATAACTAATTCCATTTGTTCTGCTTGTTATACTGATGTATTTGCTTTGAGCTGCTGTAGTACAGATATTTCCCCTGTGTGGATTTCACATTTTAGAAGCTGGAACTAGTGACTTTGGGTTATTTTTGATAAATGACTTCATTATTAATCTATTAATTACAGTGACAATACAAGAGTAAAAACAGAGGAAACCCAATATACATTTAAATAGATCCTATTTTATTTTTCATTTCATGAATGCTGCTTAGTCATGCAAAGTGCAACGCTAAAGAAAACAAACACATTCAGTACAGTTTTATTTTAAAAGACGGTCCAGTGTTACTTCTACAGGCTCCAGACCCCCGGCAGTACTGCCGTACCCCGGGCCACTGTGCATCGTGCTGTCCACAAAACCAGCAGGAAAGTCCTGTCTGTCCTCCCCAGCTCGTTAGTCTTCCTTTGCGCGGTTGGCCGGGTCAGCAGCCTTCTACAGGGTTGTTGGCAGCATTGACGGCGGCCACATCCGTGTGACGCCCCCAGCAGAGGATGCGGATCAGGGCAGAAACAGCACTGTTAATACACATTAACATACTTTAACGTTGCTGCTAACGCTTGCAGCTTTGTGTAGCTATATTTACAAGATAATATTCTAACGCTGACATCTTCTACAGGGGGACGATAGTTTAACACAATAAACAACAATATACTACAACACATGTAACGTTAGCTTAGAAACTATTTGCCGTGTATGGTTTTGCCGCTGTTAGCTAGCTAAGGTTAGCTTGCTAGCATGTCAAATTACGGTACCAATAAACGTTATAACTCGCGATACAAATATCATTAAAAACTGTAAGATTAACCAACATATACAAATCCAGTTCATTATATGTTATAAGTATAGCAAAAAGACTCATGTTCAACTTACATTTGTATTGCTCTGTCGGTCTCGCTATCGCGTCTTCGGCCGCCATTAATGAAAGTTTTCCGACTGTTGTTAGCTCCGCCCCTTCCGCTACGTAGCCAAGATGGCGACCGTTGAGTGTGGAAAGTGTCCATCGATCCACACTCAATTTTATGACGGTTTTGAGTGCACCATCCGGGTATTAAAGTGTACTGCACTTGACCGCACTTCGACAATGTGAACGCACTATGTACTCAAAAAGTTAGTATTTAGTACAGAAGTGCGCGATTTGAGACACACTACGTGAAAGGTGAACCGTGATATAGCGAGGGTACAATTAAATCAAAACTATGACTGCTACATGACCCCTCAACCCATTGCATCACAATTAATATCAGCAGAATTGTGTGTTCAATAGTATTTGTATCTCACAATCGTATTTACTTTTAATTAATTAAACCCTTAAACGCCATTCTACGACATAGAATTTTAATTTCAGTTAGGCAGATCGTTGGGCAGCTACCACAACTTTAACAACACAGCAGGGTCCTTCGTTTAGCGCCAGTTTAGACTTTCTCCCCTCGCTCTGAATGCAGGTAGTTAGGACTGCAAGATTAATATCTCGATTTTAATCAAATATAACCCATGACTTGTACATAACTACGCGCAGTGCTAATTATTGGGGAACAAACAACACATTGACAGGTTGGAAGTAGCTGAAAAATCCGTCCAAGTTGCAGTTTAGATCTAGCAAAGGACGCAAAGCTGTTACGTTAGCTCTAGAACCAGAGGTAAGTTGGCTATTAGCTATTATCTTTGAGTAACGTTAAACATGAAAATACATGAATAGGTTATTTGAAAGATAACCTTTGATTTGCTTTTCATTTTGATGTTCGCAGAAGAAAAAAAGCGAGATTCATACCCACAAATGTTGACATGTAGCTAGTTTAACTTGCAATGTTGAACTGTCTGTCAGTTTAAAGGGGTCCGGTGAAGCGGGCCATATAATAAAGCTATATAAAAGCCTCTCCTGACTCAGAGGCGGAACCTGAATTTCAATAATTCACTCATCTTTTTCAAATAGAAGTTCCTTTCCACTATAGTCAGCCTGTGTTTTGCCTGCACAACGTTTTGGTGCACTGGCCAGATGTTTGGACGGCAGTTTTACGTGATACACACTAGAGCCCGACCGATGAAGGATTTTTAAGGCCGATATCGATACAATATTATTAAAAATCCGATATGCTGATATATCGGCCGATATGTATTTAAAAAAAAATAATCCAGAAACACGTTAGAAAACAAACAGATTTCCCTAACATTAGTTATTTGTAGTTATTTATGAGTTCTTACTAAAATAATATAATAATAATAATTTTTTGTTTTATTATCAAAGTACATTCAAATTCTGATGAATAAAATTACAAACTTAAGATATAAAACTTAAAGTCCTTTGAACAAAAACACATTAACAAAATGCCAACAGGGATGTTGTAGAGCGCCCTCATGGTGTACAAACTATGCCAACACTCATGGTTGCGCTCACATGGTTGACAATCCGTTTTTATTTTTTAAATATTCATGTATCAGAATCCTTTATTTATCATTATAAGTGATTCTGATCAATGAATATTTAAAAATAAAAATTATTACTTTATATGACGGCCCGCCGAAATATCGGTCCTGCTCTAATACACATTTCTTTCCATTACATGATGAGTGCTGTGTTTACACGAAAATACTTTACTGGTGTGGATAAACAGCCAACTTTTAGTGCCAGTAGTTTTTAATTATCAGAATAAAATATTCTCAAGGCAGGGCTTTACCTATGTACAAATACATTATAGTGCTATACTATTTTGTACATTGTAATGTAGTGTGACACTGGTTGAATGAAATATTTGCCCATGTAAACAACATTTGAATTAGTTAAGAGGAAAGGAAAACACCTATCCACATTCCAAATTGCATCAGAGCATTGGGATGTATATACAGTAGCATGTGCGTTAAACATGACACAAAAATGCACAGAAACTGCAACTAAATGTTGTACTGATAAACAGTCATTACACAGTACTGTTTAACATTATTATGCAAAATTAGAATAAATAGGGAAATGTTGTCATTGTTGCAGCAGATAAGAGAGGGCAGATATGCTACAATTAATACTAAGTTGACCCGAGACAATAACACACAGTAACACATTTAAATCCTATTTCCAATATTATTCTGTAGAAAGAAAGCAGGCCACTGAGGCCAGGCATACAGATCTAGTCTTATTTTCTTAGGTCTCTAAACAATGATATTATAAGAGCTGCCAAATTAGTCTTTCCTTCACTCCACACAATAATATAAGTGTCTGCCTTCTTGTAGGTCACCAGTTCATCTAAAATCAGCACCAACATTCACATCTCTAAAATGGAAAGTAAGTACAGCATCAATGGATTTAAAACACATTGAAGTACAACTTTATGAATAGATCACAACATAAGTCAGTTTATGTCTTCTCTGTCCAGGTGAGGATGATCTGGACATTCTGACAGCGCTGCTGGCTGAGAGCGAGGGAGTCGAAGAACAGGGTGGTCAGGAGCAAGCAGACGACTTGGACGGCCTGTTTGACGCAGACAATGATGAGGAAGAAGAGTACAAAGAAGGTGTCGAGGAGGATGGGCAAGATGTGTCGGATCTCTTTGGAGATGTGGCAGACATTGAAACTGAAGAGGAAGACACTAAAAGAAAAGAAAGTGGTGGAGAAGCCTGTGAGAGCCTGGACAGGTCCAAGGAGGATTTACAAGGTTTGTGCCCCTAAAGTCCCTCCTCTTGTCCAATTTATGGTCCTGCGTTGAATCTAAGGTGTAGGTACATGCGTAGGTATGCGTAGATTTAGTTCCAACGCCGTAGTCTGACGTGCGCCTCCTAAAAAATTTAGCTACACATCGTGCCAACGCAAACCGCAACAACTGATTGATCCATTTGGCCGTGGCTTGGTAGCATTGCATTCCCCATTGCTCATTTCCAGGTTCTGCGTCTCTCATATGTAAACAACATAACATCAGGTTAGAATGCACAGGGGAGACACTTTGTTTCTCCCTCTATGCCTCTAGAATTGGTACTCACTCCAAAGCTAATCCCCGTCACTCTCACGCTTGCTCCTACTACACACTCCCCAGCATACACACATTCCGGCCCTGCTATTCTCTCAAAGAGATAGGTTAGTATAAATAAGTATAAACCTCAGGCCACTTACATAGGCTCTGCGTACATTCTACAATCAACCATAAATCCGCCTTAATTTGCTTTTAGTTGATGTACAATGTAATGTTCGTGTTTACCAGCGTTATGTCTTCCTTCCTCAGACGAGCTGAGGCGCATGCAGGAGCAGATGCAGCGGTTGCAGCAGCAGCTGGAAGCAAGCCAGAAGGTTTCCACCTCATCTTCGACTCCAGTCACGGCTGCAGGGAGCACGGCTCGTCCCAAACCAGTGACTCCCAAACCAACCGCCAAACTGGCCCAGGCCAAACCAGCCTCTATCACACCGAACACCAAGGCAAAATCAGGTAAACATTTAAACACTGGCTGACACATTCAATCCAATGGCCACTTTTGTTATTTGATTTTACACATGAAGTACAGAATATATTGATAAAGACCCAAACAACTGCACATAACTGCAGTGGCAACAAAAGTCAGTTGTGTTTCTGTTTTCTCCTTGTCTTTTGACAGCTGCAACATCTTCACCTGCTCCAGTCAGAAGAGGAGGTCTCAAGCTCCAGGACTCCTCTGACTTTTTTGATCAGCTGAACAATGCTGACTCCTTCAAACGTAAACCCAGGCTAGCTCACCATCCCAAACCAAGCACATCGTCAGGTAAAACCTATCCTTACGCAAAGCATTTACATAAACCAAAATTACTGAAAGCTTTTTGTCATTGGATTTAGTCATGGTATATTAATGTACAAAAGATATGATACTTGTGCATTTATTTTAGTGAATTTCACTGTTTTCTCACCAGAAGACAGAGGGCCACTGGTGGAGATAAAGATTGGCAGCTCCTTCCAGCCAGTAGAGAGCACCAGTCAGGTTTTCAATCCTGTGCGTTCACCTCCAGCCACTCAGAGCAAACCTGCATCGGCTGCATCAGCAGGACAGCCCAGGCCTTCTTCTCTTCCTCCCCTTCCTAAGGATGTGGGGGTTGAGAAATACTCAGGACTGCGGCTCAGGTGAGGACACTGATAAGTGATGATAACACAGGCCTTTTCTAAAAAATCTGAAGTGAAAAAAGTCTCATGCTGGGCTCTTTTTCGATTCAGAAAACCACGCGTTTCCTCCAGTGAGATGGACCGCAAGATGGCCGATCGGCGTCTTATCCGTCTATCCCAGGTACCGGAGCGCTTGGCTCGGGAGAAGCTGGAGGATAGCGACTGGGTGACCTTCGCTGTGCTGGTCAACAAAGTCACACAACAAAGCAGCAGCAGTGTAAGTCTATGCTCAAGCCTCCCATCTATGGTTGTAACCCTCTGTTTGGCTTAAAACTGCGATATGTAAATTATTACAAATCACTCACACATCTCAAATTTGATTTAAGGACCTTTTTAGCATATGTAACAATAATACTGAATGTCGTTTGAAGCTGTGGAGCTCTTCGATTTTGCTATTACTAGTAACTTTTGTGAAGCAAGGACACAACAATATCCACGCCATGTAAAAGTTCACCATATAAAATATACTTTTCACTCGCTGTCTGTCAGCTGCTCACATTGTTTGCCTTTCTCTAAAATATTAGAAAACACTAAAGCAGAACCAGAAAACCCAAGCCATTATGAATTTGGTGTTACGCTATTATTTCTGAGACCAAGTGTTGCCGATTTTAAGACATTCTGTCCAATTAACCAAGGACCGTTTTGATCGTGTGTCATTTTTTACAGTGTTTGGTGCGTGCTGTGTGAAAGCAAACCAAACCAAATGGAAAAAGCAACAATGTTGCAACTTCACCCCTGAATTGCACTGAGTCCAACGAACTATAGGTGTGAAAGCAGTCTAAGGCTTTGTTCCATTCCATACAGACATATCTATTCAAGAATAGAGGGAGTATATCATAGGTGGAATGACTTGTAACCAATTTAGTAAAAGATTTTAGGCATGGATTTCATTGGCCACACCACTGGAATTCATCCAAAGTTACATTAGCAGATCTGAAAACATATTAAAAGCACCAAATACTGTCGTATATTTGATGGTGTGCTTCCTCTCCTCAGGGCAAAACCTTCAGCATCTGGAAACTGAACGACCTCCATAACCTGGAAGTGTTTGTGTCCCTGCTGCTGTTTGGCGAAGTTCACAAAGAGCACTGGAAGACGGAGCCGGGCACCGTCATTGGACTCCTCAACCCAAACCCCATGAAGCAGAAAGAAGGCTATGACGGGGTGAGTGGACAGTCTGAACTGAATACAATGTACACACAGCAGAGAGTGTTCTGACAGTAGAAACCAGTGTTTGCTTTCATTTGTCTTTCATCAGTCTTTTTACAGCTGTCAGTGACAAGAGCCTCAAGTCACTTCCACCAATCAGAAGTCACATTTTAATGTGGATCCTAACCTTCTTGAACACTGCTGATTTTACAAAAAAGATTTAAAAGTTTAAATCGTGTAACAAAAAAATAGGTTTACAAAAATTGCTTGTAGGGCTACACGATTATGGCCAAAATGATAATCACGATTATTTTGATCAATATTGAGATCACGATTAATTATCACAATTATTTGTTGATTTTAACCAAAACTAATTTTATAGTCACATAGGCTATTCATAACTGCTTTCACATCCATATTGTGCTACATTCCTCTTATGTTGAAGTTGTATGTTGTACATACATACAGCTGCAACACATTTAAATGAAAATGAGCTGAAATAAATAGTCTAGGATATGTGATGGACATACTCACAAAGTGACGGCTGACTCATTATGAATGGGTCCAGCAGGCTCCGTCTCACACGCTATTACTCTACAAACTGAAGTTAGTTGCATTCAATAACTTCTGTGTTTTTCGCCGCCGCGATAGCAGAGTTACCAGGAGAAACAATGCTACAAATACAGGTTTGCCTCTCATGCTTAACAATATACAGCTGTGTTAATAACAATTAAAACTGTGGACAAATGTCAGAAGCGTGGACCGGTGTTTCGGTGTTGCTGGGAGCCGTGTGTGAGTTAATGGGGGCGGGGCTGCGCAGAAGATCCAAACAGGCACGGCTTTACAGAAGAAATGGGTCATGTAACGCAACATTAAACCATATCCATATAAACAACATAGCTTCGTTTGTGGAGAGGCAGAGGATGCGACCTAGAGGAAAAAATGTTAGTCGCACCCTAGAACCCTGTGAGCTAACAGACACTAACTAGCTGCGACTAGCACTGGTCACTGCTGTTGTCTGAAAAACAACACAAACGGGACAAAATGTTACATTTACTAGTAACCTGGTAAACCTTGTGACCGACGTATAACCAACTGCGATCTGTTGAATTTTCTTCACGTTACTCTCTCCTCTGGTACTGTCTACACCTTGAAACTAAGCTGCGCGCTATAGGGAACAACTGACTGGCTCATGATCAGACGCTGGTTTACGGAGCCGTAGATTGGCTTTGTAAAAAAAACTTGTAGCGTTCTATGAACGGAATGACGCATTTAAAAAAAATGTCTCGATTACGCAAATTTGATCATGGGAAGCCAAAATTGTGATCGTGATTAAAATTTGATTAATTAGGCAGTCCTAATTGCACGCTCATTGCCCTCAAAAACTGAAAAGCTTCACTAAAATAAAGTGATAACCTTGTTTTATTTATGTTTTACTGAATTGGTTTCAAGACTTTTTTTGGTCATTTGGTCTGGCAACTAAAGCGTTGGCCAATAAAAGCCGAAAACAGACTGGTGGTGTTGGGTGAAAATAGCCACTAAGGTTGTCAGCGTTGCATGCAAAAAGAGGTGTTAAGAGAGGAATGTGGTGACAAAAGCCAAAGCTGTTAACACACACACTCACACACTCTCTCTCACACACTCTCTCTCTCTCTCTCTCTCTCTCTCTCTCTCTCTCTCACACACACCCTTATGGCAGTTTGAGTTGGCAGTCTCTCATCTCAGACGACACTATATCTTATTTCTTAAGCCTAGTTCAGACCAAAGATTCGACAAGACAAGCGAGATGGCATGGTGAACTTTCCATAAAATCATCTCTTAATGCAAATCAAACCAGCTAACTGAAATCAAACCATGCCAATCTGTAGGTATGGTGAAGGGTAGGTGATGATGGGGTGTCATTTTAATTCCAAAGGCCAACTGCACTTCAGAATCAGGATGCATAGTATCCTGATCCATGAAATAACTGGCCTTTAAAAATAAAAATCTGCCTGCTTCTATTAGAATTTAACATATTGGTGTGTATACCTCTGGCCCCTGTATTTTAAGGAAGAACACTTATTTATTTACGATACATTCATTCACAAAGAGGTGTCCTTAAAGGTTGGATTTTTCATTTTGGATCATCACTGGTTACTACTGTTAGCTTACTCCCCTTCCAGATATAAAAGCTTGTGTTGAATGTGTGCAGGTGAGCCTGACGGTGGACAACCCCCAGAAGGTGTTGGTGATGGGCGAAGCTCAGGACTATAGCAACTGCAAAGGCATGAAGAAGAACGGAGACCCCTGCTCTCAGATCGTCAACATGGTGGGCCCATCTTCTCCGTGTGTGTGCGTGTGTTTAGCTGTGTTCCAACCCATTCCCTCATTCACTCACTCACTATTCCCTATAAAGTATAAATGAAATAGTGAACTTTATAATAGGGCTGCACGATATGAGGATAATACGCAATAACATTGTTGAATATCGCGATAGATATATGATCTATATCTATGGCGATAACAATATTAGTTCTGATAAAAATAACAGATATTAGACTAACATTCTTTTATTGAAAAAATTGAACATTGAATTGACAATGACAGGCACTACTAAAAAAGAATGGCATACAGTATACACTTTAAAGGGCAGTTTTCTGCTGATATTTTCTGTCAACTAACACAATCTCGTAGCGTCTATCGCGATATGTCGCAGCCTTTCGCATATATATATATATATATATATATATATATATATATATATATATATATATATATATATATATTTGCATCAGTTAATAGTGCGATGACGATTAAAAAAAACAATGTGTTGTGCAGCATCATGTTAACAAACCAAAACTAAATTCCCTTTTAAAACATCCTTGAAACAAACCGAGCACTCAGGAGAATAGTAAAAGGTTGTATATATGTTCAATGTTACATTTTCCAATTTAGAAACAAAAGCCTGCTCCATTTGACCAGTTTTTGCGGTGACTTTTGTTTCTCCGGGAAAACACGGCCGTGTTGCATTTTGGGATGTAGGAGTAAAATCGAGGCTGCATTGTTTATACACTCAAATTAGTTAGGTATTAGGGATTTTACAGTGGACTATATAGTGACTGAAATTCGTGAACACACTGCATATGGTTTCGAACATAGTTTTTGTGTCAGGGATTGAGATATCTTTTTTTCATTGATTCAACCTTTATTTACATAAGATCATTGAGGGGGGCAGCCCTCATTTTCAATGACATTGAGTCAGTTACAAAGAAAACAACACAGCAAAGGAAGCAACACCACCATTAGTATTTTTTTTCTTTTTTTTTTTAAGATTATATTTTTGGGGTTTTTCTTTTTATTATAGTAGTGACAGTGGATAGACATGAAAGGGAGAGAGAGATGGGGGACGACACCCGGGCCGCTGCAGGACTCAGCTTACATGGGGAGAATGGGGTGAGCTAGTGGCTGCCCCTCAACACCACCATTAGAACATAGACACTAAAACTTTCTGAGATGGAAAAAAATTGATAAACCGACCAGGACAACCAGGATGCAAAAGAAATACAACTATGTGAAGCAACTACAAGGAGACGTCCAAAATCAGATTTCTAAAATTTCCAGTAGGCACAATTGAGTTGATTTATATCCTCCCACTTGTTTCTGTGTGGGTGTTTGATTACAGTTTGAGTGCCAGTACTGTCAGTATCACGTCAAGGCCCAGTATAAGCAGATGAGCTCAAAGAGGTCCGAGCTGCAGTCGGCTTTTTCTGGAAAGGCTCCCAACAGGTTGAAGGGGAAGGGTGGCAGCCTGAAGGAGCGGCTGTGTCAGGACGGCTTCCACTACGGCGGTGTGTCCTCAGCCGCCTGCGCCGCCTCACTGTGAGTAATGTTAGATGTTGTTCTTTCATTGTATATTCCTTTAAATGCTTGTTTTTTTTTTTTTTCTGCCAGTTTTCCACAAACCTTCCGTTTAATGCACAGTATCTGATGAATTCAAATAATAATACTTAGTACTACTATTACTACTTAATACTACCACATTTTAAAATTCAACTGACAGCAGACAGTGATGCATACCGAGGCCACAACCTTGTACCCTGCACAATATGGATTCTGGCAGAAATTCTGTTTATATTTTTTACAGTGTGTGTTGAAGTCAGTTTGTGCATGCCAACTGCAACTTCTGAGGCCAGGAGCACTGTGTGGGACTGGGAAGAATCTAAGCCGCTGGGCATTTTCAGTAAAAGGTCTGTGTGTTGCAGAACGGCGTCCAAACCGAACAAACCCGCCCAGACGACTCTGAGCAAGCTGTTTGTGAAAGGCTCGGCTAAGCTTGTGGATCAGGCCAAGAGGCTGGGTAAGGACCAATGGTCTCTCTCTCTCTTACACACACTCACACACACAAACCCAAAGGCTGCCAGTTAACCTTGGCTAGTTGTCTTTTTTGAAAATGTAGAAATATTTTGGGGTTTCACAGCTTATAAAAGTCTACAATACATGTGTTTATGCTTTGAGAATCTGTTTGGTTTTGGGATGTCTTTTATAACATCACATCCAATTAACAAAAGGTACGTAATTACACGTTTTAGTTATAATCTTGACAGTGAACCAATCAATTAGGTGTGTGTGTGTGTGTGTGTGTGTGTGTGTGTGTGTGTGTGTGTGTGTGTGTGTGTGTGTGTGTGTGTGTGTGTGTGTGTGTGTGTGTGTGTGTGTGTGTGTGTGTGTGTGTGTGTGTGTGTGTGTGTGTGTGTTTGACTTTTCTTTTTTAGCCATGAAGTCTGGTGAAGTTTCAGGTTGTTCAAACGAATTTAAGGGCCTGCTGTCAACGCCAACCCCCGGAGCTCTGCAGCTAAAGAAGCACTTGGCACAGGGCAGCCATTCAGGTACACCACCTGCCTTTTCACCACTTTTGCTGAGAATGAATGACAACTTTAATGCCATTTGAGTGCCATCAAAGGGCCCATCCCTCATTGGATTATAAGACACATTTAATCATCAATATTTGCGCTGGTCACAAATCAGTCCTGGGTTCCGTTTCAGGAAGGCGGGTTAACAAAAAGAGTTTAACCCTGAGATGTAAAACTCTGAGTTTTTGGTTCCAGAACAGCTGATTAGAGTTGGTTCAGTCAACTCCGAGTAGGTTCACTCAGAGTTAAGCTGGAGACTACGATTTACCATGGTAACAACCACAAACAAACTGGTCGGCGGAAATACTGGTGAAATGGTATTGTACCTATAATCAAATTCCATTCAGGTGCAGTTGTGCCGGCCTACTAATCCCATTCTGAGGCTGCAGCACCGTCATCAACAGAATTATAATTCATAATCTTTTATTTCAAAGGGTTTACATCATTCACCTGCAATACTGTGAAACTTCTTTTTAATGGCTCTGACTGGTTGGGGTCCAGGGAACACTACAAAAACGTGGTCACACTCTTCTGACGGCGCTTTGCTACAGTAGCTTTACTAATATGCTCCGCAGCAACATTGTTGTACATAAAGAAAACTGCCGTTTTGCAACAAAATAAAAAAACGTAGGTTCATAGACTCAGTTACCATAGTAACTAACTCTGAGGTTAAGTTACCTCTCTTTCTGAAACGGGCTGGAGTTACCCCTCTCTCTCAAGTTTGAGCAACTTCCCTTTCTTAAAGAGAAAACCCAGCGTTCCCCTCATCTCAGGGTTAACTTACTCAGTTTTCACTAAACCTCCTTAATTCTGAATCGGACCCCAGGTGATCTGATAAAAAGCAACAGCAACAGTTACCAACCCTTAATGGTACATTTTCAAACAACCATTTCAGACGATGTGAGTCATTCAAATCCATCAACTCACTTGTGGTCTTTAACTCATTATTTAAAAATGTCATGACATTAAGAGTTAAGTAAGAAAAACAAAATGATACTCAGTTTCTATTTCTCTCAGATGACACACTGGACACATTATATTATTCTTCCACAGCCACTTACCAACCCATTTAAATATGAAGATGCAGTACGTCAGCTTTAATTTGAGCACAAAAAGACCACAAGAAGATTACGAACATAAGAAGTTTATTTGAATCTCAAAGCAATTTAGAATTTAGTAAAGTGATGTTAATTTTCTATGTCAATATATTCAAGACCGCCCTTCACCCTTTTTTATTAACCTTTTTACTATCTACCTTCAGTCTCCAAAGATGCAGGGGGAGCTCCAGTTCAGTCCATCTCAGCCTCAGACCTGCTGAAGCAGCAGAAACAGAAGCAGCGGGAGTTTCTGCAGAACCGGCGGCGGCGGGCAGACGAGATCCAGAAGAGGGGCCTGCATAGCTCAGCGGGGCCCAGACCCAAGTCTGCGTCCTCACTGGGCAGAGATGGTCTGAAGTCCCCGAAAGCAGCTTCTGAGGTCCCCAAGGCCAGCCAAAGCCCCGCAGCTCCCCGTGCTCCCACCCTAGGCCGTGGCTTCTCTGAGGGGGAAGACATCCTTTTCTTTGAGAACAGCCCACCTCCGGTGCCCACCACCAGCGCTCTCAGCCTATCAGCCACCAAGCTGGCTGCTCTGAAGAAGCTGAGAAACAAAGGAGCGGGGCTTGAAAAGGAAGACCCCAATGCTGTGAAGAGGAAGAGGAGTAACGGGAGTGAGATCAGCGCCCGAGTGGAAAAGAATCTGACCTCACCCAATGGTACACAGTCGCAGCGCATTGAGCTCTTACAGCCACCGTATAACTCCATACACCTGGCTGAGTTTAGATATTTAACTTGGTAGCAGCTCACATAAGAAAAGAAATTCATGACAGACGACAAAGAGCTCACTAATGAATGTGAAGATATTTAAGCACTTGATTTGATAATTAAAATGTAGAATTTTGCTCCCAGTAAAGTTGTATATAAAATGAGTTGTTATAACCGCTCCTTTAACCCACTGTGCAGGTGAATCGTCCAATAATGACGAAGAGGAGCCGGCCCAGAAGAAGAAGCGAGACCAGCTCCTCTACATCCAGTCAGAGGAATTTCAAAAGATCCTCAATGCCAAATCTCGCCACGGAGCTGCACTACAGGCGGTAGGACCAGTGGCACTTTACCATGTGCTATATCTGTTAAGACTTGCTTTGCTTAGACCATTTTGATTTACAGCTGTTGCACATAGATATATAAGGTAGATCTGAGGTCTCACCAGCTGCATTTCTACATGTTAAACATTGTAAAGTGTGTATGACTTTTTTGTCTAAATCTCCCCCTCTCTCTCTCTCTCTCTCTCTCTCTCTCTCTCTCTCTCTCTCTCTCTCTCTCTCTCTCTCTCTCTCTCTCTCAGGCGGAGTACCAACTGCAGGAGAAGTACTTTGATCCACTGGTGAAGAAGGAGCAGATGGAGGAGAAGATGAAGGGCATCAGAGAAATGAAGTGTCGTGCTGTATCCTGTAAAAAGGTACTGAGTTAAATTCACACCCATTTAAATGATATATATATATATATATATATATATATATATATATATATATATACACACACACACACACACACACGTATTATACAGTATATATACTGTATAATACGTCAACAGATTGCATACAGACGTTTACGCACACACAGTCTGAATCGGTGATGACTTCCGGGATTGATCTGGGGCCGTTGGATATTCTACCGGATGCATGTCTTTTTAGCAGATGTCAAAATCCTTCCACTTTCTTTGTGTTGCCATTTTAACCTCTGGTGGATTTCTGAGGACTATGGTTAACTGCTCCTCAGATCTCTGGAGGTTAAATCCAGACAGCTAGCTAGACTATCTGTCCAGTTTTCTGTTGCACTACAACTTACTTGCTTACAAGGCACACATATTAACAGACACATCGAAACAACCACATTTACTACAACAACACCTGATCTATACAAAGTTAGCGAGATAATTTGTTCAGCAGTACAGAGTCCTTCTACACCTCTGAGTCCTGTAGATATACAGGTAAAAGCCAGTAAATTAGAATATTTTGAAAAACTTGATTTATTTCAGTAATTGCATTCAAAAGGTGTAACTTGTACATTATATTTATTCATTGCACACAGACTGATGCATTCAAATGTTTATTTCATTTAATTTTGATGATTTGAAGTGGCAACAAATGAAAATCCAAAATTCCGTGTGTCACAAAATTAGAATATTACTTAAGGCTAATACAAAAAAGGGAGTTTTTAGAAATGTTGGCCAACTGAAAAGTATGAAAATGAAAAATATGAGCATGTACAATACTCAATACTTGGTTGGAGCTCCTTTTGCCTCAATTACTGCATTAATGCGGCGTGGCATGGAGTCGATGAGTTTCTGGCACTGCTCAGGTGTTATGAGAGCCCAGGTTGCTCTGATAGTGGCCTTCAACTCTTCTGCGTTTTTGGGTCTGGCATTCTGCATCTTCCTTTTCACAATACCCCACAGATTTTCTATGGGGCTAAGGTCAGGGAGTTGGCTGGCCAATTTAGAACAGAAATACCATGGTCCGTAAACCAGGCACGGGTAGATTTTGCGCTGTGTGCAGGCGCCAAGTCCTGTTGGAACCTGAAATCTCCATCTCCATAGAGCAGGTCAGCAGCAGGAAGCATGAAGTGCTCTAAAACTTGCTGGTAGACGGCTGCGTTGACCCTGGATCTCAGGAAACAGAGTGGACCGACACCAGCAGATGACATGGCACCCCAAACCATCACTGATGGTGGAAACTTTACACTAGACTTCAGGCAACGTGGATCCTGTGCCTCTCCTGTCTTCCTCCAGACTCTGGGACCTCGATTTCCAAAGGAAATGCAAAATTTGCTTTCGTCAGAAAACATGACTTTGGACCACTCAGCAGCAGTCCAGCTCTTTTTTCCTTAGCCCAGGTGAGACGCTTTTCGCTGTTTCTTGGTCAACAGTGGCTTGACACGAGGTATGCGGCAGTTGAAACCCATGTCTTTCAAGCGTCTCTTGGTGGTGGATCTTGAAGCACTGACTCCAGCAGCTGTCCACTCCTTGTGAATCTCCCCCACATTTTTGAATGTTTTTTTCACAATCTTGACTAGGGCGCGGTGATCCCTATCGCTTGTACACTTTTTCTGACCACAGTTTTTCCTTCCCTTTGCCTCTCTATTAATGTGTTTGGACACAGAGCTCTGAGAACAGCCAGCCTCTTCAGCAATAACCTTTTGTGTCTTTCCCTCCTTGTGCAATGTGTCGATGGTCGCCTTTTGGACAGCTGTCAAATCTGAAGTCTTCCCCATGTTTGTGTAGGCTTCAGAACTGGACTGAGAGACCATTTAAAGCCCTTTGCAGGTGTTTTGAGTTAATCAGCTGATTACTTTGTGGCACCAGGTGTCTTCAAAATTTAACCCTTACACAATATTCTAATTTTGTGACACACGGAATTTTGGATTTTCATTTGTTGCCACTTCAAATCATCAAAATTAAATGAAATAAACATTTGAATGCATCAGTCTGTGTGCAATGAATAAATATAATGTACAAGTTACACCTTTTGAATGCAATTACTGAAATAAATCAAGTTTTTCAAAATATTCTAATTTACTGGCTTTTACCTGTAGAGGGTGGTTGGTGTAATTGACAATGGTGAGGGCAAGGCGTGTGATGGCTCCATTGTTCAGGTCTGAGATGTCAGGTGTAGGGGAGCTGATCATTTGTGTGTGAGTTTGTTTTTGTTAAACGGGGGGACTGTACAGCATGACGGGTAGACTGTGTCTCAGTTAGACAAGTAAGCTGTTATTTCTGTTCCTTTGTTTCCAGTGTGGTTACACCTATTTCAAGCCGGCGGATCGTTGTGTGGAGGAGAATCATGACCTGCGGTGGCACGATGCCCTAAAACGTTTCTTTAAATGCCCCTGTGGACAGAGAGCCATCGCTCTGGACAGACTGCCAAACAAACACTGCAGGTACATTAAATACATATTTGTCAAGTTCTTTCTCTTTCCTTTGATAGTTTGGCAATTAAATTATATGTACATTAACTGATGTTTTACTATTTCAGTAACTGTGGTCTGTTTAAATGGGAGCGTGACGGGATGCTGAAGGTAAAATCTCTTTCTGAGTCATGGATTACCTCTTCTTGTTCTCTCACGTTGAAAGAAAACAGACCTGATGTTGCTCTTTACGTTTTTTATTGCAGGAGAAAAAGGGACCAAAGATTGCCGGAGAGCTTCTGCAGCCTCGAGGAGAGGAGCACGGCAAGTTCCTCAACAGCATGCAAGTGAACGCACCAGGGTTTTTAAAATAAGTTTTGTAAAGTTTCTTTGTAGCATTTTTACATTTGTATGAATTACGTTTTTAAAGCTTGATGTTGTGTAATTGTTTATGGAGATTTGAAAGTCTTTGATTATATTAAATAATGATAAGATGATTAAAGCAATCGTTACCAACATTTGATGTCAAATGTCTGTTTCACTGAAAAAGCTAAGTACACAGATTCTGGTGTGGATCTGGAATCCTAAAATATTTAATAGTATGTAACAAAGATGCAATATTGCAATATTTGTTAAAAGCAAAATATGTGTCAAACCATTCTGAGTGAAGTATTGTGGTGCTGCAGAGACGTCCCGGCCTACAAATCCTACAGACTAAAGAAAAAAATCTTTGTTTGGTACAGATTGTTGCAAAAAATCACACAATAATCAGTTTCTTTTCTTTTAATGTTAATAATTTTCAATAAAATGAGAATAATGATACAAAACAATTATTTCCTCCATTATTGTGAATCATATTGCAATCAAAATATCAGTCAAATTAATTGCAAGTATTTATTTTACTCATATCGTGCAGCCCTTTTTGCTTAGATGTTCAAAAAATATCTTGTGTTTCTTATACTGCCCATCGCTGCAGCGCCTCTGTCTGAGCTCCTGGCCCGCCTCCCCAACAAGCCCAGTCTGCTCTAATTGGTCGGCTGGCCCACTCTGTTGTTATTGGTCAACCAAATTCAAACAAGCCACAGTTTAGTTGGAAAGAGTAGTGTAGCAGGTTCTGAACAAACATCTGTGTGATCTGCTTTCCTTTACTGCTCCTCTCTTCTTCTCTACTACTTCTTGCTTATTCACAGATTATTTTGTTTGTATGCCCTCTGATGTTTAGGAGAATACTACAACTATATCTGAAGCTTCAGGCAGCACAAATGGGCAGCACATATGAAAAACTCGGCTGGCATTCTCAGTCAATGGTATCACTAATTGAGGAACTTAAGAATACTTTTTAAGGCAGTTGGGAAAAAGTGCTCTTTGTGGAAAAGAAAGCTACATGACAGTCACAAAAACTCACTATAAGATAAAAGAAAGCATAATAGGGGCTATTTAAACCTACTTATACATTTTGTGACTGAATAGTACCATTTGCCTAATAGTCTTTTTGTTGTTTTTTTTTTTTACCGCACACGTTTTTACATGTTGGAACAATTAGGAAAAGCACAGGTGTAGATAATAAAGCAAATAATGGCTGAATTCCTGACATAATGTGCATGCGTACTCACTGTCAAATCTTACTGGGACACACTGAGCCATCATTATTATTAGTAACAGCTGTGCTTTTCCCAACGCGTCTGCTGCCTCTGTCCTAGATACAAGCTTAAACAAAAACTTCTTTTTCTTTTCAAATAATCCTTGCCTTTTAATGTTTATAATGTGATGTCTGTTGCTACTGCACTGGTTGTGATGTTTTCGTTTATTTATTTGTGTAGTGGTGGTGGGAAAGTGTTCCTACTGTGTAAGTTGAGCAACAGAAAATCTAAAGTGGCTACATATGGCTATGTGATCTGAAAAGAATAGCATTTCATCAAAGGTAGGTAACCTACAGTATTTATAAGTTGTTTATCCTTATGCAAATGTATCTGCTTCAAAATGCTAATCTTAACGGCCTGCCTTAAACATGTTAGCAATGCTATACAATGATAAACTTAATGCACAACTAGATTGTTTCAGTTGTTTCCAGCTGCAACTGTCTGAGGGCAGAAAACCCTTTTAAATCATCAGTTTAAATTGCAATTTATACAATGCATCAAATGCAACATAATGCATCCACCTGTATAATGTAAAGCAGCTTCAAGGCAGGTTGAGTAATGGCATGGGGTTATCATCAAAGACATCTGTCTAAATCCACAAGTTCCACTTCCAGGATTGCTCAAGTGGAGATTACGGCAAAGCGGGACATCCGGCCAAAGCATTTTAATTCCTCTGCTCCGGGTTGTTTAAAGGTACCCTGGGAAATATAGGAAATGAATTATAGAGATGCCAAGTTATATAATTTATATAAGCCAGTTTGCTTATATAAATGCACTTCTTTATTAGGGAGATATTACATAACTGCTTTTGAAGAAGCTTGTTTACTGTTTTATATTGCATGGACACTATGTGTTGGAGTGAAGACTACTGAGGCCAGCTGGAGCTCACACAAGTCTGCGAGCCAATCCACATAGCTGTGAAGAGAAAAGGTCTGAGGTGGAATCACAGTATAGAGGTAAATTAAGGCTTTTGGATTCACAGCTTTGTGATTAGTAAGTACGGAGTGCCATGCCACATTGAGGGTTTGAGTAGTTAAGTCGCTACTGTTTTTTTTCTCTCTCTCTCTGTCTCTGCCTTGTCCGTCTCTACTTTGCCCAGTTTGTGTCTAATATTTCCACTGTGGAATGTGGAATTCATTTCAGCCTGATGACTTCTGCAGCTCACTTCATCCTCTCTTTCATTCCACACCGCCTCCCTCCCTTTAAATACTCCAAATACCAGACGGTGCTACCGTAAGTTAAAACACATCAGTGGTCTCGGAAGCAGGAAACCCTTCTTCATATGAAGTCAATTTCTTTGCAACAAATAAAACTGCAATTTAAATCAGTTGTTAATGTTCAGGGTGGATTTTTATTGCCGCTAATGCCACAGCCTGACATTGTGTAGCTTGTATGTACAGTACATGTACAAAAGGGAGTAAAAACAAGCATGCAAAACATTTAATAGGATATAAAGTTTAGCTTACAATACAAAAAAAACTGCACTTTTAATACATTTTACAGTTTGATGTGGAGACATATTGAACACTTGTTTTTATAAAAAAAAAAAAAAAGTGACAGTACGCTCAGTGGAACCAGTAGTAGCGAGGCTGGAGGCCGTCGTAGTGATACTCTCTGTACTGCTCATTCCTCTCCCTCGATCTCTCATTTTGCTCTGTGGACAAATAAAAGGTTAAATTAAAGTGGTTATGATCAATATTTTCAAAATTGTCAAAGGATTGCATGACTCCTTAAATGTGATGTGTCAATCTTTGTGAATATCATAGAAAGAATTATCACCGGACAATGCAGTTTCCCTCAGCTCTACGGGGCTCCATTTCGTCTTTAAGCTAATTCATTAATTAGCCCCACCCTCCACACACACACACACACACACACACACCTTACACGCCTCTGATTAACTTAGTTCAGCTTGATATTCTTGCCCTAACCAATCTCACTCCTTATGCCTAAACCTAACCAATTCAACCAAAGAAGGCAACTAGTACTATCCAATTAGAGGCAGAGTATATTCCTTCCATCCTTGGAAACGCCGCAAATTTGCTTAAGTTGCATACACACGTTAACAAATCGGCCTTAAGTTGTAATTCTGAGAGATATCTTGTCTCCCTATTTGATTGGTTATACCACCTACAAGTGCATCAACAAACAAACTGCTGACAAAATGGAAGCAAAGACAACTAAAACAACTATATTAACAATAATTTAATGACTGCAGCTAATCAACTTTGTCTGTATCTGCTTTCACTTGTTAATGACACGCTACAAATATATAACATGATAAAAACTAGCTAATTTCCTGGAGGTATGTGTTCTTCCCCTTTGTACTGACTTGTGTAATATGACCAATAAGTCAGTTTCTACAAAACCTTAGTGTGTTCCGTGGCCTGGTGGAGATCTTTTTTTTTTGTTTTCTTATAGCATCTTGTTAACCCAAACCACCCAAAACACGGTGTATCTTAAAACCCACTCACATCTTTATGGGTAACAGTTCTTAGTTTAGAAACTGTCACTGCAACTATGTCACACCAGACAGACAGCCGCAGGGAAGATTGTCAGCTTGGGGTCGACCACAAATAGACACTTTGATTTGGTGTGGAGTCTCAGGAACTCCACTGTGGCCCAGAGGCTCGTGGGTGCAGAGAGGTTTGTTCAAGAGCCAAACTCTATTGTGCCTCCGTGTGTTTTCTCTGGTGAGCCATTTCGTGACGACAAGCATTCAAGTAAATCTTAGGTTTTTTGCAAGGATGTGTTTACTGATACAAAGTCTCTATACTTTATCTTCATGTTTCACTCGGTGTATCAGAACAGGGATTTTAACCCTCATGTTGTCCTTGGGTCAAATTGACCCGTTTTCCTATATCAATGTTCTTTTTAATTACCCAAAATAACATGATTGATTCCACACAACCCTCTTTGGCAAGTACAAATCTCAACAAAAAAAAAGCAGGGTTTTATGGAGGGTTATTTCTCTATTATTTCACAGAAGTTGGAAGTAGTTTTCCTGATTGTACCCTCAATTCGAGGAAAGACAAGAGTGTCAAGAGGAAAGCATTTAACATGGAAGAAAGCAGCCGCATCCGTGTCTCACCATCACGCTCCTCCTCGACGTAGTGCTCGTACTCATCTCTTTGTTCTTCATTGTTCTCCCTCCACCGCTCGTTCGCAGCAATCTTCACCCTCTGCTCGACTGTGGAGAGAAGAATGGAAAAGAAACTGATGCTGATAATTGAAGGTCAGCCACTTCAACCACGTTGATCATCACTGAAATATCTAAACGGCTATTTGATGGACCGACTTTACATTTTGTGCGGACGTTCATGGTTCCCGAGGATGAGCCGTAACGACCTGAGTGATTCCGTGATCTTTCACTGTAGCCTCATTAGCAGGTCAAAGTTTTCATTTGTCCTGTGAAATCTACCAGATATTATTTAAAGGACCCAGAGAAAGGAAACCTATTGACTTTGATAATCCTCTGACATTACAACTACTGAATGGATTGGCACCATCAATGGGTCAAATTCTTTACTTGAAATACGTTGCTTTATAGCTAAAACATCTCATTTGCACTTAGTATTTATTGCCAAGTAGCACATGTTAGCATGCTAACACATTAAAGGACGCATGGCATGAAAATGTCACTTTATGAGGTTTTTAAACATTAATATGAGTTCCTGCCTATAATCCCCCAGTGGCTAGAAATGGTGATAGGTGTAAACCGAGCCCTGGGTATCCTGCTCTGCCTTTGAGAAAATGAAAGCTCAGATGGGCCGATCTGGATTCTTGCCCCTTATGAGGTCATAAGGTTACCTCCCTTTTCTTTGCTTTGCCCGCCCAGAGAATTTGGCCCGCCCATGAGAGAGAGACATCATGGCTTTCAAACGAGCAAAGTGGCGGTTGTTCAAGGCCACACCACCAGCCTCCACCTTACCTTTCCCAAAGATGGTTTCTGTCACTTTAGGTGGTTCTTCTAATCCTGCTGATGATTGTGGAAGTATTTATTTTTCTGATCAGTTTGGTTTTTAATAGTCAATTTGATGCTATAAAAACGGGGTGAAATGTTAGATGATTGACTGCTATGATTGACTTGTGATTGGTTGGGTGGGTGTATTGTTGGGACTTAGATAGTACACTCGACCATATATGTATAGGCTCCATCGCCCGATCACTACTGCGCAGACTCTGGCTCCAAAATTACAAGATGGTGGCGCCCATAGCAGGGATATTTATTTTATTTTTTTTACAGTCTATGTTGTAAACATGATAAACATTACACCTGTCAGCATGTTAGTGTTTAGCTCAAACCAACGCTGTGCCTGAGTACAGCCATACAAAGCTGCTAACATGGCTATCTAGTTACTACATTAGAAACATTGGAAAACCCCAAACAGAGTCATTTAAACTCTAATAAGACAAAGTTGAAAACAAATTTGTATTAAAACAAATAGGTAGGGGTAACCCATATAAATCACTGTAGTGAATTAGAAGCTCCCTTACAGCTCCCTCACTGTACAAAACCAGAGCCACCGTTGTTCTGGGCATATGCAATATTTGGATGATTGTGATTGGTTTAAAGAAATGCCAGTAAACCAAAGCTTCTTTTTTTTCTCGCCTCCTAGAATGCTCCTCCGCAGTGTTGTGGAGGAAGATCTGGCAAAGCAAGACTAGGTGTATAGGGAATATGGCTCACCACCTTCACACTAACTTCAACTACTACCTGTTAACAGGTGCATGATCAAGTATCGTTCTGGGCCCTCTTCTTAGCTGGGTATTAGATTATTGGTAAGAATTGAAAAGACAAAACTTGAACTTATTTACCGATTTTCTCATTAGCATTTAGCTTACTGTTATTGAACATGGGTGCTAAAGTGGTAGCATGAGACTTACTCCAATTAGAAGACTATTATGTAACTGTAACAACAACTTTTACAATTTGGAAGAAATAATGGTCTTTTCTATTCCTCTCCTTGACCTCAGAATAAAAGACTGCATACAAAAAAAAGGTATGAAAGCGGGGGGGAGGGGAGGGGGAATCATAAGAAGTTTGGAAAATAGCCATGCTATAAGAAAAGTGCACTGAAATCCCATTTGGTTACGCAATCATCCAAATACTGCATTTCGTTGCCTTGTACCTGTACATGTGTAATGACAATAAAGTTGAATCTAATCTAATCTAATATTGCATATACCCGATTTGTATGTTTTCCTTTGAAAGTTGTCGCGCTGCGGCAAAGAAATACATTTCTCTTAATTATCTTAGACTAAATCAGGTTAAAAAGATGATGTGAAATAATGAAAGTGATAAAACTACAGCCGGCTATTCCTATTCCTACACAACCTTTGCATCACTTTCTGGCAAGAAAAATAGTCCCTTAAATCACTCACTCTGCCCCCTCACGTTCTCATAAACCGAGCTGGCAAGAGTTTGTTCGTTTTTTTCCAAGAATGTGGGCCTGTTAGTCCAGAGATGAGGCCCCGTTCGGTGTACTGATGGGTGGGCAAGGGAAAATGACACACAGCCTGTCTCAGGACTTCTTTAATGAGTTTTCCAGCAAAAAGGAGACAAATTAACAAGGACATCTTTTAGCTAAGAGCCAAAGGAAGACAGGAATCCTGTTTGTATTTATTTGGTGATGGAGTAGTATGATAACAAGTTCCCTTGTGTTTGCAGGATTGTCCTGGAACACCTTCCATCCGTGTGTTTGTTCATTTTGGTTTAAAGTGTGTTGGCGTTGTGTATGTTACTGATGCTGGCAGTGGAAGAATGAGCTTACTGTACTGAGAAACTGAGAAAGAGCCTGCTCCATACTATCCTGTGACTCCTTCTGCAGGCGTGTGTGTGTGTGTGTGTGTGTGTGTGTGTGTGTGTGTGTGTGTGTGTGTGTGTGTGTGTGTGTGTGTGTGTGTGTGTGTGTGTGTGTGTGTGTGTGTGTGTGTGTGTGAGAGAGATTAAAGAGCCAGTACTGTATAGAACAACACCTGCTCGAGTTTCCATTACTCTCTTTCTATTTCTCTCTTGAACTTTCACATCTTGCAGTCGAAACCTCAAACCTACTACAAACCAATAAGCCAACACTCACACTATCTCACACATACAGTCATTTCTTTATGGGCGGCCAAACTTGCCATGTTTAAGACTGTCCACAGCGTGGCCACATCAACCACACACAACACCAAATATAAATAAACATTACCCCCATATTCAAACCAACCACTATACTCATGATCCTGCTGGTTTCCTGCCAGCGAGATGGAAACAGCCCTTAGGCTAACTACACAAAACAAATTTCTTTCAGGCGGATAACCGCAGTCAACTACTATTCTCTTTGCCTTTTTACAGATGTTAAGGAACTCACCTTGAAACTCATAGTATCGGGTTGAGCGGCGACTGCGGCGTTTGAGGAAGTTGGAGGCGTCTGACTCGGGCGTAAACACCTTCCGTGCTGAGCCTAAACATCAGAGGCCTGAAGGTTAGGGTCATATACCTTTGGAGCAAGGTTTTGTGAAATAGGTAAAAGGGTTGAACATGTATCACCTTTAGAAGTGGCTGCTTTTGTGTTGTCCCGCACTGCTGCACTTCTCACCACACTACAAACTTTAAGACAAAGGAGAAATGTTCTGCCCTTACACTAAAGCATGTGTATGGGGACAATGTTATTAGTAAATGCTTGGTGAGATTTCTCAAACTGTATTTCAATTTTTTTTTTGCACAGTCAGACTTTTAAATGTTTATAAGATACAAAAATACATAATTTACAAAATGTAACTATTTATTACTACTATTGGGTGTAAACAGCTGGAAAAACAAAATTCAAATTTGCTTATTTCTTGATCCCAGTGATAAAGTGAACCATGAAAACCCCATGTACAGAATAGATCCCAAACTTCTATGCAGGGGCACCAGCTCATTACACTGCTAGCCTCCTACGGTGTTTGATGTTTGGGCCAAAAAAAACTATATTATACGTTTTATGTATTATGAAGTATTTCTTCAGTTTACAGTTAGAAGTCACGTCGCAAAGACGATTCAAAAAAATACATAAAAACTGAAATTGCAGAAAGTGGTTGATAATTAACCCTTTACAAATGATCACTGTGGAAGATCATTTGCCATAACTTTTTCATAATTATCATAAATCATAAGAAGTCTCTACTTTCACTGCCATCTACCAAAGTTCACTGGTCTGGTAAGGCTCAAGTCAGGTTAGTGTTGCTGATTGTCATCTATACCACAATAGTGGAAAACTAAGCTTGTGAGATTCAGGCTTTCCTCTGGAGGACTACTGAACTTTTTCAGGCAAAATAACAGTACATACATAACATACATACATACATACAGTATAGTATGTATGTATGTATGTATGTATGTATGTATGTATGTATGTATGTATGTATGTATGTATGTATGTATGTATGTATGTATGTATGTATGTATGTATGTATGTATATATATATATATATATATATATATATATATATATATATATATATATATATATATATATATATATATATATATATATATATATATATATATATATATAATCACAATCTACACTTAACTCAAAATATGACTTAAAACTTTGATGCAAAAATGAATCAATTTAACTTAACAAGTAGTATTTATTGTACAAATTGACATTTACAACTTTTACAAAACTTTTAAAAATTGATTCACACTGAGGTCACTGTTTGAGGCAATAAAAATATGCTTTTCCATATTAAAGGAGGACGGCACATATCAGTGTTTTATACCCTCAAACCTATTCTGCTTGTCTCCCCTGAGGATGTATAAAAAACTGTCCCAAACCTTTTCCCCAACCACCCAGACAAGGTACTTACAGGTGAGGATGAGGAGGGTTGTGAGCAAAGTGAGCACGAAGACTCGAGTCCAAGACATCTTTAGAGAGAAAAGCAAAAACTCTACTGGACTCAACAGCACATCTGACTGAACTGAGCGAAAGATAGGGAGGGAAGGTGGGAGAGACAGGGAGAGTGGGAGGAGAAAGAAGAAAAGAGAGGCTCAGGGAGGGGATTAAAGCTGCTGGAAAATCAGCTGTCAGAGGAAGAAGAAGAGGAAAAAAAACAAGGCGTGATGGGGTGAGGTGAATTAAAAGAAAGAGGGCAGCGGAATGGAAACCACCATTAGATGGAAGTCAGAGTCTGTGTAAATTCCCTTTTTTTTAAGAGAAAAGTGAGTATATGGGTGTATAAACTTACATGAGTGAGAACCATCTTTCACCACTGGTCAATAAGATATCAAAGATTCAACCTGGGTGTCAATGGCCCTTTAACACTTTTAGTTCATACAGACTTCTAGGATAGCTTTTTGTAGAGAGATGCTGTGTTTTCTTTGTATCACAGGTTAAATTTAAAGCACCCATATTATGCTGAATTTCAGGTTCCTATTGTATGTAGAGGTTGTACCCAAATTAGATTTGTACGTTTTAAATTGATGAAGAGAGAGATGATAATTATTTTTTTGGTCCAGTTCGAATTGTGCCATGCATTTCACAAATTATGTGTACATTTCGAGATAAACGATTTGACTTAAAGAAGTTGAACATCAGGTTTTGTGTGAGATCGCGTAGTGAACTACATTGCTCGTCTCAAACAATATACGACGTCCCCAGAGAAATATGGCTGTCTCCTTGTCGAGCTTGACCGTCTTCTTCCATGAAGAAGGCAGAAGTACAAAAAGACGTGAAAACTATTATAAATCGGGTCATGTCAGGAGCTGCAGCTACTCAAAGGGAGTGGAGGGAAAATGTGGTGACGTCAGGACTTGTAGTCCGTCTAATCACGTATTTTCCCGTAGCATTTTACTTAACTATCTTGCGACAAACTGACATTCTTGAGAAGTAAGATATTTTTGTTTTAAAAAACCTCATATGTGTTATCCAAGGCACAAGTGGATCGGGACAAGAAAATAATTTGTCTTTTGCCATTGACCATAGTTTTTTTTTTCAATTTTGGAAGATAGGTCCCATGGAGGTAAACGGATCTTTGGCTCTCTATAGTGTGTTACAAAGTGACGCCATCACCCAGGTAAAGGCTGGACCACAACAGAGCTGTTTGGAGCGGTTTGTGAACAGTGCTTTCTGTTACTAATGGTAAGTCCCTTTGGGCTTTTCACTTTGTAAACCTATAACGTGCACAAAAAAGATATATAACAATAAAGGAAAGGGTAAAAACATTATATGAGCACTCTAAGTTTGCTGCTCACTAAGCTCTGTCCATTTTCAGTTTGAAGTCTGCAATGTTCAAAGCTGAAATCAAAAGAAGATATAGTATCCTGTATAGGTCTACTATTATAGGTATTATAAATGTGTAAGAATTACAAAATGATCCCACTTTAAACCACTATTTATGAACAGTAAACTGCCCAGAAACCTTTTTTTGGCTTTATGATATTTCCCTTGCAGGCGAAGTGTGTGCAAGTGGAAGCATCTTGTACTGTACTGTAACAAAGTGTACTGACCCCATTGATTATTATTCCAGGTATGAGTGATCTAGTTTCAGCATGTCACATTGCACTAACCCTGGGTTAATGCTACAATATGCTGCGAGCTATTGAACTGTATGTGAGGAGTATTGCTTAAATGGAGAGAGGCATAGTACATAAGTTAATGTGGATTTTTCCTTTGACAGTGTGCGATGTAATGAAATCTGAAATGTGTTTCAGTTCCCTCCACAGAAAACTAGGGATAAGGTGCAGCTTTGCTCAGAAAAAAGCCTGCAGTTAGACCTGTGTGGGAGAGACTATTTGCTGTGTGTGCATTTGCACGTTTATGTGAATGTGTGTGTGCATGCGTGCGCGTGTGCGTGTGTGAGTGCGCGTGTGCGTGTGCGCGTGCGCGTGTACGTGTGGCCCTGAATGAGCATTCAGATGCTCATATCATTCAGAACACAGCTCAAATTCAACCCTGAGGCAGGGAGCAATGGATGGACGGACAGTTCCACTGTGATACCTTCACTGTGTCTGTGAGTCTTCCACATTTTACTCAAACCGTATAATCGATTCATTTAGATATACTGTATTTAAGGGGTCATGTTCATGTTAATAGGTATAATGAGTATCTCCTGATACAGTGTCTCCCTTTGATAATTTGGTTTTCCTGCAGTTGTAGAGTAAACTGAAGTAGGCCTAATATAAAACACGTACATCACTGTACGTAGACTTCAAGTATTCTATATAACACCATTTAAGAAATGTCTTGGGACTGTATATGGATAGAATTATTTTTTTTGTCCTTTTACTCTAATCACTCAATTATTTTGCTAACGTCAAGCTGACGTTTGTTATATCATTAAACCAAAACTATATGGATTAAAATCATATGATTTATTGATTATTCCCAAAACAAAAAGTAAACTGATAATTGATCCTTACTAAATAATTCAAGTTACACTTTTTTAATTGATATTCTTGTACATTTTTGACAATAACCGGAGTATGATGCTGTTTAACCTTTTTGGGTCTTAAAGTCTAAAGCTACATGTTTACGTAGTAAACCTGCAAAATGTCCCTAAAAGAAATGCCCCCGTGTTTTTAATGGAATTCTTTTCAAAGGATGACCAACATGTACCTCCAGACAAAAAACTATATTTAGTATATTATAGTTAACATATAAAATAATTTAGACCAACTTATATTTTTGGGGCTTTAGGATGCAGATGAGAACTCATGAGTGTTTGTCCCCTGAGATATACATCAAACTAAGCATTTCATATTACACATGACTGTAGTGCAACTTAACATTTTAAACACACCAACAAACACGTCACACATCATGACATCAAACTTTTTCTTTAGAGCAGCCATGAGGTTCTTGTTGCTTTGGTCCTGCATCTCCAGCTGGGCTCTATGGGAAGCCTGGGATCTTTCCAGTATCTTCTCTGCCTCTTCCTCCTGTTTTAGGAGAGCTTCCTCCATCATTCTGCAGCTCCTGAGCGTGAGCCCTCTCAATCACCACCTAGCTCTCCAACTCTAACTCCATCTTCTGAGTCTCCACATTATTTTTAAGGCCCTCCTTCTCTCCCTTCATCTGCTCCAATTTGACTTTCAGGTCTTAAGTAATTGAGGTCTGCAGGTCCAGATCTATTTGGGATTTTCGCTGCCTGTTTCCCAGCTGGGATTTCAGATGCTCTGTTTCCCTGGGTGGGGAGGGGACACCAGCTTCTGCCAGCTCAACTTTCAAGTCACACATCTCCCTCTGCATCCGCTGCTGATCGAGGAGACTGGCCAGCAAGTCCTCTTGGATGATCAGGTGAACTCTTCCCTCAGATTCACATTGGGTGAGCCTCGCCTCACTGTCCTTCAGTCCACAGCATACTTGCTCTTCAAGTGAACTGAGATAGAAATTGATTTGCGGTTCAAACTCTTTGAGTTGAATTCCATGTTCTCCTCTGAGTGAATTTGTGTCAGAACTAAAGTTGAGTCCCAGAGTCCCATAGATTCTCTTGCTATGGGATACCAGTTTGATTATGTTTGAATATATGAATGTAATGATTTCTGATGATCCCTAACATATGGTAAAGAAAGAACACTTTATTCAGACCAAAGATTTGTGGTGAGACGAGTTGAAACTTGCAACTACTTGTCACGCCGGTCCGTAATGTTCTAAAACCTGCCAGTTCACACCAATGCAACGAGATGAGACAATGTATCATCTCCATAGCACCGACTCTTTGTACTTCCGTCCAACTTTCAGCATTTTTGTAGCTGGATTTATTATTTGTTATGTCTAAATATGAATGTGGATAATGTTTTAGTGATGAATCGCACTGCCTGGAGTCGAGCTGAGAGCTTCAACGTTCTTAAACGGTTTCGTCTCGCCGCAAATCTTTGGTCTGCACCAGGCTTAAGAAATAAAATATAGATGCCTTTGCACAAGAGCAGTCTGCGCTCTCGGAGTCTCTGCACCGTCATTGCAGCCAGGGAATGACTGTAACGGCACTGTAGCGGCACGTATAGTGTAGTTTTAACATCACTCCCATATTGAAATCCTGACGGCTCGTTTAAAGGCACAGTTTCTGACCGGTTTATAATCCAAAAAAGACATGGAAATCTCACTTCTTACAATATGGGACCTTTAAACACATGTTAATGTATAATAGTTTTTGGGGAAGTACCTATTTACTGGATTAACAAATCTACACATTAGTTATGTCATGAATTAGATCAGTGTAATTAATAAATACAGTGTGACCATTTCAAGATTTTATCATACATTATTGGCACTTAATTATGTAAACATATGTAATAATTTATAACCGTGACATTACTGGCTGTTATTAATTTACATTACAGGTCAAAGGGATATTTGTGTGCCTGAAGCTAAAAAGGAAATGAAACAAGGTTGTATTAATATGTTTGATCTATACATTTTTATTGTTAGGTTATTAAAACAAGACATTTGCTAGATTCTAGAAAACAACATTATCAGCATTATCAAACTGACATTTGTAGACATTTATAAGGCAGTTTAAGGCAAGGCCTCTGTTCGTGTTAATTACAATCAACACTGATTATTCCCACATTTTTGCTTAAATATCATCTTTCATTACTCTCTCACTTTATCTCTCTCTCTCTCAATGTCACTATACCTCCCCGGTCACTCATTATGCTTACTTTTCTTAATCAGCATGCCATAAATCGTCCCTTTTTAATACGTTTTTGGTAAATTAAAACAATTTCAATGACAGTTAAAGGATGCGTTCACTCTATTCCACTAGTAGCAGGAGGTGTACTCCATTCCATTTTACTGTGTACTGATTCGCTCACGAGGTACCTAATATTTTCTATTTAAATAATATTTCCTCTTTATATTCCATGATAAAACAACATGCTCTAGATTAAATGTTCCACAGATTCTGAAGCCTTAAATTAAATAAACAGTAAATAATCTACGAATGACATTCCTTCGTCGGTAAAGGAAAGTCGGGATTGCATGATAAGAACACTCAGCACTGTTGTATCTTATCCAAAACCGTATAAATCTGTTCTGATTTCAGCTCAGCGGTCTTCACCCTGCAACGGTGTGGGGTCTGTTCGTAGCGGCCTGTGGTGCCTTTTATAGTGAAGTCCTCTCTCCCTGCACCAGCCGGCCTCGGAGAGCCCAGATGTCCTGTAGGGGAAACAAAGGTAAAGCCTCAGTTCGACCTTAAACCTTTATTCTTTTACCATGTTATCTATAGAACTACATGATGTCCCAAAGCTAATCCTTAGATTTTTTTTGATGCAATGCAGTGAGCCATTGTACGGAGACCCTAAGGAGATATGAGCAAAAAAATTCTAAAGTTTGTTTTAATGTGCTCACGTGAGCTAATGAAAGTTTATATTGCGGCCATATATTGATGTAGCCGGGCTGGGCCATAATGGAGACAGTGACAGCTAGAGAATGATTACAGTACAGGAGTCAGTTGCACTGAATTTTAATCGACAATCACCTATAGGATTATTAGGAACACCATACTAATACTGTGTTTGACCCCCTTTCGCCTTCAGAACTGCCTTAATTCTACGTGGCATTGATTCAACAAGGTGCTGAAAGCATTCTTTAGAAATGTTGGCCCATATTGATAGGATAGCATCTTGCAGTTGATGGAGATTTGTGGGATCCACATCCAGGGCACGACGCTCCCGTTCCACCACATCCCAAAGATGCTCTATTGGGTTGAGATCTTGTGACTGTGGGGGCCATTTTAGTACAGTGAACTCATTGTCATGTTCAAGAAACCAATTTGAAATGATTTGAGCTTTGTGACATGGTGCATTATCCTGCTGGAAGTAGCAATCAGAGGATGGGTACATGGTGGCCATAAAGGGATGGACATGGTCAGAAACAATGCTCAGGTAGGCCGTGGCATTTAAACGATTCCCAGTTGGCACTAAGGGGCCTAAAGTGTGCCAAGAAAACATCCCCCACACCATTACACCATCACCACCAGCCTGCACAGTGGTAACAAGGCATGATGGATCCATGTTCTCATTCTGTTTATGCCAAATTCTGACTCTACCATCTGAATGTCTCAACAGAAATTGAGAGTCATCAGACCAGGCAACATTTTTCAGTCTTCAACTGTCCAATTTTGGTGAGCTCTTGCAAATTTCAATTTGCAAGAGCTCACAAACCTTGCGCCGGAACAGATTATAAGACTTTAAAATCCGTTTTGTCGTATCAAAACAACATAATGGTGACGACTTGCCTGCAAAGCAACAATGTCCTTATAATGAAGACCTGGATTAAAATTTAGTGTTACTGACTGTACTGTAGTCCTTCTCTAGCTGTCACTGTCTCCATAATGGCCCAGCTAGGCTACATCAATATATGGCAGTAATGTAAACTTTCATGTGCGCATATGAAAGTCATGTGCAGCTTCAAGCTTGTTATCACTACTGTCTGATTTCACTTAGCTTTAAAGTGAATACACTCTGCCTGCTGGCATTCATTTGTATTATTTGAATGGCATGAATAATTATTACAAATCTGATGCTACGTCAGGCTGCACAATCTCACTGCATAATTTTTTGTTTTTATGCTTGCAACGATGGACACATTTAGAAACTACAAGCCAAATATCAACAATGTACAGTACATGCTGCCATTTGTTCTCATATATCTGTAGCTGTAAAAAGGGAAGGTTTTACACGGATAAATGTAATGTGCTGTACATGTAAATGTCTCACCTTTAGGGTAACTTCACCGAAATTGTACTTTCGGTTTGCGATGTCCTTTACCTCGTTCTCTATGTTTTCCTGTGAGGTCCCCTTCACATCGATGTAATAACAGTCAGCGCTGGCATAGTGGCAGGAGATGGCCTGGAAACACATACCCATGTGCATACACTTTTTTTTTAAATTTATATATTTTTTTTACATATATTTTAATTTTTGTGACTCATGCACATAAGAGGATTAAAAGAAACCTGGGAGCTGAAGTATGGAGCTAGTTTGTTTAAAGTAATGCCGAGACACCAGGTGGATTATGGGTCTCGTACCTTGCGGAAGCCCTGCGTCCTGTTCATGCCAGAGCCATGGATCAGCAGCGGATGGAAGAAGACGGTGTCGCCTTTCTCCATCTCCAGGTGCACCCTGGGGTGCTTTGGATCATAGTCACGCACTCCATGGTACATCTTGTTTACGCCACCCTGAGGACACACGAGACAATGTATACAGTATGTGTGCGTACCTCCCAGCAGGTGTTATCATGCTTCCTGGAGAATTTCAAATGTATATGCATAGACTGTTAAAATGAAAGGAACATGCCACCGTTTGTTGAAATAGGGCTTATCACGGTCTCCCCTAGCTGTAGATAGGTGGGCCGACGCATTTTTTGTCATTTTGTCTCTGCATGCATTGTTTTAGTCCGGTGCAACACCAGCAGCGCCGCCGCTAGTTAGCTTAGCATAGTGAATGGAATCCTATGTTGCCAGTTAGCAACCAAAAACAACCTAATTACTTCTTGTGGCCTACATATTCTCAACAAGTACAAATCAAGGTACTATATCGGGTGGAAGCACAGCCGAAGCACTGGTGCCCCCTGGTGGCTTGCTGCTGTATAGGTCAAAGCCCCCCCATCTCATTTTTATCTGATTTTTGTTTGTGCCAGGGTTCATTTTTCAGATAAGTTTGTTTTATTAGTTATTTGATCCTATACAAACTGTAAAACTACATGATTTACAGCTGTGATTGATCGGGAGGGTGTACGGGTGGGACTTTTGATACAGTGGCTCCATCACCCGACTACTACTATGCATATTTTGGCTAAAAAATTACAAGATGGCAGCGCACCTATCCTGGATTTTTTGGCTACACTTTTGCGCAGTGGGAGTAAGTTGAGACGCGATGTCCATCTTTATATACAGTCAGTGGTTTTTACCTCCCACTCTGGGTAGTCATGCTCCTGCAGTGTGCCAGTGTGTGTTCCCGGCAGCACCACCAGGCAGCCGTTCTGCCTGTCCACTTTCTCCATTGCCGTCCAAGCGCAGACGATCCTGTCTGCTGGGCGGAACGGGAAGTAATGCAGATCCTGATGCATCGGGTGACGAGACGTCTTCTTACCTAAAACAATTTGAAAGGGGAAAAAAATGGATGCTTTAATACAGCACTTCCCACATTTATGTCCCTGGATCTGTAAGGGTGTTTGTCATGGTTCTCCAAACAACCGAAAACCAGTTTGTTGTAAATGATATTGAACTGCTCCATACCTGCATCAGGAGGCTTGTTGATCAGCATTGTGTGCATGGCCATGATGTTGGGTCCAGTGAAACACTCCACATAGTTCAGAATCTAACATAGAAAAGCAAAATTTGTTAGGTTTAAAATATTTCAACTTTTTTCCATTTCAAACAAAGTTACTTTTCAAACATAAATAGGAGAGTTTATTCTTTTGGCATACATATTTTGTTTGTGGCACAATTACACATCCTGGTTAAAGTTGGTACGGCCAATGTACTGTAATGCTTTCAGCCTTATCTTCACAGTCTGGGTCAAATCTTTTTTTTATGTTACAGAAAGTGGCTTTAAAATGTGGCTTTATAAAACACCAACTCATTAGACATAAATATACAGGGGCTGGGTGTTTAATCTCTGTCCCACTGCGTCTTTGAGTATTAATAGAAAGGAGTTTTGAAAAAAGGACCTGCTGGTACCACTTGTGTGTGTTGTACCTGTGGTAAGGTGCAGTACCGGAACAGTTCAGGATCTTCCTGGAAATCCTGGAGTTTGGAGACTGCTTTTTCATCAGGAACGAACTCTGACTTAACAATTGCCACGTCCCTCATCACCAGAAGACCAGGAACATTCACTTCCTGTCGACAGATCCGTTCAAACACCTTCCTGAAGAACGCACATGCAGATTGTATATAAAGTGATGTTTTCATAATTATATGCTGGGAGAAAAGTTTTTATTTCTTTGCAGTTGTCAGAGTTTCTGATGGTCACCTGAACCTGTCGATGTCCTCTTCAGACACCAGATTCTTGATGAGGATGAAGCCATTTTTCTCATAGAAGAGTTGCTGTTCTGGGGTCAGCAGGCTGGTACCATGAGTGAATCTACCAAAAAAAGTGGTAACACACAACAAAATTACTACGTTGGTTACTTTAATGCAGGGGTCTACCACGTTTATTTAACCGAATCCCCTTAACTGAGAAGGAGATGAACTGTCTCTGTGGATGGCTTTATGACAACCTCACCTAGGGGCCAGTAAGCCTGTCATTATTGTTTGTCTGTTGATTTGTGTTTGCTAATAACCTGTTGGATTCATGTTGAAGCTCTGTGCTTTAATGTTTAGTTGGACATACGAATGTTGGATTCATATATGTGATTTACAGGAATTTCCATTAGCTAGCTTTCTTTTAACCTAACACCAACTTTAGTTTTACATTATTTTTGGAATTTATGTTCAATTAACCTCATTTATAGGAAATTAAACCTAATGTTTGAGTTAGAAAAGCAGAAATTAGGAATTATTTAGGCTAAAATTAAAGGAATGTATGTTGATGGATAATCATAGACTGGAATATGTCAACTTTTAATCAATACTATTTCAAAACCACTTCAATTTGTTTTTTCCAAATGCTATAAAATTGAGTAAGACACCCCAAAATTAACGAAAGTAGAGATTTGTACTTGCCAAAGAGCGTTGCGTGGAATCAATCATGTTATTTTGGGTAATTACAATTGGGTAGTTAAAAAGAACATTGATATAGGAAAACTGGACAATTTGACCCGAGGACAACACAAGGTTTAACACAGCTTAACAAAAAGTTGCTTTCTGATATGAACTGCCACTAAACTATCTTAAAAAAGGGCTTGTTTTGTTGTTGTCGTCTTCTAAATAACTGAAACTGAAACCAGACTGATCAAAGAGAACAATGGAGAAACTGTCAGAAATGAATGATAAAGGACTGCATGGCCGCGGGAACATATTTTGAGTTGGGGGTGCTGACAAATGCGGAAAAACCAAAACAAGAATGAAATCCAAAATCCAAGACAGGGCAAAACCGGGCACGGTTAACGTAGGATATAGGCACAAAGTAACGCCAATGGTACAGAATGGGCCAACTACAAGCTCAAACACAGAGCCACAGAATACAAGGGTATAAAACCCATCACTGAATTAACCCTCCTGTTGTCCTCGGGTCAAATTTGACAACTTTAAAGAATTGTCTATATCTGAAATAATGGTTTCCTTTTTAACCAAATTACCACCAAAAAATGGATTGGATTCCATACAATGCTCTTTGCAAATACAATTGATCACTTTCATTCCTGACTAAACTCATCTGTACATTCCTCTGATTTTAACTATTAGTCAAAGAAAAGACTTACGTGTCAGTTACTAGGGGTCGGGAAATAATCATTACAGCATAGTATCGCAATATTTTTTGTGGCAATACTGTATCAATACACAGATTCCGAGTATCGATCTTTTATTATGTGTTGGTGAGATTGTCTGCTTGACAATCTCATTTTGCAGTAATAAAATTGAAGATACAAAAACAGAGAAATGTATCTCTTTTAGATGAAACAGATGTTAAGAAAGTTTCCTTTTGGGGACATAATTTGAAATTGGGAAAAATTTTACGTTAACAGGGAACAAATTGCAATATATTGCAGAATATTTGCATTACTTATCACAACCCCTCTGGTGATTCCCACCCCTATCAGTTACCACTAAAGGCGACTGTCTGTGAACATACCTCAGTGTCTGTGGCCGACTGGTGAAGGTCTGAGCAAAACTTGGTACAGCACTCTGAAAAAGGAAAAGTCAAGGAAACGACACAAATGTTTCAGCCGCATTTTCCAGGAGTGCTCTGTGGGTCGGTGAACAAAAAGTACAGGGAGAGCCAGACAAGGTCCAGAGAACATATTGATTTATGGTGATTTCATCTTTGAACATCAAAACCTTCAAACAGACTAGAACGGCCTCTGTGTAAAATGATTTTCCAAAGAAAAGAAACAACACAATTGAAAGCCCATACGACTTCTTTATGTACAGTCTGCGGTTACCACGATTTGAAAAGTAAAAACATTTTAATGCATTGTAAACACACATGCTCAGGACCTATTCATGCACAAATGGAGAGATGTCAGAGTGAGTGGGCTGCCAGTGCTGGACCAGCGCCCTAAGAGGTTGGGGGGGTACGATGCCTTGCTCAAGAGCACCTGGCAGTGCCCAGGAGGTGAACTGGCATCTTTTAAGCTACCTGTACTTTGGTCTGTACTGAGACTAGAACCAGCGATCCTTTGGTTCCCGACCCAACTCTCAACATGCCTGAGCTACTGCTGCCACAAGAGGTAACTTTACCAAAAGCAAGGAAGAATACTATTAAATGAATAGTCATATAGAGCAATGCAAGTAGGACGCAAGAAAGCAGTAAAATCTGATTTAAACTTAAGAAATGTCTATTAATTAGAGAAGTTGAGTTGACACAGGAACTACATTGGTTGAGGTTAAACAAAATATAAATGTGAGATGTGTCCTGACAATGGGAAACAGATGTATGACGACAGCATGGTGTAACTGCCTTACAAAGTGTTTAACATTAATATGACATGCCCTATGGCCCTGTCCTCATAGCATGTGTGTATTTTGTTATCATAGGAGTTGTGTCATGAAATGATATTGTATGTTTAGTTTCTGTCTTATAATTTCCTGTTATGTATTGTTTAGGATGGTGGAGACGAGGATCTATATCCTACGATATATAGATGAAAAACAATAGTTTGCATTTCTATGGATAAAACAATTTCAGAACCAAACGTAACATCGACAGACAATATTAAACAATATATTTTTCTATTTTTACCTGTAAAAACAAAAAAGCTTAGATTATATGAACTTTGTAAGCTTTACAAAATATGTGTGAAGTTTTTTTTGCTTGCTTTTGTTTTTTCCTTTAGTAACCCCCTGGCTCGTTCAGCACGTAGACGTAGCCTACATAAGATGTTTCCTACTGTAGGAAGCAAATTGACGTCAATAACGCATTCATAACCAATAAAAATTTGCATTAAGTTACTCCTGTGTTGCTCCTCCTTTTGCCAGAGGCCTGCGGTCCACCGCGGGACCCCGGTCTAGCCCACCAGAGCTGTCCGCCGTTGGGTGCGCAGCGGTCGGACAACGTGCTAGCCTTTTCCGCTCTGTGCAGCCCGTAATCCCCTGATGATCCAACATAAACCAAGCAGAACACAAGGATACAATCGTGGCAGATGATCGATCAAGGTGATTGATCATCAGTCTGAGTCTTTCCGCAGCCCGAGACATCTTCCTGTCAGGTTGTATTCCGGTGTGATCCCGTACACACGGATAACAAGAGAAAGTGGGTTACGTCTCTTATAGGCCATGGGTTAGGCAGGGGCAAAGTGCACACACACACACAAACACACACACTCACACGGGGGAGGGTTTTGTTGGAAATATTGACCTCATTGTAATAGTTAAAAGCAAATAATTAAGAGATAGATACCTCAGAAACTGCTTCAATAAAAACCGAAATATATGCAGGGTCTACCAGAAGGGGTAAATGCTAATATACTGCAGTCCAATACAGATTATTGTGAAATACTAACACTGTAAAATCCTTAGAGGAAAAGTTCAGATAGCAGCATGAATGCTCACTCAAACGAGTTGCAGCTTTTATCCAACAGGTGGCGCCATCGAATAAAATATTAAACCTAGTGTTAGTTTTTTTTAGTTGGCTTCTAAACGTTTACCTATGTCCCATTTTTCTGTGTGCTTAGACCATAGGCAAGCTATTGATATTAATACTCACCCTTTTCAAGTTACATTTAATACACAATTCACAAATTAATTACAGATTTTTGACAGTAACGCCGACACAACCATCTTTTCCACTTGAAATACAGTATATTCCTTAAAATTCATTATATTTGTTAGTATATGATCGATTGTGGAAGCTTACTGAAAATGGACAGCAATCAAACCACCCTCTAATAATTTGTTTTCTAATAATTTTTTTTTAATTTTGAAAAACTTCTACAATATTGTTACATTGTTAGACCAATGAAAAGCTGCAGTGTTAAAGGGAATAAGTTACAAGAAACTTTAGAAAGGAGAGCTATTCAAATAAAGATTTCCCAACTCCCAAAGATTTTCCAACGCTTCCATAGAGCAGAACCAAGTTATTTATTATATATCATAGCCTATGTTATACGATGAAAAATGTCAAAACACAACTTTAAGAATCTATGTATACATGCATGTAACTATCTACAAAGGCTGTCTAGACATTTTAGAAAAAAAGTTATTTATGTCACTTTTATTTTGAAAACTATGACTGGAACTGTGAATATCGTCGTTGGTGCTTTTGTTTTGAAAGTTATAGGAAACGACATAGGTCCCGCTGATTGGATTTATTTTGAAATGGCACAGGAAGCCCCCACAGCGTGTTGATTGATGGCAGCTAGCTTGCACCCCTCCCGTCTCCTGTGTCGACACCAGTTCCTCCTCCAGCCTCTTTAAACTGCTTTCACCGCCACACAAACGACATTTTGGGGGCTCGGTCTCAAGCTCTTCGTCCTCACACCCCTCATATCTCCCTGTGAGTTTTGGAGGATATTTCTTTTCTAACGTAGCGTTTGGAATCGAAAGCAAACACAGACGGAGCTGTGTTTTAGCCTACTTCTGTGGGCGGATAAAGCGGAGGAGGGCATCCGGGCCTGGCTGCTCCGGAGAGTTGGCTTGAAACCAGGCGATTCACCATTTTCAGGTAAATTGGCTCAAATTGTCATTTCTGGACACACACAGCCTGTCCGATAATGGACTCCGTACCGTTACATTTTGTCCTACCGCTTAAGACGAAGACTGCACAGAGGTGTGTGGAAATGTCAACACAGATGAAACGGCAGTTGAAGAATAATTCAGCCAGACTCATCATATTTAGCTATTCATCATATTTAACAACTATCGTATCGCACATATTTGAAACACAACATCTCTTATTTTGATATATCGGGTGCAAATAGTAGTCTGTTTTTTTACCTAACATAGGCTATGTGTTGACAGCACCCCCCACCTGCGACATGAACCCTATAGCCTACTGTGTTGTAGAAAGATCACAAACTGCTAGAATATAATTTGAGTACCAACGTAAAATTAAGAGCAAGAATAACATTACTGCATTATTGTGATTTCTAGGCATGCAGTTGTTTGCAGGAATCGGAATGCATTGAATCTAAATCTAATCTAAAAAATTTAATATGTAACATTGTAGACACTTTTCAAGCAATATTAACCAAATTTATTATTAATCTGTGACTGGCCACACCAGACTAGGTTACCTTTTCACATGTGTTATTAACAGGGAGAGTTTGTTTTCAAATTTAAAGTAGCAAAGTTACATTTCTACAGTGGAAATGTGGATATTTGAGCATCTGCTTGTATTTTGACTTTCCTTTTCCTGATATGACATCATATAAATCTATGAACATTTTAAACTTTGTTCTGCTGTTGCCTTTAGTTCTGCTTGTGCCACATTCAATGCATATGCGGAAAAATGGAAGAACCAGCTGAAGACATTTCCTCCTGCTAACTTGAAAACATCCTTTTGCTTGACACAATACCCTCCTTTGAAATGATTTGTGTTCATGAATTTAAAATGACTTTGAAATGGTTGTTGATTGTTGTTTTGATGGTTGTTTTATTAGTTTGTGCGAGTTCTGTTGAGAAGATGCTTTTGTGATTTGTAACTCCAGGTGGAAGATAACGGTGCACGCCCTGCCTATAAATTACCTAGACATAGTGAGTGTATGGGAAATCTGAAACAACCCAAATGCACCATTTTGTTGTCACCCCAGAAACAGTGAGATATAAGGCAAAATTGTATAAAGTAATATAAAGTAAACAATATAAATTTACAATATAAAGTCAATTGTTGTTAGATTCTTTAGAACTCTTTAGATTCCTAAACACATCTAAAAATGCTTCATATTCCATTTTACAGACATTACAGTTAGTGTGTACTAGGCAGTTGTCAATCATATCATAAAAGCATATCATCACTGTATGAATCAATAGCAGATGGTATCCTGTCATATCGACCACCTGTGATTCATTTCTGCGGTGATGCATTTAGGCTCTAGAGCCCAGCCGATATATTGGCCGATATTAGGCATTTCCCGAATTATTGGTATCTGCATTTATAATGAACGGTAAAAAAAATGTAATGTATATTTTAAATATTAATTTATCAGAATAATTTATAATGGCAAATGATTCTGATAAATTAATATAGTTTAAAAATAAAATAAAAACGGACTGTCAACCATGTTTTGGCCACCAGAGGGCGCTCTACAGCGTCCCTGTTGGCAACACTGATTATTTTTCGTTATAGTGTTTTTGTTCTAAGGACTTTAAGTTTGATATCTTAAATATGTATTTTTATACATTTTATTTATCAGAGCGTTAATATACCTTGATGTTCCTCTGTTCTGTCGTGACAATAAGACAAATTATATTATTGTAGTGAGAATTCATAAATAACTACAAACTAATTTTAGGGAAATTTGTTATGTTTTGTTACACGTTTCTGGAATTTCTTTTTTAAAATATATATTGGCCGATATATATCGGATTTTTAAATAACCAAATGTTTGTATCGTATTGCCCTATAAAATCCTTTATCGGTTGGGCTCTAGGCTCTTTTACACTTCCTGTTTGACCTGGATTTACTTCCACTGTCCTTCATCTGGAACAACTGGCCGCTCATTTGTGTGAGTGTGTATGAGTGTGTGTGTGTGTATTGACCCACATTCAAATCTAGGCTGTTAGCTGTGAGAGTGATACACCCCCAGAGAACAAAGTAATTACCCTGGCAGTCTCCTCCCCATGTCTGTGGGCCATATAGCTTGTATCGATCTGTCTTTGCATTATGTCACATTACAGCAGGAACATGAGATCTGAGAGTGTGTGCAATATGACACACACGCAAACACGCGCACACACACACACACACACACACACACACGCACTCTCTCACTTTTTTTTCACCTGGGACCAACAGATGAGTATAGGTACAGTAAAGCCAACTGTCTTCTAGCAGATTTAAGTTGTGAGATGTGTGATTGGTTCCAGTTTGAGAAAATTTAAAGTGCTGCCAAGTGGCTTGCCAGTGATTGGTTTGAAACTTCCTGTTGGAGCAAAAGAGTCTGAGCAGGAGGCAGAGGGAGAGTTTTGGATGAAACAGGGTGAGCAAAAGGGATCCCTTTTTAGAAAGGTGGATGTTATCTGGGTAGAGGCTCCAAGTCAACTCATTCTCCATTGACTGGGAAAAGTGGCATGCTACCAATTTAATGAATACATTTATTTTAGCTCAGTTTACTAGCCGTGGCTAGTACTTTTCAACCTTAAAAATAGCCTTTTGTGGCTCTGGAAGTCTGATAAAGTAACCCTGACATTCGGGTTGTCTAACTTTGGGCTTGGGGACTGCAGATTCATAGTCTTGGCCTTGCCCTCTGTTGATTTTGTCTCCTGTGAGTCCCCTAACCTTATGGAAGTCCCAACATGACATCATGACTTTGCATAAACATATACACAGACACCAAAGTGTTATCTGTACGCATTTGAGCTATCCGCGTGTATGTGTATGCTGTATACAGCACACCTAAACATACATGCCACTTGCCGTGTTATTTTTATTCCTATTATTATTTCTTGTATGTATGTATGTATGTATGTATATTGTGTGCTAGTATTTCATTTATATTTATATTCTGTGCTGTGTGACTGATTTTGCGGCTTTAACATTGTAATTTTCCATTTTATTGGGATCAATAAATATCTATCTTATCGCGAGAAGAAAGCAATGGTTGAGTTTAGGAAACGTGACACGCGGGACACAATCCCCGGCCTCCTAAGTGAATGTCCTGTGAACGTCCACCAACCTGACCAACTTCCCAATGCGGATTTCAGCTCTATCATACTACTCGCTGCGGAGTAAATTCAACCGCTATCGCAAGGTAATGTAAGTCAGTGGAGGATAAACAGCCTAAAAAGAGAGGATGCTTCTCGAATGTTCTTATTGTTGTTATTATTATTACTGTTATTTTGTTGTCTTTATACTGTCTTTTTTATCTATTTTTTTTTCTTGCTAAAACTGCTGCTGAAATTTTCAATTTCCTCGCGGGAGTCATCCCAAAAGGATTAATAAAGAGAAGCCTAAGTTTGATAAAACGCCAAAAATGGCATATGAATTGTCGTGTCATACACACGCCATTTCATGAGATCAGTCTGGAAGTCCAGTGCTAAATCATTGGAGGGGCCCTTTAACTGAAGAGGCAGAAACGGATATCAGACTTGTTAAAATAAACCAGTGAAATGCGGTTGATGACATGACAGTGTGGTGAGCTTGCTGTCAGCTGAAACGTTGTGATGTCCCACACTGTAGCGGTGTGTCTAAAGCTGGGGTGCCTGTCAGAATCAGGGGGGTGTGGTCACCATATTGTTCACATGTTCTAGCTCAACATAACTCAATTTAAAGTACAAGTATTAAATTATGTTATAAAATGTTTGTGTACTTAGGCTGACAAAAAACATCACTTGTGGTGTAATGCATGGTGATATCCCAGCATGCTTTGCAGCAGTCTGACTGCTCTTATTCATGACCAGCCTCCTAAACACTGTTGCTATTGACAACCAGGCCAGCAGCTTGAAATCTCGCTCTTTCTCTCTCCCGTTTATATAACTCCAACTTGTGCGATGTTTTATTGATTAGAGAGAGGGATACATGTGTGTGTTTATCATCTTGCGGGTGTCATATATTCTGTGTGAATATGTATGCCTCTTCATGTGTGTGAGTAAAAATATTTGCAAGTGTGTTGGAATGTGGTGTGTGTGCGTGTGTGTGTGTGTGTGTGTGTGTGGGGGGCCGGGATCAAAACATAAAGCATGTTAACCTCCTCCTATCAGCCAAAGATCTTCCTGTTATTTTCCTTTCATCACGGAGTTATAGCCCATAAACGCGCTTTGCGTTTTGATGGTGAAAAGTAAACTTCATTAGCGGTTACATTTCTTCGATTATTAACGAGTGTTTTTCATTTAACGGTTCGATTGAAGGCGACAAAGGCGTATAGCCCTGCAACAATCTATCTAAAATAACACCTTTTGGAAGTACCATTCATAATATATAGTCAAATATTAAAGTTGTGGGACATTGATATGGCTTAAACTGAATGTTTAATTCGTCCCGTCCAGGAGAGACAGTTGAAACATTACACACATCCCACTTTTGCTGTAATAATTCCTGAACGGTTTTGTTCAAAGCTGAAAATGCAACTGTATTTGACAAATGACACATGTAGGTTGGTAGTGACAAAATTTTAGTTTTCAGTGCGATACGACTACTTTGTAAATTATGTTTAATTAAAAAGTGTTTCAACTGTCCCGGCTGTCCCCTACTCCCCTTCCCTTTTTTGTTGGTAAGAACTGTTGAGTGCTGTCTGTTTATCATTCATTGTTTAACACCTGAGGAAGAACAGAACATGTGAAAAACCATAGAATGTAGCTACATGTGAGAGGAGGACTTGCTACCAGCCCTTGGGCCTGATGGGAAATGTCTTCCTGCCATTGCACTGCCACAGGGTGGGCATTATGTAGGTGAAGTAGTAATTATTGGGCTTTTTTTGGGGTCTGACTAATTCTAGGGCTCCAGAATGAATACAATTAGTGTGGGCTGGGTGCAGCAAGAACACACAATTACACACATTCATAGCCATAGGAACACACACACACACACACTAATGAGGGAAGTTATGTGAGCCATGCAAGGAATCTGAAGTGCTGTAAGTCCATTCTTTCTGTATCTCACACACAACTTTTTCTACCTCAAACAAGTTCAAAGTGTAGTGTGTGTGTGTGTGTGTGTGTGTGTGTGTGTGTGTGTGTGTGTGTGTGTGTGTGTGTGTGTGTGTGTGTGTGTGTGTGTGTGTGTGTGTGTGTGTGTACAAAGCCAGCTCATAATACTGGTGTGGTCATCTTTTATGAATGTTATTGGGTGTCATGTGTGGTCAACTGTGTGTGTCACGTAGTTGTGTAAGAAAATGGACGAGTGTGTTAGCCTTGTCTTTGTTCTCTCTCTCAGACAAATACACGCACACATTGCACACTGACACACACATTATACTGTAATACACCCACGCACACACGCACATGGTCATACCATTATTCTGATGTGTTTTGCCATCATAACCTGTCCAATTGCACCCAGGATAACTATCCCATCATGCTTTGCCAGGTGTGTGTCTATGAAGGGTTGAGTTGGGTGGCTGACATTGGCTCATAATCCGAAGAATAACCAAGGGCATTGTTTGTTAGAGCAGCATCAGACAGGGATTACATTATGCACACAGACACATGCATAGGTCACGCTGTAAAATAAACAGACCTGCAGTTCATTCATGAAGTTGCTTTCCCTCATGTGGTGAGCACTCACTGTAAAAATTAAGTGAAGATGCTAAAATATCCACCAAACAGGATGAGTAAGATGTCTGGATCATGTTTTCTTCTGTTCTTAAAATGGGCTCAATGACACCAGGAGAAATGACATGTCAGTGTTATTTGAGAACATTTTGTTATGCTAAGGATTTCCTTCTTGTAAAATATTTGTTTAATCCTATGTGTACGTAACCGTTATTCAACACTCGCCTAATGAACCCAAAGTAACCTCAGTAATCCAAAACTCTAAACTGCTTATTTGAAGAAATACAGCACAGCCCAAAATGGCCTCCTGTTATTACAATATTCATACTCCTTTCACTTCAAGATAGGACTGAACGATTTAAGGGCAACCTCTAAATTCAGATTTTTCTGACCACAATTGCGATTTTAGATTGCTCTAACTTCAATCAAACTCCAAGCCTGTTTTGGTGGGCTGCATAATAATACATGTATAAAATGATTTTCACAATACAAGCTTCTAAAAGTAGATTTTATGTGCACACCAACTAGAGCCCGACCGATAAAGGATGTGTTTAACCCTTGTGTTGTCTTCCCGTCGACCATGAAAAAGTTATCGCATCTTCTGACATTTTTGTCACTTTTTCAATCTAGTGGGTCGTTTTTTGAGGTTTTTTCCAAAGTTGTTTGATATTTCTGATTATTACATTTTCAGCTTATTTCGAAGACCCATTTTTTGTGATGAAAAAACTGAAAATGGGTCAGATTTGACCCGAGGACAACATGAGGGTTAAGGCCGATACGATACAAATATTTTTTTAATAATCCGATATTCTGATAGATAGATAGATATATATATATATATATATATATATATATATATATATATATATATATATATATATATATATATATATTAATGCAGAACAAAACAGATATCCCTAACATTAGTTATTTGTAGTTATTTATGAGTTCTCACTTAAATAGTATGATGATAATTAGTTTTATTGTCACAACAGAACAGAGGAACATCAAATATATCTTAAAGGTCTGATAAATAAAATGTATAAAAATACAAACTTAAGATATGAAAATTAAAGTCCTTTGAACAAAAACAAAACAATCAGTGTTGCCAACAGACGCTGTAGAGCGCCTTCTGATGGACAAACTATGCAACGCCAACACTCATAACATGGTTGACCGTTATTTTTATCGGTATCTGCATTTGATTTGTTTGTTTTTTTTAAATTCATTCATCAGAATTATTTTTGACAAATAAAGGATTCTGATAAATTCATATTTAAAATGTTGTTTGTAATCAGACATTATAAACGCGGATACCGATAGTTAGGGGAAATGCCTAATATCAGCCGATATATCGACTCTAACACCTAAGATCTCGGGCTCTAACACCAACACAAACACACACACACATAATTAAGTGGCACAGTGTCAGTGCCAAGTACAGTCCTCTGTAGTTGTTATTCTGCTGTTGAGTACATCCCGTCCTACACAACTCTTACCGTCTGCCTGCTTCTCTAAAATGATTTTCCTAACCCGTCTCAAATAATCCTCACATAATAACAATGAAAAATGGTTCCATGTGCAATAGAATATGCTTGACTTCACAGTGACATTTAGTTTTTAGAAGCTGTTGTATTGTTTTTAGTGGAAGTTGTACCTGTGAGCTCTGGGATTTTTAAGACCGACTGTGCGACCCTGTTCTGACTGGCTTCTCTTACTTTGCTGCCTCCTCTTACTTCTCTCAGTATAAAAGTGAGTTTCCTCTTTAATCTCAAGTATGAATCTCTAATTATCCCTTTTTTTTTTTTCTCCCTGGCGGGTTAATCATTGCCTCACAGACAGGCACTATCTGCAGTCAGTGCCAACAAAGTGCATCGAAAGTTCAGAGAAAGCAGTCGCGAAAACACGATCCCTCACGAAGCCCGGAGAGAAAAGAGTCAAGCCTTGTCGCTTTTAGCCATTTGAAATGAATTCTTCTGCAGACATATTGCTGTAACAGCAGGAGGTTCCCAATATGCCTCTGAGGTTGTATGTTTCTCGAGCTCATCACCGTATTAGCACCGGTAAGCAACTCCTTCATCGTTCTCTGAAAGGTCGGATCAATATCGAGGTCAGTAACACTTGGTGTGTTTGCACACACGCTAATAATCCGGTCTAATCAGATTAAAGCAGCACTCCTATATGTGCAGTGCAGTGATGGGCTGAACAGACTAAGAAACTACAACAACTCTGACTTTATCAACAGAAAGCCCACGGATGAAGAGATTAGAATACAGTCCTACGCCATTTGATTGACAGGAGATGTCTGTGAGGCACACCACTGCCGTGAGCACGTGGCTTCAAAGATAGAAATTCAGCAGGCGTCCCTCGTGAATGCAGAGTTGCAGTGAGGCAGAGAGATATGACATTGGCTCCATCATGTTTCTTGATCATCCGCTGCAGGGAAAGAGAAAGGGGAGTTAGCTGGTCCTTGATGTGGTGAGGATGTGCGCTGTGATTGAAAAATAATAATAGCGAAACAGATTTGAGACGCATCATTCGCTGTTTTTGGGAATAGACAATGAGCAAGATCCACAATAATTGCACACGCAGTGAGATACTGAAATTGCACAGTACTATAGATTGATAGGCATTTATAATGGCCGATAAAAATGGCCGTTTTTTTTTTTTAAATTCATTCATCTTTTTATTTTTAAACAAATCAACCACGGTGGCGTTGCATAGTTTGTCCACCAGAGGGCGCACTAAAACGTCCCTGTTGCCCCAGTGTGGCAACTCTGTTATTTTTTTTTCGTTATTGTGTTTTTGTTCAAAGGACTTTGAGTTTCATATCTTAAATTTGTATTTTTATACATTTTATATACAGTGAACCCTCGCTATATCACGGTTCACCTTTCACGGTCTCGCTGCTTCACGGATTTCCATCGTTCATTGTGTTCTGCATTCTGCAAACATAATCAATGGTGGCATGTCGGTTTATAAGAATCTTTTTTCCCAGAAGAAAAAAGAGCGACAACAACTACCGATAACTATGTTCTTCTCTTGAAAAAACACACCTGCACCGCGGGCTTTAGAAGAAAAAAACCCTACAGAGCGGCGTCGGGATGCAGCGGCTCAGTCAGAAGAGCAGGGAAATACACCTGCGTACGATTTTTGGTAAAAATAAAGGTTACTACTTCACGGATTTCGCCTATCACCGGTTCTTTTTGGAACGTAACCCGTGAAAAACGAGGGTTCACTGTATCAGAACTTTAATATATTTTGATGTTCCTCTGTTCTGTTGTGACAAAACAAATTGTTATTTTAGTAATAACTACAAATAAGTAACGTTAGGGAAATCTGTTTTGTTACTAGTTTCTGTATTAAAAAAACAAAAACAAATCAGATTTTTAAATAACCAAATATTTGTATTGGTATTGGCGTTAAAAATCCTTTATCGGTCGGGCTCTAGTAAGCATATTTCTCAAAAGGAATACTCCTTAAATGTAATGGTAACAAGGAGAGCCGATTTCTTCCATTGCTTTGCTTAGACTATCCATTAGCCACTGGGCATGGACAACAAAGTCAGTGTAAATACTGAAAGTTAGCAAAGAATGTCTGATCAAATTTGCCTAATATTGTTCACTCTTTAATCTTCTGATTTCAAATACTTATTTAAAACTTATTTTAGACTATTATGTTCAGACTAAACCCTTTGCACGGCAGCTTTCGTTAAGTACATAATGCAACATCTGAGAAAGTTGACTACTTTTGCCAAATGAATACAAATGTTTCTATTTAGAAAGGCATGCTAAATACTTCTCAAAGTAAGGCCTCAAAAAGAGTTTTCTCTATGGAAACTCTGGTATCATATTGACTCACTAGTAGGGCTGCACGATTATGGCCAAAATGATAATCACGATTATTTTGATCAATATTGTGATCATGATTATTCTCACGATTATTTGTTGATTTTAACCAAAACAAATCTGAAATATATATATATATTTTTTTTTAAATGTATTTTGAGAAAGCTCCTTCACTTGTTTTCAACAATAACTAATTAAAAGAGCAAGGGAGAGAGAGGGAGTGCTACTCACAGGGAGACGGCTGATCATTATGAACGGGTCCAGCACGGGTTGAATGGCGGATACACACGTTAAGCACTAGTGTAGAAAAAATCCAAATAATACCTAGCTGCAGATATTAAAGCTATTGTGTGCAATGGACAAACATGCATGTTGGAAATTAACGTTTTATTGTTTCTGTTTTCATAAACTCCAGCAATCGGTGGTTCAATAAAGCTGTATGCGTCACAGCAGCTGAAGTAGGCACAAAGATGTTCTGTGGCCAGCAAATGTCTGATGTAAGAATTTATGGGAAATGTTGCATCTCTGTCTCGGGACGAAACGTCCCACCTGGCTTGGCACGAAGACAGGAAAGAGCCCAGGCCACTGTTGGATAGTGTGAGACAGACACACACACACACAAACAAAACAGGGCACCTCAGGGAGGGAGGTGAACACCTGTTCCCAGAGGCCTCAGGGTGAGCGGAGATGGATTTGTTGACTGTGCTCAGGGGAGTGGTGGGGCGTGAGAAAAAGGATGCATGATGGAAAGCTGTAAAACAGACAGCGGAGGAGGAGGAGAGTTGATAATAGAGGGAGAGGGAGGTTAAAGTCATGTTCCTTTTGTGTAAGCCAACCGGCCATCCTTTGAGATCTCTCTCTGGTAGGGTGTTTTTGTGTTGTTGGGTGTGGGCGACTGTAGCTGTGTTGTTGCTATGATCTGACTTGAGCACATTTTAAAGCTGCATTTGGCAACTTTGCATGCGGATGACCCCCAACTGGCAACAAGAGCTCACTGATTCTTTCGGGATTTTATTTTCCATGCAGCTTTACAAATTAAAAGCATTGAAGTTGTCAATATTTGGCTGAATATGCTCCATTCATAGGCTTTGTTTTATGGATATTTTTTTTTGCAGGAAAGCTTTTCAGAAAATTCTCTAGACACTTTATTTAAATGGGAAGAGGTTTAACGCCCCCTTCGCACAAGACTAATATTACCTGGGGACCTTTAGTAATTTGTGATAATTACCATATTTCGGCAAACACAGAGGTCGTATGATAATATTAGTTCCGTGCAAATTGTCATCTCTGTGATTCAGGGTTATGTTGGCTGCGTTGGCAAGGAAAGTTGTGACATCATGTGTGGGAGACAATGTCAGTAAGTTCAAGTAAAATACAGAGTTGGCTAATATCGTGTGAACGCGCCACACAGACGTGGAGGGGTAACATGTAAAGGACGTGAGGTCTCCAGGTGAACCTAGTCCTGCGCAAATAGGGCTTAAGACTGTTTTGCATTTTGTCATTTCTGTGTCATAATTTTTCCAAAAACATATTTTAATTCTTGTCGCAATGTTAACAAGTTCCTCTTTGAGTGTGCTTAGACGTTTTGATGCAACTTTTTGTGTGTGTGTGCTGTGTGTGTGTGTGTTTGTGTGTGTGTGTGTGTGTGTGTGTGTGTGTGTGTGTGTGTGTGTGTGTGTGTGTGTGTGTGTGTGTGTGTGTGTGTGTGTGTGTGTGTGTGTGTGTGTGTGTGTGTGTGTGTGTGTGTGTGTGTGTGTGTGTGTGTGTGTGTGTGTGTGTGTGTGTGTGTGTGTGTAGCAGGTGGTTAATGTTTTCGTAACCAAATCGTTTACTGCCATAAAAGTTAAAAAAAAAAGTCTTTTTTTTTCTTCTTCTGAGGGCTCTATCTACATCCCAACATTAAATGCATGCACATACTTCAATGAGCTTAGGAATGACTGTGTATTTATGCCTTACTGTAAGATAGCACAATCCACTTAGACCCAACAAAGTGAATTTGGAGCGAGATGTAACAATGTCTTGCAGCGGTGCAAATAACTTGTTTATACAGTCAAAAGCTAGAATGAGGTCAGCAGGGCAACATGACTATCATTCATGTTGACTCCATCTCCTGCTGCAGATAGCGAACAGTCATGTCATAGCATCCTTAATAATTGTGTCATAGATAATCACAATCTGAATCTGCCATTCTGCCTATTTTAAAGCATTTGCCATTTGGAAAACCACTGCTTATCGGTTGGGAGAAAAATCATCTTCATTACTTACTTAATCCTAGCTAGTGCAACCATCACTCTCTCTCCATCGTGTCACTTTTGAGAAAGCTACAAAATGGCAACTTTTGAAGAAAATTTGGATCGTGCAACAAGGCAGGCCTGCTCGGTTCTTTCGAAGAATGATTGTAAAGATTTACAAAGAATGTTTACTGCACTCACTATCTAACTGGGACATTTTGGGACCGATTGGCGGGCTTTGCTATGGACAAAATGCACAGGTCTGTACACTGGTAAGAGCAAATGACGTGTAACCATGTATTTAGCTAATTTAAATAGCTCACGTTACTGTATTGTGTGAACTATTAACTTCATTTAATATTGCATGTGGCGAAAACATTCCACCAAAACAAGTTTCTTCACAAGACTATTTTGCGCCTCCTCGTCCAGAGATTAGCGCCGCCCAAGACAATTGTGATTGGGTTAAAGAAATGCAAACAACCCAGAACTTTTTTTTTTCTCCCCTATCCAGGAGTGTGTGTGTGGTGTAGCCACAGTTCTGTGGAGACAGGTCTGGCAATGCGAAACTAACAACCGATAAAAGAGGATCATCTAACCTGCACGCTATCCGTGTTTTGTAATTGGAGATGGATGAAGTGTATTGCCTTTGACATGACCTTAAGCTATCCCCTCACACAACGCTCATATATATATTTATATATACACAGTCAGTTTGTTTCGAACCTCCCCCTGCTGCAAACACATGACACTGGATTGTTTGGTCGAACAGTCAAACGTGTGCGTGTGTGTGCGTGTGTGTGCGTGTGTGTGTGTGTGTGTGTGTAGCCTGGAGACATTGCAATCTTCATACCTAAAAATAAAATGCCGTCTTCCACCCAGCTCGCCCTCCCTTCAATACTTATCTTCATTCTTTCGATCTCTCCCCATTAAACCTGACTATCTGTGTTCTTCTCCTTGTTGTTTTCTCCTTTGCTTCTGCATAATTTTTTTTGTTTATGTCTGTCCTTGGTGGATTATTTGTACTCTTTTGAGACGTTCGATGATACACAGGTACGTTTATTACTCATTTACTTTAAATAAAATGTTTTTTATTTATTTTTTATTTAATTTTCCTGGGGGTAACCTGCCACGAATCCGATTGCTAATATAAAATTATGAAACAAACCCAATTTGATTTTTTTTTTTTGTCATGGGGCGTAAAATTCCTGGTGGCATCCCTGCTTGTGGGCAATGTGTGTATGTGACTTAACGTTAGTCCAACGTGTTATTATGGCATCCAAGCAACTTCTAGGCAAGACCCGCCCTTCAATAGCAATCACAGGCCAGGCGTCCATGCTTACACAAGGTAACGGATTTGTTCAGGTCCTATCCCCTGACCAGTCGGCTATCCTAACCTTAACTACTCAACGTCAATGCCTAACCCTAACCAATGGGGACTGCTTCATAGGGCGGGACTTGCCTAGAAGTTGCGTGGGATCCATAATAACACTAATCTGCAGTTGCCTTGGACAAAGTAACGCACTCGCTTTTCCATGGGTAGTGAACCTACAGTAGTCAGTGTTTTATGTTCGATGCAAAGACTAAATAAATCACCTGATTAATAAAACGTTATCACAATGTCCCCCGGCCATTTTTACCGCAGAGTTGCCAGAAAGTTGCTAGCAGCCAGACTAAAGCTAATATACAGGGTTCCCGAGGGACTTAAAAAGTCTAAAATTCTGAATTTTAAATTGAAGGCCTTATAACGTCTTAAAAACTGCCAGATTTTAATCCGAGGTCTAAGATTTCATTTAGTCAGGTCTTAAAAAAGGTTTTACCTTTCCAGAAACCCTTACCGCAGAAAGAAAAAGTATCAAGTCTAAGCCTTCAAAGCAGAACGCTGCCCTCAGAACGTATCGGAACGTAACAGGATGTAACAGGTGTTGTAGTTCTTTCTGGGGCATATTGGTGTTGGTACGTAGGTGGTGATAAAACTACAAATCCCGTGATAAATGCAATACTTGCCCGCTAAATATGTCTGCGTCTCCTCAGAGTCTGTTAAAGTTTGGCTAGGGACTCTAACATCTGTCGATCCGTGCAGGACTTTACTGAGCGGACACTTGAGGATCAATGATCTATCTATCTATCTATCTATCTATCTATCTACAGGTAAAAGCCAGTAAATTAGAATATTTTGAAAAACTTGATTTATTTCAGTAATTGCATTCAAAAGGTGTAACTTGTACATTATATTTATTCATTGCACACAGACTGATGCATTCAAATGTTTATTTCATTTAATTTTGATGATTTGAAGTGGCAACAAATGAAAATCCAAAATTCCGTGTGTCACAAAATTAGAATATTACTTAAGGCTAATACAAAAAAGGGAGTTTTTAGAAATGTTGGCCAACTGAAAAGTATGAAAATGAAAAATATGAGCATGTACAATACTCAATACTTGGTTGGAGCTCCTTTTGCCTCAATTACTGCATTAATGCGGCGTGGCATGGAGTCGATGAGTTTCTGGCACTGCTCAGGTGTTATGAGAGCCCAGGTTGCTCTGATAGTGGCCTTCAACTCTTCTGCGTTTTTGGGTCTGGCATTCTGCATCTTCCTTTTCACAATACCCCACAGATTTTCTATGGGGCTAAGGTCAGGGAGTTGGCTGGCCAATTTAGAACAGAAATACCATGGTCCGTAAACCAGGCACGGGTAGATTTTGCGCTGTGTGCAGGCGCCAAGTCCTGTTGGAACCTGAAATCTCCATCTCCATAGAGCAGGTCAGCAGCAGGAAGCATGAAGTGCTCTAAAACTTGCTGGTAGACGGCTGCGTTGACCCTGGATCTCAGGAAACAGAGTGGACCGACACCAGCAGATGACATGGCACCCCAAACCATCACTGATGGTGGAAACTTTACACTAGACTTCAGGCAACGTGGATCCTGTGCCTCTCCTGTCTTCCTCCAGACTCTGGGACCTCGATTTCCAAAGGAAATGCAAAATTTGCTTTCGTCAGAAAACATGACTTTGGACTCACCAGGTGAGACGCTTTTCGCGCTGTTTCTTGGTCAACAGTGGCTTGACACGAGGTATGCGGCAGTTGAAACCCATGTCTTTCAAGCGTCTCTTGGTGGTGGATCTTGAAGCACTGACTCCAGCAGCTGTCCACTCCTTGTGAATCTCCCCACATTTTTGAATGGGTTTTTTCACAATCTTGACTAGGCGCGGTGATCCCTATCGCTTGTACACTTTTTCTGACCACAGTTTTTCCTTCCCTTTGCCTCTCTATTAATGTGTTTGGACACAGAGCTCTGAGAACAGCCAGCCTCTTCAGCAATAACCTTTTGTGTCTTTCCCTCCTTGTGCAATGTGTCGATGGTCGCCTTTTGGACAGCTGTCAAATCTGAAGTCTTCCCCATGTTTGTGTAGGCTTCAGAACTGGACTGAGAGACCATTTAAAGCCCTTTGCAGGTGTTTTGAGTTAATCAGCTGATTACTTTGTGGCACCAGGTGTCTTCAAAATTTAACCCTTACACAATATTCTAATTTTGTGACACACGGAATTTTGGATTTTCATTTGTTGCCACTTCAAATCATCAAAATTAAATGAAATAAACATTTGAATGCATCAGTTTGTGTGCAATGAATAAATATAATGTACAAGTTACACCTTTTGAATGCAATTACTGAAATAAATCAAGTTTTTCAAAATATTCTAATTTACTGGCTTTTACCTGTATCTATCTATCTATCTATCTATCTACAGTTGTGCTCATAAGTTTACATAACCTGGCATAATTTATGATTTATTGGCCATTTTTTAGAGAATATGAATGATAACACAAAAACGTTTCTTTTCCACATGGTTAGTGGTTGGGTGAATCCATTTATTGTCAAATAACTGCGTTTACTCGTTTTAAATCATAATGACAACAGAAACTACCCAAATGACCCTGATCAAAAGTTTACATACCCCAGCTCTTAGTACCGTGTATTGCCCCCTTTAACATTGATGACAGCTTGAAGTCTTTTGTAGTAGTTGTGGATGAGGCTCTTTATTTTCTCAGATGGTAAAGCTGCCCATTCTTCCTGGCAAAAAGCCTCCAGTTCCTGTAAATTCTTGGGTTGTCTTGCATGAACTGCACGTTTGAGATCTCCCCAGAGTGGCTTAATGATATTGAGGTCAGGAGACTGAGATGGCCACTCCAGAACCTTCACTTTATTCTGCTGTAGCCAATGACAGATCGAATTGGCCTTGTGTTTTGGATCGTTGTCATGTTGGAATGTCCAAGTACGTCCCATGCGCAGCTTCCGGGCTGTTGAGTGCAAATTTTCCACCAGTATTTTCTGATAACATGCTGCATTCATCTTGCCATCAATTTTGACCTAGTTTCCTGTGCCTTTGTAGCTCACACATCCCCAAAACATTATCAAACCACTTCCGTGTTTCACAGTAGGAATGGTGTACCTTTTCATCATAGGCCTTGTTGATTCCTCTCCAAATGTAACGTTTATGGTTGTGGCCAAAAAGTTCAGTTTTGGTCTCATCACTCCAAATGATTTTGTTCCAGAAGTTTTGAGGCTTGTTTCTGTGCTGTTTGGCGTATTGTAAGCGGGATACTTTGTGGCATTTGCATAGTAATGGCTTTCTTCTGGCAACTCGACCATGCAGCCCATCTTTGTTCAACTGCCTTCTTATTGTGCATCTTGAAACGGCCACATCACATTTTTTCAGAGAGTCCTGTATTTCAGCTGAAGTTATTTGTGTGTTTTTCTTTGCATCCCGAACAATTTTCCTGACATTTGTAGCTGTAAATTTTGTTGGTCTAACTGACCGTGGTTTGGTTTCAACAGAATCCCTCAATTTCCACTAATTAATTAGAGTTTGAACACTGCTGATTGGCATTCTCAATTCCTTGGATATCTTTTTATATCCATTTCCCGTTTTATACAGTTTCCCGCAGATCCTTTTGACAATTCTTTTGCTTTCCCCATGACTCAGAATCCAGAAATGTCAGTGCAGGACTGGGTAAAAGATGCAAGGGTCTCTCAGGAGCCCAGAAACTCACTGACCTTTTATACACACACACTGATTATAAGCAAACAGATCACAGGTGAGGATGGTTACCTTTAGTAGCCATTCAAACTCGTTAGTGTCAACCTGTGTGCATGTTATCAGGCCAAAATTACAAGGGAATGTAAACTTTTGATCTGGGTAGTTTCTGTCATTATGATTTAAATAGAGTAAACACAGTTGTTTGACAATAAATGGCTTCACCCAACCACTAACCATGAGTGAAAGAAACGTTTTTGTGTTATCATTCATATTCTCTGAAAAATGAAAATCATATATTCTGCCAGGGTATGTAAACTTACGACCACAAATCTATCTATCTATCTATCTATCTATCTATCTATCTATCTATCTATCTATCTATCTATCTATCTATCTATCTATCTATCTATCTATCTATCTATCTATCTATCTATCTATCTATCTATCTATCTATCTATCTATCTATCTATCTATCTATCTATCTATCTATCTATCTATCTATCTATGCTGCAAGTAAATGCTGAACTGAGCTGTGTTTTTACTGCCGCAGGTATTCATGCACGACTGCTGTTGGTGATTTACAGAGGTGGAAGACTCAGATTATGTATTGCAATAAAAGTAGTGTTCTAGAGTTACAAATTACTTGTCAGTTACAAGCCCTGCATTCAACATCTTCCTTAAGTAATGGTACAGAAATATCATCAAAATATACTTAAAGTACCAAAAGTAAAAGTGCTCATTATGCAGTGTAATGTATCTTATTTTATTGTATTATATTATTGCAAACATACTGTATACCATAGCCACATATTTTACATAAGAAGAGCAAATGATAATTCTACATAAATATGAAGGACACGCGATACAGTTGCTGCTTCCTAAAACAGGACGGGAAGCTGGCAAAACAAAAAGCAGACACTGTAAATGCATAAATCACAATGCTTATCAATATCGCTTCCTCATCAGTTAGACATAAGATCTGACCATAATTACACTTGTTCTTTCCATAATGTGTCACTGCAACCCTGGCAGTGGGAAGTGATATAATAATATAAATAATAGTTCAAACCCATATGTGCATTGGCAACACACGGCTCAAGAAGCCGACAAATGGTCAAATTCCCTGCGCTAACAATCTACACCTTTCATAAAACTAGCCATTGGGGAATGTTAATGGGTGTTGTCGGTCTCTAAATGTGTGTTTTTTTTGTTTGTTTTTTTAGATCAAATTTTTTCAATTTATTTTTTTAATATATTCAACAGAGAGGAAAGCTGGGAGGGAGGGAGACAAAACAACACCTGCAGAAAAAGACAAACACATACATAAACAGACAGACACAAGACAAGGGACCAGTCACATACCCAGGTGACAGGTCATTCAGAATCAAGACATTGACAGTAACAGGCACAGTAACGTATATACAATATTGTTCCAGAACTGACCAACGGGGGAGCACTCCGTCGATCTCTAAATGTTTTAACTTTTCTGAGCGCACGTCACTCTCCAGCTGATCTTCTAAGAACGGTGACGCTTGTTACCAATCGAGTATTGATTGGTCAGTAGGCGGTGCTTTTACTGTGGTTGATCTCTAATCGCCAACATAACTTGCTACCGAGCAGGTGTTCAGCATAAGTTACCACGGCGATTTAACCCGGCAACAAGTGATCAACCGCCGTGATACACAAAACCCTGGGTTGAACCTGAAGTTACCTCGTTAACACAAAGTCTTGCTCCATAGTACAGGCCTCTGGGCATGTGGGTGAGTCTGGTGTCTGTTGTTGACCAATGAGACTCAAAGTTGTCTCACTTCTCTAAAAAATCTCTCACGTGAAAGCTCATGAAACGGTTTTCACTCTGCTCTTCTTTTCCTACATCTCTTTATTACCCAAAGATCACGGTCATTGTTCATTTCTTGTTAGTATTGACATTGTAGCCTTTTTGTGCTCTTCTAGACATACACAGGGTTATTTCAACTCTCCCCTCTGGGTCAGTCATGCTGTAACTCTTTTTTAGCTCTTTTTTTTTTTGTTTTGTTAGTTTCTCTCAAACAAAACAAAGGGTCTTTCAGTGGAAAGCGCCCACTGCACCGGGCAGTGGCACTGATGCTCTGTTTGTGTGTGTTGTCAAAGCTGCACAAACACATGCTTGTGACTGTACCCGGTAGGGTTCAGCTGAAATGGGTACTTAAAGGCTGATGAAATAGTTTTGATATGAGAATGAATATAATTTGGGTTGATACTTAGAATTCTTAGGTTCAGCTTTTAGCATTTAAAAAATGACTAAATGTTCCACGAATGTATTCATCTATTGGGTTTAAAGCAGGAACACCAGGTTGGGTAAACCCAGCCTGATGGTGGCCTAGAGGTTAGAGAAGAGAGCCTTTGACCGGGAGGTCGCCTGTTCAATCCCCAGACCAACAGGATAAAATCTGGTTGGGGAAAGTGAAAGAATGTCCCTCCCTCATTACCATCACCGGCTTTAGCGAGTGTGCCACCCTTTAGGGCTCATGGTCTTTGAAGTCTTTGTTGTGTATGACAGACAGATGTAGGACATACCGTGGTCCTTTCATTGTAATAAATACGTTCAGAAGGAGGGGAACTCCCTGCCTGTGTGATGTCTATATGATTGCAGTGATGGAAGTCGCCTTTGATCCTATAACCAGACATTTGTAAAGGGGGAAAAATCAAAAGTGAACACCTGCAAGAGTTCAGGTTTTGCCTTCTAGCTTTTCCTTCAAAGTTGTTCATCTACACTGCTTTGATTAGTTTGTCATGAACTTTTGGAGTGCATGTTGGCAGCGAGCAGGCTGTGAATACGGGAGTAATCGGTCAATGAGAGACCTTCACAAAGAAAGGAAATATTGAAATAATTGGCAGATTTTTCACACAATTACCAACCCGCAAAAAAACGAGGGCAAGGGCTACAAACAATACCCACCTGATCCGACGCAAACACCACAGGGCATTCTGACTCGATATGCATTTAGGGTTGAACCACAAATAAATCTTAAACATTGATCAATAGATCTGTTTGACATGCGAGCTCATTTTTTTTGCTTCGGGCCCTGTTCTGTCCCGGCTTTTTCATGTCCGCTCTTCAAACAGAGAGTGATTTTTCTCGTTCTATTTTAAAGTAGTTGTGAGTCCCATATGAGCAGGTCTATTTCGAGCAACGGTTTTAACAGCGCTGTCTGTTGTGTCCTTTTGAGAAGTGGCGACTGTTCAGCCTTCCTCTCAACCCTGCCTCTGTTCTTTGTTCCGCTTGATTTCACCGTCGGCTTAAGTTGTTGTTTTTGTTTTTTTTATAATAGAACTGACAGAAGTATTAATGAGAGTTTTTGAATAAAATGGTACGAGTTTCTTCTGGGTAGTGATATTAGTGGTCGGGCTTTGGATATTGTGGTCAGAGATAGAAGACTATAATAGAAAATCAGTACAGTATTGTATCGCGATATTTTCTGGGGCAATACTGTATCGAGGCGCCAAGTATTGATCATATAACTGTTGGTCAGTTTGTCTGCTTGACAATCCCATTTTGCAGCAATAAAATTGAAGTAAGATGAACAAACAGAAATTAATCTCTTTTAGATAAAGCAGATGTTGACAAAGTTTCCTATTGTGGACATCATTTGAAATTGGGAATAAATAATAAAATTGGAATATATCGCGGAATATTGTATCGTGACATAAGTATTGTGATGATATCGTATTGGGAGGTCTCTGGTGATTCCCACCCCTAATTTCTGAATAATGTTTTTTTTTCAATACGAAGATAAATAGTACCGTATGTATTTAGGGAGCAAACACTGTTCCAAACACAGCCAATAATGGATTACATTTTGAGGAGCACACACACAGTTGATGCTTGGTCGGATGTTGGGAGCACACTACAAAACACCCACTACACAAGGGAACAAAATATAAGTGTATTAAAAGGCATCTGCATTTTATCCAGATGTAATGTAAGTGTGACTCACTGTTTTGGATATTTGATGCGTTCTGATGAATCCAATTGATTGTACTCAGCTTGATGACCAGGTTTAGGAACATGGGTTTGGGGAGCACTTACTCGACATCTAATTCAAATTTGAAAACATACATTTATTGAGTAATTGTGAAGCAACCATGTACCTTAGGGTCCACTGGATTTGGGGAGCACTCACACTTGATCGCTCAACTAAAACAAGTTAATGATTTTAATTATCTGGAATCTGCTGTAAACACAAAAACTAGTCACTGAAACCAAACCTAATGTAGAGTTAGCAGTAGAGTTGAGCCACCTCCCCCTCTCTTTCTCTCTCTCTGTCTCCATCTCTCTCTCTCTCTCTCTCTCTCTCTCTCTCTCTCTCTCTGACTATGTGTCTCTCTTATTGTCTCTCTCTCTGTCTGTCTCACTGACTCTGTCTCCCTCTCTCTCTTTCTCTCTGTCTCCCGCCCTCCCCCTCAATTCAAATTGCTTTTATTAGCATGAATGTCGGAAATAACAAAGTGAGAAGAAATACATACATACATACATACATACATACATACATACAATTCATGTAAACTAATATATATATATATATATATATATATATATAGAAAAACATGAAAGCAACAACAGTATCAGTATAAAATTGCTAGTGTCAAATATCAGAAAGAAAACAAAGACAAAAGAAAACAAGCGAAAAGACACAAACGCATGACGTAGAGGACTAAATGAGAAGGCCGAAGACACTGTGGGGAGATGAACTACTGGGGTGGGAAAAATAATCAATTCTTAGCTGCATCGCGATTCTCACTAGAACGACTCGAGTTAATAATCATTTTTTTTGTTATTTATTTTTTAAATGTGTTGATTTTAATTAAAAGTTCCTGTCTCCAGACATGTACAAATCAGAACACAGAGTGACTGAAAGAGGAGTGGATAATGGACAACAACTTAGTTTAGGCAAAAGTGCAGGAAAAACAACACACATAAAGGGTCAAAAGGACATGATCTAATAAGACATGAGAGAGAGAAGGTGACTCAGCATCTTTTAGGCTTCAGCATGGACTACACAATTAAACACGCTGCTCACATAGCTCGCTGCTCACACTGTTTTCTCCATGTAGATGTTGCCTTTTTGTCTGGCCAGAGAGCGTATCAAAATCTGGGAGTGTACATTTAATATTAGTAAAGAACAGAGTTGTGATGTCAGTAGCCTATATATGCTACAGTGAAGCAGGAAGTGTTGCTCTGTCTCCACCTGTCTCTGTGGACAGAGCTGACACGGTCTGTCTTCTCGAGGCAGCCGGGTCTGTCGGGGGCGGAGGGTTTCCACAACCAGACTGTGTCCACTTATCCCGGACCTGCTTAGAGTCTTTCTGTCTGTGGTCAAGTATGTTGCTCAAGTATTATACTTGAGTATTACTCAAGTAGTGTCTTCCCAGTAGGTGATGTATTTCTGTTTTTGTCTGCAGGTGATTTGATTGGGCCGGATGGTTTGGGGGGTGTCCTGAGGTTCTGGGGGTTCGTCTCTCTCTCTCTCTCTCTCTCTCTCTCTCTCTCTCTCTCTCTCTATTTTTTTCAATTTGCTTTATTGGCATGACAAATAAAATCCATCTGTGTTGCCAAAGCATAAGAACAAACATAAATATATCTGCTATAATAATACAAGTGAACAGCATAATTATGACATAATTGTAGATGTAGACCCCCTTTTCTGTCCCTCTTTCTCCCCCTTCCTCTCTCCTCCCCCCTCTCTCTCTCTCTCTCTCTCTCTCTCTCTCTCTCTCTCTCTCAGCAGCACTGTACAAGCCTGCAGATTTCATGGCTCTTAACCAAACACAAAGAGTCCATTATGGCTCTGTTCATTGTAATGAACTCACTTTCTCCTCTCCCCTCCTATTCCTTCATCCTCCCACTCTTCCTCTTCACATTCACACTTTCACCCACATTTCTGAGATTGGATGTGAAGCCACATTTTCCGTTTCATTACCTCATTCTGATATTGGAGTTGGGAAAGAAGAGAAGAAAATGAGTAGAAAGGAAGGAAGGCAATGACTAGAGGTAGGAAGGTGTGTGTCTGTGTAATTATCAGCCCAGTAATTAGGCCGTATTGCCTGTTGTCTCCCCCCTCGCTTGCCCTTTGAAGTTCCCTCCACTGTGCTACCCAGAATGCACTTGGGAGGCATATAGGAGGGAGCAGAGGAGGGATGAAGTGGGGGTTGTCGGGAATGTGGGTCAAAATGTGTGAAAAAGACTTTCTGGAGATGTTGATGATGAAAGAGACAGAATGAGAGTCGGGGGAATCTCGGTTCTCCTATGTCTCTCTGACGATGGTGCTGCTTTTCATGTTGTACTTCCCCCCCCACACACACACACACACACACACACACACACACACACACACACACACACACACACACACACACACACACACACACACACACTCTCTTCATTCATATGTGCCAGATGCTGTAATCTCAACAGACACACACACACATCACATGAGCCTCTTTGTTTTGGTTTGCTGGAGAGATAAAACCCGGCTCTGTTACACTCCTATAAGGGAGACAAAGAGCGCTTATCTCACATACTGTGTGTGTGTGTGTGTGTGTGTGTGTGTGTGTGTGTGTCCCTAATGTAGCCATTATATTTCTGCATTGTAATATTTACATCATGGATTTTCAGCCTCATTAGCTGGAACTGTTTTTTTTTATTTTTTTATTTTGTGTGTGTGTCGTCATCAGAGCAGCATGCCGATAGGGCCAGCATTACACACTTCTTTCCCTTCAAAAGTGAGTTATATATGCTGTATATTAATTTAAGGAAATGGACATAACAGAAATCCCTTCTACTCATCAATGACATGGAGTACCTTGAATGTTGAAAGTGGGGAGGGCGTATTCCCTGCAACACCTGAAATAGTATAAATACAGTGGGAGGAAGTCAGAGAACCTGGAGAAAACCCACGCTAAAGGGATTAAAAAGACCTTACTAACTGCCACTCACCTGAGCTTGTAGCTCCGTCGACCCTGTGTACCGCCCCATCCATCTCGTTCCACTCAATGACTTACACACTTTTTTCAAACTGCCGCGGACTGGGACCAAATGATGCGTCAGTTTGGAAAGGGGCGTTCCACAGGGTTAGAACAGCTGGTGCAAACGGGTCATATCTTCCAGGTTGTCACAACGGGGAGAACGTTCAGAAACTCCACACAGAAGAGCCAGCAGTGCGTGAGGAGACCGTAGCACTGCACCGCTCTGCCGCCCAACCAAAAATCTTCTGTTGTTATTCCATGCATTCTTCTTTCTTGTCAAAACCTGCCATTTACATTAGCCGTAACTAGACCAGCGACAGAGTCAGAGATATGGGTGCCTTATGCCGGTAGAGGCCGACGTAGCCTCGAGCCACCAGCCGTCAATCTTTACACTTTCACTTATTCCAAAACATTTTTAGGACTTGTCATCCATGTAAAGCTCATTCTTGGCCTTGGAAACAACAGTTGACTCTGAGATAATTACAGGGTTTTCAGCCTGAATCAGATTTATTGCCATGCAAGTTTGCACTTGCAAAGAATTTGCCTTGTGTAAGTTGCAAACATTAAACAATAGGTAATGAAAGAAAAATGCATCGTCACCACCCAAATAACTGTTGGTGGCACCAAATCTCCAGCAACCACAGTGGTTTTGTTGAAATAAATCCTTGCATATATATACAGTGGTGTGAAAAAGTGTTTGCCCCCTTCCTCATTTCCTGTTCCTTTGCATGTTTGTCACACTTAAGTGTTTCGGAACATCAAACTAATTTAAACAATAGTCAAGGACAACACAACTAAACACAAAATGCAATTTGTAAATGAAGGTGTTTATTATTAAAGGTGAAAAAAAATCCAAACCATCATGGCCCTGTGTGAAAAAGTGATTGCCCCCCTTGTTAAAACATACTATAACTGTGGTTGTCCACACCTGAGTTCAATTTCTCTAGCCACACCCAGGCCTGATTATTGCCACACCTGTTCACAATCAAGGCATCACTTAAATAGGAGCTGCTTGACACAGTAAGGTCCACCAGAAGATCCTTAAAAGCTTCACATCATGCCGAGACCCAAAGAAATTCAGGAACAATTGAGAAAGAAAGTAATTGAGATCTATCAGTCTGGAAAGGGTTATAAAGCCATTTCCAAAGCTTTGGGAATCCAGCAAACCACAGTGAGAGCCATTATCCACAAATGGCGAAGACATGGAACAGTGGTGAACCTTCCCAGGAGTGGCCGGCCGCCCAAAATTACCCCAAGAGCGCAGCGACGACTCATCCAAGAGGTCACAAAAGACCCCACAACAACGTCCAAAGAACTGCAGGCCTCACTTGCCTCAGTTAAGGTCAGCGTTCATGCCTCCACCATCAGGAAAAGACTGGGCAAAAATGGCCTGCATGGCAGAGTTCCAAGGAGAAAACCACTGCTGAGCAAAAAGAACATCAAAGCTCGTCTCAATTTCTCCACAACACATCTTGATGATCCCCAAGACTTTTGGGACAACATTCTGTGGACCGATGAGACAAAAGTGGAACTCTTTGGAAGGTGTGTGTCCAAGTATATCTGGCGTAGAAGGAACACTGCATTTCATAAAAAGAACATTATACCAACAGTAAAATATGGTGGTGGTAGTGTGATGGTCTGGGGCTGTTTTGCTGCTTCAGGACCTGGAAGACTTGCCGTGATAAAAGGAACTATGAATTCTGCTGTCTACCAAGAGATCCTGAAGGAGAATGTCCGACCATCTGTTCGTGTACTCAAGCTGAAACGAACTTGGGTTCTGCAGCAGGACAATGATCCTAAACACACCAGCAAGTCCACCACCGAATGGCTGAAGAAAAACAAAATGAAGACTTTGGAGTGGCCTAGCCAAAGTCCTGACCTGAATCCTATTGAGATGTTGTGGTATGACCTTAAAAAGGCCGTTCATGCTCGAAAACCCTCTAATGTAACTGAATTAGGACAATTCTGCAAAGATGAGTGGGCCAAAATTCCTCCAGGACGCTGTAAAAGCCTCATTGCACATTATCGCAAACGCTTGGTTGCAGTTGTTGCTGCTAAGGGTGGCCCAACCAGTTATTAGGTTTAGGGGCAATCACTTTTTCACACAGGGCCATGATGGTTTGGATTTTTTTCACCTTTAATAATAAACACCTTCATTTACAAATTGCATTTTGTGTTTACTTGTGTTGTCCTTGACTATTGTTTAAATTGGTTTGATGTTCAAACACTTAAGTGTGACAAACATGCAAAGGAACAGGAAATGAGGAAGGGGCAAACACTTTTTCACACCACTGTATATATATATATATATATATATATATATATATATATATATATATATATATATATATATATATATATATATATATATATATATATATATATATATATTATATTATATATATTATATTATATATATATATAGTTCAATCTATTACATGAGGTCAATACACTATAAATGAAACTACAATAGTTAACCCGTTAGGGTTTTAGCGTACTACAGACTGGTATTCTACTTGATTTGACTGACAGCCGTGGTTACAAAGTCCTTAACCGACAACATAAAGAACTCAAAACGAAACTAAAACGATAATCCTACAGTGCAGTTAATATTCATGGAACCAAATCTTTTAATCAATAAATTCCTCTTCCAGTAGCCTGTAGGGTCTAATTAGACGAGCCGCTGCCAGCTGAGAGGATATTCAGGTCATGTCCCTAAACACACACACACACACACACACGTCACAAACCTACAAAGCATTTGTGTTCTCCTCAAGTGCTGTGTGTTGCAGTACACAGAATCCAATAAACAGGTTGTGGTCGTGTGCTGTTATGAGGTTGTGGTCATGTGTCCCAGCACTGATGGATGAAGTGTTTCTCACCATTTTGTCATGAATGACAAATTGCTGAAGTGTGTGTGTGTGTGTGTGTGTGTGTGTGTGTGTGTGTGTGTGTGTGTGTGTGTGTGTGTGTGTGTGTGTGTGTGTGTGTGGCAGATGGTGTCTCATGAGTATGAGGGGAGCTAACGGCCTTGAGAGAGACTGTAAGCGAGAAAGAACGAGAGAGCGAGAGATTGTGACAGCAGGGGTCAATTTGTTTTTGCACTGAGGGTCGGGCGGGATGGGCAGGTCATTTCTGCTGCTGCTTCCTCACTGCATTTCCTTCACTCACCCAGAGTGCCCGTTTCTTACACACACACACACACACACACACACACACACACACACACACACACACACACACTTACTTGCATGGGGCGTTAACACAGCAACACAATGAGCAGGGACTGGCTTGAGGCAGATCGAGCAAGGTGTTTCCTGTGACCTGGCTGACTGCTGCGTCATCACAATTCACACTCGTCTGGAGCAACACTTGCATGAGTGTGTGTGTGTGTGTGTGTGTGTTGTTGTTTGTGTCTGCTACCTATTTGACTCTCTCCTCCTTCAGTTAGAGTTCATTAATTTCTCCTTTTGTATAAATGTGTGAATGTGTGTGTAAGTGACAGCAGCTGTATGTTCCAGTCTGTGATAGTCATCTTTTATTCATGCTTTGTTCATGCTTTATTCATGTGCTGTTCCAGCATTTGCAAAGTGAATGAATATTGGATTAAAAGCAATTTTGGATGGTACAGAGGCTTGTGCAATCCCCCACGCAGTGTGTGTGCGCGCGCACACACACACACACACATACAAAACAACAACACAGTCCTCCTAAATGTTGTATTTGTCTACTTGTGTGTATGAGACCATTTCTGCTGAATTGAAGTTGACTGTGTGTTTCTGTGTGTCCCCAGGCCGTGCACTGCCCTGCTATGGAGAAGATGAAGAGGATTAAGAAGCGCCTGTCGTTAACACTCCGCTCCAGTCAGACCATCGACGAGTCACTGTCTGAACTGGCCGAGCAGATGACCATCGAGGACGGCGGCACCAAGGACAATGGTAAAAACTCAACATATTCAGTCTTTTCAAAACAAATCTGTAATTGTATCGGATGAAAAAAATCCGCAATAAGACATTAAAGCTGAGGTGTCGGGCAGTTTTCCAGAAAGCGTTAGAATTTGACAGAAGTCAATTACAGCTCTTCCCTGTCTGTCCTAAACCCCTCCCTTCATACAGTAACCTGTACGGGTAATCACCATTCATTTCAATCATCCCCATCATGATTGGGATCCCAATGCCGTTATATAGCGGCTATTTTATGACAATGGCCATTCTGTTTTCTTTGCAAACGTGTGGGCCTATAAAGCTCTTTTGGATGACATACTGTGATTCAAGGTTTTAATTAGCTACGTAAACATGAACTTGAATTATCCCCAACCGTGAGCCTACGGTGGCTACGGTTAGCAGAAGGCTTAACTATTAGAAACATTTTCTCTCCATCTCTGAAATTGTATCTTTACTGTCAGTCTCGCTTTTAGACTCTCTTTTTGAAAAGTCTGTATTCCTCATTCTGGGTTACTTTGCAGTGTGTGCAGTTGTTGCCATTGCTGGAGCAGCAACTTTTTTTGCAGGGTTGTCTGCCATTGAATCACGGTATCACCATCTGAAGGGACGTGCATGTGCATTTGTAAAACAGCCAGTAGGAAAGCCTTCTATTTGAAATGACCTGTGATTGGCCAACGTCTCCCGTCACAGGCTAGACAGACACACACACACACACACACACACACACACACGCACAGAGCTTTCAGTTTCTTGGTAGCTCTCAGGGGTATTTAAATTATGAAGCACGGAAGTTGATGAAGAGAGAACGAGCACAGTGTGTGTGTGTGTCAGTAACAGCTCTAATGGACTTCCAGTGAGTAGCTCTCTATCAAGTTATGTAATAGGAATAAGAGCAAGGGAGCTACAAATAAAACCTGCTAGAAAGGCCATTTCCATTCAAATCAACGTAGCAGAATGGTCAGAGTGGCAGCCAGGGAAGTCACTAGGATTGAAAGACAGGGGGGCTTAGCCGAGGCTATGTAAAACTGTCCCTTGCAAAAAAAAACGTGCTCCTGTTGAGTTCTTCTTTAGGCTAAGACTTTCCGCTATCCTTCATTTTGAATGTATTAATCAAATGACCACAGCAAACAGTTCAATGTCTTTTCATCCATTCTATTTCTATAGAAGCTACTTAACCACAGTCACACACACACACACACACACACACACACACACACACACACACACACACACACACACACACACACACACACACCCTGACATCTCTGTTATGGATGACAGTACTGTTTGTCTTAAATGAGCTGCTGATAGACACATGAAAGTGATTGGCTGCCGCTTGTGATTGGCAGCTGCCAGAATAAATAGATACGCATGTCCATCGTTACAGAATGCTTCCCATCAGTATTTGGCTGTCACTCCCAATCAAAAAAGACTTACAATAAATTCAAGCAGGAGAAGAAACTTTAGCTCCTGGCTACAAAAGAAAAAGCCCCAAGTATCCAGCAGTAAAAGAGGTCAAAGGTCAGGCCCTTCCTGTCTTTATTAAATAAATATTAATAATTAATATTGATGCAAGCCAAATGAAGAAGAAAATGTCAGACTGTAATCTGATTTATCAAGTCCACAGGTCTCCATTCTGATTGGTTAATGTTAATACTACCCACACAGGAATAGGTCGACATTTTAGGAAACTAGCTTTCGTGCCAAGAGTTTGATGAGGATATCAATACCCCTTTCATTCTTGTTTGTTAGATAAGTAGCTGCAGCTGGTTAGCTTAGCTTGAATTAAGAATGGAATTGCTATAATGGATAATAATTACTTAGTTTCACTTTGTTACCTTAGCTAAACTAACCATCTGCTGGCCATAGCTTTATATTTAGTATAGAATTGGAATTGATTTTTCATTGAACTCTCTTGGCAAGAATAAGGTTATTAGCTCATAATATCAAACTATTTCTTGCTTTATTTTATAATTATTTTCAGAAAACCAGTGTAAGGTGTACATGTTTGAGTCTGACTGGCTAAACACAATTCTGCCTTAAGCCCTGCTTTATAAGAATTGTTAAAATTAAGTACTGTGATATATATATATACACACACACCAAGAACTCTTCAATTGAAATATGACAAATGTTGTATCATATTTGCCGTCAATTGCTGAAAAGGTTTCTCTTCTCTGCTCATAAAAGCATAAAAATCCAAACTAGCTCTGACATTTTTACTACCTTGTTAATATAATTCATGCGTGCTCAACTTGTAATTCTAAAAGGACTGACAAGCACCTGAAGGCAGTGTGAGGTTAATCTGTGAGGTTGGCATGTGGGAACACAGCACAGTCTGTGAGCTCGGAGTTTAAAAGGTCAGATGAACTACAGAAAGTTGGCAGGAGCAGAAAGATAAACCCACAAGATGCAAGAAACTTGCAGCCTGTCTCATGCAGATCAAAATAGGACTATTTCAGACCGCTTTGTGCCATTATGCCCAGAACACTGGCCAAAAATATCTGCTTACAGGGTTTCTTTTCATAAATAATGTGATTGCTTATTGAGGCCTGTGAGTGAGGCTCATGTTTTGCTTATTGATAAAGTAACATAATTTTGATAGCACTTTAGCTATCAACTTCCCAGTACTACTACTGGTTTGTAGGCTTTGGCCTGTTATCAGGCCGATTTTTGGAGATTTGGAGTTTACAGATTATCTGTATTTGTATGCATTTTATTTGCCTGATAACCAATAAAGTTAATGAATTAAAAAGTGTGCTACTTTGGCTCTGCTACACCTGTGTGTGGGACTGGGCAATATATCAATGTTGTATCGCTATTGCGATATGAGACTAGATATCGTCTTAGATTTAGGATATGTGGTAATATCGTAATATGGTAAATGTTGTCTGGTTGGACATGGTTTAACAAGCGGTATTACAGTAAAGTGATGTAATTTTCTGGACTTACCCGACTGTTCTAGCTGTTCCATTATTTACCTTTACCCACTAAGTCATTAAATAATTTCTGGAGAATATTTATCAAAAATGTCATTGTGTAAATAACATTTTGTTAAAGCACCAATAGCCAACCCATACAATATTGTCGCAATATCGACATTAAGGTATTTGGTCAGAAATATTGTGATATTTGATTTTCTCTATATCGCCCAGCCCTACCTATGTGTCTGTCCACTCCCCCTCTGAGTCTGTCTTCATGTCCCACCAACAACACTATCTGACTCTCTTTTATTGGGTATTATGTTGACAGAAATTGCTCAAAGCATCTAAACAAAGTTTTGTGTTGGATTTTGACTGTAAATGCACATCAGTTTCAAATATTGGTTATCGGTTTTATTAACTAATCTGTATTGATATTGAAAAAAACAGTATCGTTCCCTATTCTTTTTTTGGGGGAGTGGGTGGGTATTTTTTGCATTTTTCACAGTCAAACCCGCAGCATCGAGACGTTATCCTCCATATATGTGCGCCTGCTCTACCAACTGAGCTAACCCGCGCCCCACCCCATTCATTTCTTACTTGAGTAACAGTTCTCTGCTTATATTGAGTCCATTATTTAAACCTAACTAACATTACATAACTTTGGAGAATATTTGATGTCCAGTTCCATGTAATTGTACATTTTGCCATGATTTAGCCTGACGTTTGATATTTTTGAAAAAACATCGGGACTTGGACTTAAATGTCAAATAAAGTTGTGTCGGTAACAAAGCTTGAAAGAAATGAAGAATGCGCTGCAATGGCTTGAAGAAGATAGGAGGTGATATTCTGCTCCCTGCGTGGGGTTATTGGACATTTGTGATGTGACCGCAGAGCCTCTCCTGATGTTCAGAACACCAGGAATGATGACAGTCATTGCTCTGTTGTGTTTCAGAGCCCTTCATGAGGAACGGCCGCCCCCCCACCTCGCACAGCATGCACTCCTTTCTGCACCAGTACACCGGCTCCTTCAAGAAGCCTCCGCTCCGCCGGCCGCACAGCGTCATCGGCGGCACCCTGGGGTCCTTCATGGCAATGCCACGCAGTGGTAGTCGTTTGGGTGAGACACACACACACCCACACACACACACACGGAAGGAAGGAAATGAGTAGTAGTGGGAGAGCAGATGGCATCCGGGAACAAACAGGAAATGGGTCACGGTCCTGAGATTTCCGGCCTCTCATTCCTAAAAACCCGTGCCTGGCCAGAGTGACTGGGTGTCTTTCCCATTAGCACCTTCTCTCTTTGCAGGGCCGATTTTTGTTTTTTTTCACCCGAGTAACAGCTGGTCAAACTTGATTTATTACACAGGATCAGTCATCAGTGAGTTTCAGCCCAAAGGGTGATGACATGATTCAGGGGACAGTATGAAACAGAGGACCAAAGTGCTGGGTATCAGAATCTACCCGCCTCTGGGCTTTTTGGCCGTTTTCACACAAGGTCCATGTTTTTGTTACATTGTATACATTCGATCCGGTAAGTTTTTTTTGTGTTTCACGCTGCAGTTATGCAAGCGCACTAAAAATCTATATGTGACAAAACTATGTCCTGCCGTCATCACATACGTGAGCTGCATCTTCAAATACTTATAATTGATTGGTCTGTAGACGGGCGTCCCCGTCCTCTTATATCCTCTCTCTATATCGGGAGTTTTTGTATCAGCGGTATTGGCTCAGTATTTACTCAGTATTGGCTCCATCATTATAACTAATAACTTAAGCACACTGCGGCACTTAAACTATATCCCCATTTATCATGATCCACATTTATTTATGGAAGACTCAAAGACACAGTGAATGTATCATAGTGGAAGTGTCCGTCCATCCATTGCTCCCTGCCTCAGGGTTGACTTTCCTCCAGGGCATTTCAGCAGAGAGACTCCTTATTGATTTTACAACCTGTATGATCAGATACACTTCATTGTACCAGACAAATGCTACCTTGAACAAACATTTTTTAACTGAATTTTTTTTTTTCCACCACACAGCCAGCCAGCTATAATCACCATCTCTGCAAAAAAAGTCTGTTTGACTCAGTGTTTGAGGTTTTTCCATGTAGAGTTTCTGTTACAGCACTAATGGTTATGGTTCATTATTTAAGTAAATATGCGGACCATGATAAATGCCTCTCTAAGCTAATTTTTGTAGCCGGGTGACACACTAGAGGACCTGTTGAGTCTTGCACTGGACCCTGGCCAAGATGGAAAGACCTTAAAGAAGACATCGATGTCCCGCATACTGCTGCTACAAACTGCGTTCTTATTAGCAAAGCTGCTCAAGACAGAATTATCCCAGATTTTCCACTGGTTCTGTTTTCCGGTTCTGTTCTGTTCTCCGCCACGCACCATACCACACCGGGAACGCTTTACGCACACTTCTGGAACACGCCGCGGCTTGGCTTAAATGGCTGCAATTACTCGTGGGGGGTCTCAATGCACTGGGAACACTGCGCAGACGCGCCCAGTGGAAAGTAAAGGGTTAGTAGGAAAAGAGAAAGATCAGAAAGTACAAAATACTCAGAAGGAAGGTAGGGAAGTGAAGGGTGGATGTGTGGAGATGATCAGGAAAGAAAGGGTGAATCAGTCCTTCAAGGTTTCTGGAGAGAGGTAGAAGTGAGGCAAGAGAAGATTAGAGACATGTAAAAGCCAAAGACAACAATATAGAAAGATTAGGAAACAACTTTTCGGGGGGGTTTTGAAAAGAAGGAATCAGGTTTGGCTGTTGGAGGTGAAAAGATGATGGTAGAAAGTGAAAATATTATTGTGAGTTTTTGGACAAGATGAGGGAAGACATGAAAAAGCAAGAGGTATGTGAAAGGAAAAAGTAGGACAGATGAGATCATTTGGAGACTTTGGAGAAGAACAAGTTAGAAAAGTATAGGTAGTAGGCCTGCACAATATTGGAAAAAATCTGACATTTCGAAAAAAATTCCCTGCGATATATATTGATTAATAATAATAATTTTTAAAAGATGACAAATAGCTTTATTTGTAAATAATAAATCATTCTCGACTACTGCTGTGACTTTGTAGGGGAGTGCATCTACATAGAAGATGAAAATGAAAAAATCTTTTCTAATGTGATCCATTCTTTGTTAAACTTTAATGCTTTACAAACACAAAGCAAGTAATCGCTGTGACTAACGTTACTCTTCTGAAGTGGTTTTGGAGGGAAATTAGGTAGAAATATGCTGGTTGACTAGAATGACACCATTGTATTCATATAATAATCAATCCAGGCTAACGTGAATGACAATGACCCCTTGTTTCTTTAGGCTAACTATATCAGCTTTAGCCTGGCTGGTAGCAGCTTTCTGCCGGGGGGAAATGGCCGGGAGACGTTGTGATTTGTTGCATTAATCAGGTGATTTAGTTCGTATTTGCTGCGAACATAAAACAGACAGCTGTAGCTTCACTGACTACCCACCAAAACTATGCGCATCACTGTGTCAGCGACAGCTGCTGCCTGCGGTACTTTTCTACACACGGAGAGCCTCACTTCCCATAACAAACCCCGTCGGACTAACGTCACATTCACACGCTGTCCACATGGTTACCTGTCTTAAAGGGGAAGGGTTGGACGGTAATAATCATGTAAAAGGAGAACGGTGGAAGTTTACTTTTCTATCAAGCAGCAAAAAAGGATTAGCATCAACATCGTAACGTCTTGCGATGTGACTACCGCGCATGCGCACATCGTGATGTTGATGCTGAAACACAATATTGTTCAGAAGGAATGTGCTGAAGCAACAGAAGGAGCCAGATTGGCTGCTGCCTATGAAAATCCTGCAAAAGAGAAAACAAGATAGGAGCAAAGGAGAGATATGTAGAGTGAAAGGGAATGTTAAAGTGAGATCCTGCCAAGAAACGCATAAATGAGAGACAGGGAAGTGACAGAATAAAGGGAAGAGAGATGATTTGGTTTTCAAAGAGGAGACAAGTTGAAGGAGGAAAGTGGGGCAAGAACGAGTTGCTTGCAAGGAGTTTATAGAGAAAGTAATAAGGTTAGGAGGAGGAAAAGGGGGAGACAGTGAAAGTTTCTAGAAGGTTTTAATCTTCTGGGTCCTTATTTATCAAAGTATGGTTGGAACGCGCTCTATACTGTGTGCGCGTTGGAGCGGCCTGTAAGAAACAAAAAAATGTTGCATACTCACACCTTTTAAGCAGAGAATAATGATATATATCTCACCTGTTCTACACATGTGCGAATGCACGTACAGGCTTGTTAACATACAGAAACGGTACCCAGAACTCCATAAAAGGTCCTTGTGAAGCAGCAGCAGCAGCAGTAGGAAATTTGGCCTCAGCAGCGTAGTTGTAGTCTAGTTTATTATTATGTATAAAAAGTTAAAAGAGAAGTAGGAACATGCACATTACAGCACAAGCAAGAAAAAACAACAAAAACTAACTCTCTTTAAAAGTTTTCGTAATTGATTCAAATAAGGATTTCCACATTCAAAAAGGAGTAGAAAGAAGTTTAAATAAAAACTTTGGGATTCTTCAGTTGTTTCTATATGGATACATACAAATACATACATACATGCATATGTACATACATACACTCACACATGCATACTCATATACAGAAATGCATACACACATACATACACACATTTGCTTTTCTTTTCCAGCTATTACCTTTCCATGTTTCATCTGTCAGTGAAATCAAAAAAAGCGACTAGCAACATATCTGACGACTTTCTGTAGAAAAGTTGCCGGTATTGTCCAATGAGCATGCAAGGTATTTCTCTCTTGTGGCCGCCAAAACAGTCTTTTGTTCTGTGACTGAGGAGCAGGCCCCTGGGGACAGGGTGCGGGGCCAGTGTAGGTACGAGAGACAGCGGGACGCGACAGGAGTTAGACGCCACTTAGCTGGCCTGGCCCTGGGCAGTATGTACTATATAATACTAGATTACCTTTAGCCAGTCACACAGCAGCTTTCTGCGGTGAAAAATGGCCGGGAGACTTGATAACATTGCATTAATTAGGTTATTTAGTTTGTCTTTACAGAGAACAGATGCTGTATTTTCACTTTTATAGCTGATTATCTTATGTTGTGTACAGATGGAGTCTGGAGATGATGTGGGGTACTTATTGTTTACTGTTAACACACTTCAGTCATTGAGGACTCGTGAGTTGTCCGCGAGCCAAGGCAAGTTTGCAACGTTTCGGACTGTGTGCTCGACCTAAGTGCATTTTAACATATTACATGTATACACCAAAACCACAGTAGACCTTGCTAGGCTACGGGCAGAACATTGTATGTTATTTCAGAAGTGAAAGTGAGTGGCTTTTGTTGTTGATCTGCTTTACTCTGAACTCGAGGAGAGACTTCACTCACTCACCGCTGGCTGATTCGCGGGATTCACTGACTCGCGCGAGCATCGACAACTCACGAGTGAATCCCATGATCTGCGATCTTCCTGCTATGAGTCTGCGGGTCGGACTGAGTCTCTTGAGTTGACTTGTGGAGTTGTTGCCTACAAAATTGTTAGTTATAAAGCTTTTTTGCAGCTAAGATGGCTAGAACTAGTAGTAGCTAATGCGTTATTATCATTTTAGATTAAAGTGTAGTAGGACTCAACTGATCCGAGTTAATGTTACTAGAGACTCGCGATTCGTGAGTCAATTTAAAGACTCCGAGTGAATCACGACTCAAACAGGTTTAATATCAAGTTCTTCCACAAAACCAAAGAACTGATGGAGAAGAAGCAGAGAAACCTCACTTCAACCAAAAAAAAGGATTGTGACAGAGTGACAGGCAGAGTGGACAGGTCAGCTCCTAGAGGAAAGTCCTGGAAACGTTTCAGTTTCTAAAAGTAGATCAGCATTTTCTTTCACCTGAGGAGACTTTAGTTTTTTAACCAGATCACCCCAAACCGGTTCACATTCTGGGAAAAAGTGTTCTTCGGGGCTGTAATGAAGTAGGACTTCATGAAGTAAAGTTTTTTCAATAAGGAATAAAGTAAGAGTTTTGTTAGGGTGCAAAACTACAATCATTCTGTCCTCAAAATCTAGACTCTTTGAGATATTTGATGAAATAATCCGGATTATCACGTTTTGAAATAATTAAAACCCTTTAATCTCCATCGATTTAAGGAGTTCTTCTTTCTCCTCCCATCTCTCCGCTCTGTTTTTATTTTGTTCCCGTCAAAAGTCTGTCATTTCTTTTGCTCGCTGAATCAATCTTTCCTGCCTTGCCACATCCGGGCTCTCTTAATTCTTCTGTCGTTTGAAAATTAATCCGATTTGTCACAGCAGACAGGGAAACCACAGGTGGAACTAATAACATTAACCATGCCTCTGCTCCAGTGGGTTAATGCAGTCTAACGCAGCAATTCATAATGTTGTTAGTGACGCCTGTTTGACAGGTCAAAATGGCTGCTGTTAAATGGAGCTCACCCACCGGGAGTACCAGCTCTACTCGGCTCGACCGTGGTGCCCCACCCTTCATTTTCCATTGCAGATTTAGTACCGCCTCATGTGTGAGCTGAGCGTGGCCGGTCGTCATAGCGACGCTGCAGGAAACTGCCGTGACCTAACGCAACACACACAGAACGTCGAAGGTGTGTTGTTTTTGATTCTCTGCATGGGGCTGTTGCTAGAATTCTTTTTGAAAGAATGTGGAGGCAGCAAAAAAAACAACTGTTGGCTAAACTATTACGCAGCAATGATGACGCAGTGATTAGTGACGATTCTCTCCAACCAGTCAGTAATCTGCAGGTTTACACGTTACCTTTTGGTATCGCCTCAGCTCGCTTGGAACCTCGATTGAGGTGATACTAAAAAAAAGTACCTGTTAGCAGATACCAGGGACTTTTTTTCATAATGGAAAACCAAAAACGGTGAGTAGCGTAGAGACGAGTGAAGGTGGTACCATGTAAAGGAAACCGTCAAACATCTTCACTTCAGCTTAACACATTCCAGAGTGGACCCTCCGCCCTCTTTTGGAGCTACTAATTAATAATAACAGTGACTGATAATAAAATAATAACCTAATAATAGAAATTATGGCTCTGTTGTTGAATCAAAATCTCTTAAAATGAATCATGGTTAGACTTCCCAAAGTCAACCAATACAGTGTCTGTCCATTCTAATGCTTAACAAATTAGGTAATTATTAATTTAGGCTACATTTACTTTGCTACGTTTTGGCTTTTACACGTGCTCTAAGCGATGTTGGGTGACGTTACTTCTTGTTGACGTTCAAAGTATTTTCAAAAAACAAGACTGGCTTGCCCCTTCCTCCTCATCCCATCCCTTCTGTGCTTCTGCTAGCTGCCTGTTCTGGGGACAGGCAGCTAGCAGATAGTGAGGAGATGTTTTTTCCAGTGTGTTCTGGGGACAGGCAGCTAGCAGATAGTGAGATGCTTTCTGTATGTGACAACAAATGTAGCCTAAAACACGTGTGACATTGCTTAGAGCACCTTTAAGCGGAGTTTTGAGCCAAACGATCTCTGTTTTTTTCCATTTTTTGCTCCTATAGAAGAACTAATCTCTGTTTAAACTGACACGCCACATGCACATCTCATGAAGATTCTTGGGTTACATTTTACTTGAAGTTTTCTACATAACAGTGACATTAAACTGTCATGAACGTGTCATAAAACATTATAAACAAGTCATAAATGGTTAAGACGTAACGCCTTTTTAGTAAGTGTCATTCGGTTTTGTCATGACAAGTTGTTAAATTGTTAGGGTTAGGGTTCATGCCTCATAACTATGTCATGTGTTCATGACAGTGTATGGCACTCTTATGTAGAAAACTTCAAGTAAAGTGTTACTGATTTTCTACACTGGGCATGCGCGTCCAAGCTCTCCTGTAACTTGACTTCATGCCTTCTCTTTTCTGTCGTATTATGTTTTTCCACCTCCAAGATGAGTCTCTCGTTGTCTGTGGTGTTGTAGAGGAGACATGTACGATATTGGGGGGTGTCTTTTGGTAAACTGACTGGCTACTTTCGCTGTATCTCTTACTGCCCGGCTGTCCAAATGCTTCACGGCTAGGGCCGGGCGACATGGAGAAAATCTGATATTGCGAAATTCTAATCCTAATGTCGATGTCGACTCGATATTGTGGCGATATTATAGGGTTGACAACTGGTGCTTTCACAAAATATCTTCATGATGAGATTTAAGATGAAGAATCTTCAGTATTGTAGATATAATGAGTAAGATGGTAAAAGTAAAAATAATAGAAGAGCTAGAACAGTCTAGTATCACAGAAAATGACATCACTTGACACAAATGGCACACGATTTCCAAAATCTAAGACCATACCTAGTCTCATATCATGATATCAATATAATATCAATCCCAGCTCTACTTGCGGCTTGCGCGAAAATATCGGTAGACCTGGCGCATATCTTTAGCGAAGCAGAGAACCGCTTCACACAAGCTTCTGGGACGCGGTGCGGTCTGGTGGAATATCAAGCATTGACTTAAATGGCCGGGATCGCTTGCAGGAGGTTGCAAAACGCCCAGAACGCAGCGCAGATGCGCCCAATGGAAAATAGGTCTTAGTCAAGAGACGTCATGACCCAATCAGGCAAAACATTGTTGCCAAAGGTCTCCGTTTTCAGCCGTTTCCAAACCAAAACAGGGTCAGAAGTGTTTTCAAATGTCTCCGGGCTAGAGGCTCTGAAACACCATAGCAGTGTGAATGCGGGGTGTAAACGTAGCAAAAGATTATTCTTTTTTTCTTTTTTTAAATCAAATAAAAAATCTAAACAAAATTTTTAAAAATCAAACATTCTCTGATTCCACCTTCTCAAATGTGAAATGTGTATTTTGAAGAATTCCCTTAGGCTTTAAGAAGTTGTGAAGTGGGATTTTGGACTATCTGACATTTTATAGATCAAAGGATGGATGAATTAATTGGAAAAAATAATCAGTAGTTCAGTTGCCTTAAGCATTTCTACCCCCAAATCGCCCTTTTTAAGAATTTATAATCAAAAGATAAATATTTAATGGTTTATAAATCATTATAAATTACTCATGAAATATTTACATAGTGCTTTAAATAGGGGACTTGAAGCAAAGTGTTCCGTAATATCAATCAAACTACTGCAACCTATCTGGATCTGGACTGGACCTGGTGATTTATAATAAGGGCACAACTGTACGCTGAGTTGTCCAATGTCACTTTGTACCCTGTTGGAAACTATCTAATGACATGTAATTCAGTATCTTTCTGCAGTTGTGTAATGTATTTTACCATTCTCATTCTGTCTTAGACATTGTGCACGAGAACCTGAAGATGGGCTCAGATGGGGAAAGCGACCAGGCCTCGGGAACGTCTTCAGACGAGGTGCAATCTCCGACTGGCGTCTGTCTGAGGAACCGCATGCACCGGCGGATCTCCATGGAGGTAAGACGCACCCCCACACACCCACACACTCCCACACATACACTAGGGCTGCACAATATGAGGAAAATTTGCAGTGCGCAGTAACATTGTTGAATATCGCGAGAGCAATATATCTTGATGAATAACAGATAACAAAGTGTACTCAGTTCTGCCTTTCTGTTGCTTTTAGTATTCTGCTAAAATACAACAAATTGCTTGTTGAATTTAAAACAAATAACAGGAAATCATTTCTAAGATTCTTTTATTGAACATTGAATTGACAATAAAAGGCACCACTAAATAAGAATGAGAGTTACACTTTAACGTGCCGTTTTTTACTCATACTTTCTTTCAACTAACACGAAATATCTCTGAGTGTCTTTTGCGATACGATACATAGTATGTTGTGCCAGTTGATTATTATTATTATTATCATTATTATTATGTTGTGATGTTGTTATTGTATACTATGTTGCTGTCTGAATTGTTTCTTTTCGAGAAAGCGTGTGGTAGCGCAATTCCATAGCTGCCGCCCGGAGGCTTGCTCCAACCTAAGTCGAATTCCTTGTATGTGTCTTCATACCTGGCGAATAAAGCTGATTCTGATATTGCGATTATGATAAAAGAAAAAAGTCAATATTCACACACACACAGAGACACAGGCACATGAGCACAGCATCCGCAAAAATGGCTTACATGGCGACATTCCACACCTCACCCTTCACCTCCTCTGCTTTGCTCTTCACCCCCCCACCTCTTCCTCCTGTCCCCCTCGGTCTCACGGGAGATCTGATTTGGGTGGGTGGGTGTGTGTGTGTGTGTGTGTGGGGGTGTCAGGGGTGGATTGTTGTCTCCTAATGGGCTTTTTCAGTGTCTAAGCGCCATGATATTGATAGCAGTCCCACTCCCTGAGGACCACAGCAGCGGCTGGTTAAGAGATGCGGTGTGATAATCTGTGCTGCAACCACAGAGACTTTCTACACGTCCGCCTCGTCTAGCGGCTCCACAGCATGCTGAGAAAGGAGTCTCCTTTTGTTCCTCTTGCGAGGATGTACAGTATATACTGAAGATGTGCTATTCAAAATGAATAAATGAATGAAATCTTTATTTCGAATGATAAAAAATGTATAACAACAAAAAAATGTCAACATAACACTCGAACCGTTCTAAAGGGATAGGTTAAAGCCGTAGGCTTATCAGGTCCTACCCCCAGTATTCACCACACCTAAATCACAATTTCTTTATTTTAATTGCAACATATTTACACTTTGTTTGATCGATTTGTTCAGACTATTCCACAAAACAATGTCAGCATCTAAACACCTGCTCGACACCAGAACATCAGTCCTACTTTGTTATCCTTTTAAATCAAACTAGAAATTATCTTTTTTTTAAATGAAATGCGAAATGATACATTTGCAGATAGGCAAACAAATATTGTATTTGGAGTAGAATCATACCACTGGAAAGGTGTAAGAGAAGACTCAATCCCCCATAATTTGTCATGTCCATGTTTTTGTTCAGACGTTCATTCTGCAGTAAGTTCTAAAAGCTGTTTATCAACCAGAGCAAGCTTTTTAAATTCTCACGGAGTCAAAGAGGATGAATTGGCTTCAATGGCCCACCAGGTACACTAGACAGTCACTTACACGATCTCAGCAAATAAAATGTGAACAGGATAAATGGGGGTCCTCATGATTATCAGGGGACTTTTGTTTTGCCTGCAACGGAACTTTCTTTCACAATGTTTTTGTATAAATTGTTTGGACTTCGGATTTTTGCTTCAAGCCACTATTAATTTCTTAGGCATCCTTTTATATATTGTTTCACACCATAAGCTTGAAAAGGTGGTAAACCTCTCTTCTGCGAATTAATACATGCAGACGTTCCAAATAAATCATCTTCGCCTTTGTGAATATTGAACCTGGGGGAAGTTTTATTCTGAAAAAGACGATCGTCTCAGGCTGGAGGCCTCCTGCCCCCTGCTGGCAGGGGAACCTATTTGTCAAAAAACAACCTTCAAAACATCCTTGATGTTCTTTCTTACACACACAGACACACACACACACACACACGGTGACCTATTTTTCCCTTGTTTTGAGTGTTTTTCTCATTTGTAGGTGCACACCCACAAACCTACGCTCTGTTACATGAGCGGAAGTGTGCTGCTCTTCTTGTGGCTCAAGTTTTTTAATGAAGCTGTTTTGTGTCAGTAAGGAGGTTAAGGACACAGTGTACGCTCGCTTACTGACAGTAGTGTTGTGCTGCTACAGATGGAAAATTCAGCAAATCAACAAAACAATGACTTGAATAAATGAATAAATATATTATAGCATTGTTTGGGCAACCAATATAATAATAATAATAATAATAATAATAATAATAATAATAATAATAATAATAACAAAAATAATAACTCTTTCTAAAGCATCTTTAATAAAATAAATACAGCTCAAAGTGTGTTACAGTGTGAGATGAAAAACCAAAACCCATAAAAATAAAACAAAATACATAGAAATAACTTACAAAAGAAAGAAACTATAAAAATCAAAAGGCACAGAGCTAAAAGTAGTAAAAGTGGCCAAAAGTCCAAAGTTCCATCACACCCATTACATCATAGCCAGTGTGATAATCTGCTGTGCAGTTTTAGAAGTGTCGAGGTTTCTTTCCCCAAAGGCCCATTCATCAGCCCTAAATCTCTGTGGACAATGCCATGACCCTCAGCAATACCAACGTAAGATTGGTACTGCCCATTTGCTTCAATATGCACAGTGTAACGTAGGCCGTTGTGCGTTCATGTTATTTGTAAAACTTTCTACATCTAAAAAAAACATTGATTGAAACTTGTTACTTTCGGTTTATTTATTTGAGTGGATTTATTCAAATGAGTGGTAAATTGTGTTCATGTGATCTTGAAAATAATCATTTTTAGTTAGTGCAACTGCAGATTTGCTTTTGTTTACATGTGAAATCCACCATGGGCTTTGAGATGAGGCAGCGCTGATCGCATATAAACAGCAGCTAAAGTATGCATGCAAGCACAGCTTCAACTAACCGATACCTTCCTTTTGGATTCATCTGTTCTGAGTTTTGTCTGATCAACAGTCCAACACACTATAGACAACAAATTTCTAGTGTAAAATAGAGACAAGCAGCAGAAGGGGGGGATGACACATATCAAAGGGCCGCAGTTTGGATTTGAACCCAGGCCGCTGCAGGACTCAGCCTACATGAGGCAAACGCTCTTACTGGGTGAGCTAGAGGCCGCCCCGGCTATTCATTTTCTCTTGACTGACGAATCGATTCATTATTTTAACACCATATGGAAGTGTTTGCACTTTCACCAATATGTTTAAGCCAGGGTGGCTGAGTGCTTCGCAAATGGCCACTGAGCGGACAACATCAACCTAAAGATGATGATGATGATGATAATAATAATACCTAAAGATAATAATAAGATGGCATGCTGAGAAGACGGACACAATCTGTTGTAGACTGACATTAAAGAGTTTTACATAAGACACCAGGTTACATCAGAGAAAAAGCAGAACGATTCACATTATATAACATTTCCTCTCTTCAAGGCAACGATATGCTCTCTGTAATTTGAGCTTTTATTTGAACTGTGAGTTTAACTGGCATCTTCTCTGAGCTGCATTGTCAGAAAGGACAAAGCACTGCAGTGATGAAATGAGAGCGGAGGACTTGATGGTATTTGTGGAGAGGCCAAACTCAAAAGTCCGTATGAAAAGCAAACAAATCCAGCTTCTTCTCTCACTGTATTTTTTACTCCACTAGCCCTTGTTTTTCCCACATCAGTCAGCATTATGTTAGTTCATCGCTTCTCTATCTCATGTGGTCTATTTTTTTCAAAAAAATCTGAGAATAGATGTGTACAGTCGTTTGCACAACAGGTTAACACCCAGTAACACAATGACAGTGACAGCCCCCTGTGTGACTACAGACTGAGAATAAGAGCTGGGAACATTAATAAATGTGTTTTTAGTCATGTCTGGTTTTCACACGGCCTTGTTTGCAGGTGTGTGTTTTCGTAATCGCAATCGGATTTATAGTTATGAAGGTTTTGCTGTTTAGCTGCAGTCACACGTCGACACACCGCCTCTTATTTTTCCCCTCCATAATATGTGACCGGCCTGATTTCTGTCTTCTGTCTCTGGGAGTAGGACGCAGATGAGAGCCAGTTATATCAGACCGCGTGTGCGTGCGTGCGTGCGTGCGTGCGTGCGTGCGTGCGTGCGTGCGTGCGTGTGTGTGTGTGTGTGTGTGTGTGTGTGTGCGTGCGCGTGCGTGCGTGTGCGCACAGCCGCCTACATTGTCTTGTGCTGCTTGCTGCTGAGACATGGCCCGTGTTACATATAGGCACAAGGCATGTGGCAGTATATTATTTTCTCACTGTGTGCTGTGATTGCATAAGCGCAAAAACTATAAAGTTGTGTGGTAAATTAACAGATATAGCAATAGAATTTGTTTCAGAGAGGGTTTTTGCTTTAAATATTCAGCTTCTTTTACATAGGTGCTCGCCCAAAGAACCTCCAGCTCCACTACAGGATTGTCAAATCAAAAGCTATAGATTTAATTCAAAAACATTTTAAGCATTTTTTCTCTCTCTCTCTCTCTCTCTCTCTCTCTCTCTGTCTCTGTCTCTGTCTCTGTGTGTGTGTGTGTGTGTGTGTGTGTGTGTGTGTGTGTGTGTGTGTGTGTGTGTGTGTGTGTGTGTGTGTGTGTGTGTGTGTGTGTGTGTGTGTGTGTGTGTGTGTAGGATCTCAACAAGCGCCTGTCGCTGCCCGCTGACATCCGGATCCCCGATGGTTACTTAGAGAAGCTGCAGCTCAGCAGCCCGCCCTTTGACCAGCCGCTCAGCCGACGCTCCCGCAGAGCCTCGCTGGTCAGTGTCTTCGTGATTTTTATTTTTACCTTTTTTTTAATTATTATTATTATTGCTTTGCGACGCAGATTCCCTCTGCGCAAGTTACCATGGCAACTGGCGCAGTGTGATACCCAGGATGGATTTGTCTGAAGGCCCACCTGCTCTCCTCCTGGCTTTTAGCCCAGCAAATTGGATCATAATTCTCAGCTGTGGTGTGACCATGCAGCTTTGTCACTAGACTGTCAGTGACATAAAGGTTTATGTGTATCAGAAGTTTGCCAACAGTGAAATTAAAGCTTTAAAAAAAGCTAAATGGACACCTTTTTTTATTCTTTCTAAAGGATGAGGTAAAAAAAAAAAGAACAACTGCTTCATTTCTTTCCCCTTTAGTGTTTTGTTCTCCTTTTGGCCAATTCAGTCCTGCCAGTCGCAGAGGATGCCAGCTTACGATATTTGCCTAGTAGCTGCAATGGAGGATGAAAATAGAATATGTTTTGTTTATCAAAAACAGGAGTCTTCAAAGTCTATTAGCCCCTACTCAGACTAAATCAAGACAACTACATTATGCTGAATTATCCATTTGCACTGTTTACCCATGGATGTACTGTACAGACAACTACTGTATCATTCTGTTACTTTGATACCTTCTCTGATTTCTTAGCGGATTTATGGATGTTTTCACAAATGACATGAAAGATACCCTCAAAGTGCAAGACAAACTGAATTTAAAAATATGTATATCAAGCCTGTGTTGTGTCAATCCTTCTGAAGTTTTTGCAATCGTTCAACATTAATACACAGAGAAATCCATCATGAAAGAGGCGATTTCTACACCAATAGAAACAGAAACATGAGCCAGAAGACAACACACCTGCAATATGTTTTGAGTTTATATTGAGGGGCATGTAGAGATTTTCTTGCAAGTCTGTTGAAATGAGCTATATTCTGGTGTTGCAGGAACAGTTAATCCACAGATTGGGCACATTGCAGCATCCAAAGTGGGACTTGTTTTATCAGTGGCCCCCTTAACTTAATCTGTTGCTCAATTCTGACTTTTTCCTCAGTCGGAGATTGGTTTTGGCAAGTTGGAGACGTACATTAAGCTGGACAAATTGGGAGAGGTGAGGAATGCCTGAAATCCCATCTAACACTTTCAATGATGCAAACAAGTTTCACAGCTCACAGGAATTCAGTAATATTAAACCAGCGTTGTGTGTTGCATTCAGGGAACCTACGCCACAGTATTTAAAGGACGCAGTAAGCTGACGGACAACCTGGTGGCACTGAAGGAGATCCGGCTGGAGCACGAGGAGGGAGCGCCATGCACCGCCATCAGAGAAGGTAATCAGCATCTGCAACAAAACTCTGGGCCTGTAGCAACTATTACATAATTGTCTAATTGCAATATTTTACATAATCACTTCTTTTTTTTAATTATTATTATTACTATTTATTGCTAACATTTGCTAAGGTCCTAAGAGGTATGACGACTGTTGATTTGGAAATGCCAAATTGTAATTATATAATTGATTATTAATTGGACTGTTGAACTAAAGCTACGCTTTTTTTGTAAGTATTGCCAATAGTGATGACTATTTATGGTGCTCCTAATTTAAATTAATCTGTTTTGTTAATAATCAATGCTTTGTTTTATATTCATGATTATGAGAATGTTCTATTGTCAATTTTATGTTCATTTAAAGTGCTCATATTATGCTTTTAGATTTTTCCCTTTCCTTTATGGTGATATATATATATATTTTCTTTTTTTGGGAAGTGGTTTAAAAAGTGAAAAAGCCCAAAGTCCAGCCCAAAGACACTGTTCACCAACTGCTCAAAAAACAGAAATTAAACCATATAAGCCTATTCTGATATAACCTCTAAATACAATTATGAACCTAAAAATTACTATAATATGAGCACTTTAAGAAAGAACATACAATGTTTTATGATAATGAGGAGGTGTGGTTTACTTCATGGGCTTTGTGCGTATGTGTGTTACTACATTATCTGGGTCACATAATAATGATATATCCAAAACATGTATCCTGGGATTCATTCAAAACTTGAAAAAAGTAATAAATACATTTAAAAAAAAGACACTTATATTGTTAATCACAATTATTCCCAAGATAATTAATTGTACAGCAACATTTGGAATTGTTCCAGGTTTAGGTTCCTCAGTTTAATGCCACATAAAGCCTTGTTAATAATGTAATAATCACAGACTGGAGGAGGAACTGTAATTTATCCCACGCAGTCATTTTAAACACACAATGCCTTTCCAAAAATAATGACATGATAACATTTATCTATTAAATGCTTTTTTAAAAAAAATCAAAGTCATGGGGCATTTTGTCATTCAAACGTGTCCCACATGTGTCTCCTTGTGTCAACATCTGTCTGTCTTTGTCTCTGTCCGTAGTGTCGTTACTGAAGGACCTCAAACACGCCAACATCGTGACGCTCCACGACATCGTCCACACCGACAAGAGCCTCACGCTCGTCTTCGAGTACCTGGTAAGAGGACGTGCATTATAAATGAACTTAGGCTATAAATGCTGTGGTTTGTGGCAAAGGTCTATGCTACATACTTGTCCCTATACTGTAGAAATAAACATATTATAATAAACACATTGTTGCTGTTTATAGTATGTATATATTAGTGTGTATATTTTGTTTTGGTTGTTTTGTATGTGTAAGCACAGTGTGAGTAACGATGCTCCAAAGAAAAATTCCTTGTTTGTGTCTTCATACCTGGCAAATAAAGCTGATTCTGATATATAATATCAAGTTGTCATCATCACGTTGCATAAAAGAAATCCTAATTTCCTAAAATCCTAAAAAGAGTTTTCTGTCAGATATTGCAATTACGATTCAATGTGCGATTATTTATAAAAATGTTTAGCTAAAGATTAATATTCACTGTATAACAGATAAAACATGGCATGGAGCATTGTAACATGAGACACCATCCCAACTGCTCTATATTCTTATACTTGTATAAGGATGAGAACACGGATATATATTTACAGCATTTCCAGAAGTGTTTTTTTATTTTTATTTTTAAGTGCCCATATTGTGAAAAAAATCACTTTTTTTCTAGGATTTGGGGTTTTATTTAGTGTCTGTGGTGCTTCCACACCCATACAAACTTGGAATAAAAACTATCCATGCTGTTTTGAGTGAGATACGGTTTCTGAATGTCCTCGGCTTCAGTTTCCGGGTGAGCTGTTCAAAATCTCCACGGCTTTCTACATCACTAGCTGAGATAAGATGGCTAACCGTAGCATGCTAGCTCCTTCTCAATGGCAAAAGACTGCTACAACACACACTAGTTCACTATAATCTCCATAAGAACTACTTCCATGTTCCTGTTCTGCAGGTGTTCCACAAGTATCCCTCGTTTAGAAGAAGTCTCCCAGCTAATCCTGCCTTGTACTGACCAAAGCTGGAGAAAGAGTTATCTAGCTGATGTGATCTTACCTAGCTACTGAGCATGTGCAGCTCCCAACAAAGTAAAAAGTGAGATGTCTCACTCTGTAGCTAAAATGTAGACCTAAACACACAGGGTGAAAAGAGGATCTGCGGCAATGTGCGGTTCAACAAAAATATGGTGTTTTTTGAAAATGAAACCATGTAAATCTATTTTGGTACAACCTCAAAATACAATTATGAACCTGAAAATGAGCAGAATATTGGCTTTGCTTTAATAAGCATGGAACATTGAAGCTGTTATATGCACCATTATTCCTGCATGTATCTCATTAGCTAACAGTAAATATAATGATAAAAAAATGTTAAACCAAACATATTGCACATTCAATAAATTGTGGCCTTCACGATTGGCTAATCGCATTCTTTCAAGTTGCAATTTCGATTTAAAAAAGGATTTATTGTTCAACCCTACGTTACATATTCAGAAACTATTTCACACAACAGGATGTGTGAAATGGCAGATTGATGAGTCAGAAAGATGTTGTGAAATGCATGTGGAAAGGTGAATTTAAAAAAAAAAAAAAAAGAAGAAGAAGATCTGTAGGTGTGATTGTGTCTACTTCCTGTCTGATGCAGGATAAGGACCTGAAGCAGTACATGGATGACTGTGGTAACATAATGAGCATGCACAATGTGAAGGTGAGGACTTTTATAATGACTGATCTTTTTATTCTTTACTTTGCATTATGTGATTGTCCCTTCATTATCTGTTCTATGTTTATTAGAGATGAGAGAGCTGTAGAGTTATGGATGTGAAAATATCCAAATTACTCAATAAACCCTTATTTTTGGCCAGAAAATGTATATTATTTAATTGGATTATCGAGAAACCTCCCAATGTAAGTCAGTGGTAAAAAATGACTTTTTTAGAGTTTTTCCTATGGAAAGACTAAGTGCTAAACTGAAAGGAAATTATGACATTTTTAAGGTCATGTGGCGGCTAATGTCTAATGGATTACTACCTGCCTAAGGATCGGAGTGAAATTATCCAGAGGGAAACAGTTGAAAGGTGCCAGACTAAGCAGACCAGTGATGAGAAATATTTCTTCTTAGATACAAGGATACATATCTCTTGTTATGTTGATAGGTTGTTTTCATTTTCTCCCCCCTTTCCTTTTTTTTTGTTTCTTTTCATTTTATACTTTATTTGAATTGTGCTCATTCATTTTCTCCCCTAAGCTCAGACCACTACTTGATGTATGCTTATATGCATTGTGGCTATGTAAATTCCAAAAATAAAATTAAATCTGATTGATAAAAAAAAAAAGAGAGATGAGAGAGCTTTTTGAAGGACCAAATGTTTAATACAAAGTTGCACCAATTAATGGCAAAATAGTTCCAGGGACTTAACTCGGGGACTAAAAGTCTCCTTTGCTATTACATCCCATCTGAAGAAATTAGACGTAAAAAGGATTTAAAAAATAAAATAAAATAAAATGATTGGATGATTGAAGAATTGGATGTTTGGGATGCAGTTTTAGCATGTGGTATTAATCACATCACATTTTTTTAAACCAATCTTTCCAGGTCTTCTTGTTCCAGATTTTGCGAGGGCTGTCATATTGTCATAAGAGGAAAGTTCTCCACAGGGACCTGAAGCCCCAAAACCTCCTTATAAATGAGAACGGAGAACTTAAACTGGCTGATTTTGGTAAGCAGACCAACAGCAGCAGCAGCTGATATTTACGTCAGAACAGCAGGAAGTGGAGGAGCGGGAGTATTCCTGTTGTCCTTGCAGTATACTCAGGAATTCAAGTTTAAAAACTTGTATGAACATGCGTTTGACCATTTCCAGTTCTGCTCTAGACAGATGTAATGCTAGTCTCCTGTGTGAACAACCCTAATGTGTGTTTATGTCTTTGGTGGGCTGGCAGGTCTGGCGAGGGCCAAATCGGTCCCAACTAAAACCTACTCCAACGAGGTGGTGACTCTTTGGTACCGCCCCCCCGATGTCCTATTGGGATCCTCTGAGTATTCAACACAGATCGACATGTGGTACGAGCCTCACAAGACCTCTCCTGCTCACACCACTGATACTTAATAAAGGCATGACTAGTCCATTAATCCATGTGTTGATCAATGAAAAATAATTCTTTTGATATCCATTTAATAATTTGAGCCATTCAAGTAAAAAAACAAAACATTTTTTACAGCCTGGGGCCCCCAACATTAAGGGCCCCAAACAGCTATAGATTTATTATGATGTTTAGAAAAATAATAAGTATGTTCCTATTCATAAAAGGTCCCCAAAGCACTTAACCTCTTCACCAGCCACTGTCCCGTCAGCGGGACCGTTTTCTCCATTATTAGGAGAAAACGTTTTCTTAACTCAAATTGCAAGCTTATCTCTTCATGAACACGGTCATGCAGCGCATCATTAGAAAGCTTAAAGTCTCATGATTCCATTGAGCCCACACACATAAGCATAAGGTGACTTACAGCGGTTATAATCATGTTTAAAGTAAAGAAACACAGACGGATTCTGTGCAGATAGTGTCTAAATTCAGACATGAGTCCTTACCTTTCTCCTCGTGTCTCTCTTCACAGCGGTGAAAGATCTCCATAAACTTTTTTTTCCTGCTTTGCCAACAGTTCAAAGAATAAGTACATCCAATCCTTTTAATCCAAAACGAGCTGGTCCCCTCACAATCTTGTAGATTCTAGCCGTGTTTCCTCGTAAACAAAGCTGAAAAGTCCATCATTTATGGACTTTAATCGCTCCTACTGCCGGCTCTGCTAATGGTACAGTGTATCCTTCTATTCAGCAAGTTAGGTTGAATCAACAGCTTTTGATTGACAGGTTGTTTCAGCCAATCCGTCTACTCTAACCTGAGTTATCCCTTATGGAAGCCAATCAAGTCACACGATTTACAGAGGGCAAAGTGGGAAAGATTGACAGCACTTCCAACCATTTAGAATCAAAAGCTATGAAACCAGCCTCCTGTGTAGCCAATAAGAAGACGAGTTGATTGATACCAAACATGACCAGAAAACTTTAACCTTGTGATGGCTCCAGCTGTGTCAAAGCAAAAATAAGGCCTTAGTTATTGCATTTCACCATTTCATCAAATTATAATGACTTATTTCTATAAATTTATGCATGTAGTTATTTTAGATATGTGTATGAGTGATGTGGATGTGTTTTTAATTTGAGAAGTTTTTAATTTTGCACTTTTTGGGCTTTTTTCTGAGAGGAAATAAGAAAACGCACAGACATATCTGTAGAAATAACTTCATAAAATAGCCATTTTCTGAGTCATTTTCTTCTGGATTTTTTCTGTATTAAGTTCAGACATGTGGCTGGGGTACTATGTTTGTATGTAGATCATGTAATATGCTTACAGTAGTGTTTTTAATGATTTTACATATGATTTACTTGGACGGAAATAGAAATTCTCTATTCTAACCTCTTTAGCTCTGTGTCAGTAAGACCTAGTGTCACACTGACACAAGAAACAAAACATTTAGAGTGTTAGCTTCCCAATGACCTCGGGACCATCCCAGAGGGCCAAAGGATGGGGAAACTGTAGCAGTTTTTTGGAGAAAAATTTAGGCGAGAAAAACATATATTTTGAAGTGATTTGTGAAGAGGTTAAAAATATGCAACTCAACTTGGGACTTACTGTGTACTTCTACTTCAGAGGAAAACATTATACTACTTCATTTACCCGACAGAGAAATGTTACTGGTTACGTTGCCAAGAGAGTTTACTCACAAAATATCACAATATTAAAACATGATGCATTAACATTCATGAAACTAGACATTAAATTAGAGTTGAAAGCTCCACCTCGAACAGACGTTAAGTAAATGTAATTAGTAAGTACATTGTGATAATCATGCCCCTCTTTTCACTTGAAATAAAAGTTTGAATGCAGGACTTGTACAGTGCGGTATTAATAGTTTCATATCAGGGGAAAAAAACGACATTTTGAGTACTTCTACTACTGCCAATACTAACATTCTCAATTTGAGTAAGGCTAAAAAGTAAAGGAAGGCACTGTTTGCCTGAGGCTGTGAAATCATTAAATGTGCCCCTAAAACACACCAAGTTGTGGCTACTCGCAGTCAGAAACACCGGTGAAACACACTTAGTGAAGGTAGTCATTGCTAAATAGGCACATTAGTTGCATGCTTTTACAAAACCACCGCGGTTATTAAGGTATTTAAAGATCATAGCGGTATTTTGGCATCTGTAACGTTGGAAGTAGGGCTGCCCCCTGAAAGCCCGATATTCTACTCATTAGTCGGTGACCCCTCAGTCCACTGATTCTTAAAGTCGAGCATTTGTTTTTGTTTTCTTTGTCAGTTAGTGTAACAACTTCTGTGGACATTTTGTGATTTGCACATGCGGGTCGGACAGACCGGTTGACGGAGAGATAGATTAATATGTGTATTTTGTAGACTAAACTTTGTTTTAAGAATGAAAAGAAAAGAATTCATGAAAACAGTCATTAGTTGCAGCCCTAGAATAAAAATGTGTCTCTCTCTCTCTCTCTCTCTCTCTCTCTCTCTCTCTCTGCAGGGGTGTTGGTTGTATATTCTATGAGATGGCTGCAGGTCGGCCGCTGTTCCCTGGCTCCACCGTGGAGGACGAGCTCCACCTTATCTTCAGGTTACTGGGTGAGTGACTCCCGGCCGGATCACCATAGAAACCCAAATGTCTCACCACCACACGTTTCACCTGACCTACTATGTATATGACTGGCTGTGATTTTGTGATTTCAGGTACACCCACGGAGGAGAAGTGGCCAGGAATCTCCTCCATCGAAGAATTTAAATCCTACAACTTCCCCAAATACAAACCGCAGCCGTTAATCAACCACGCTCCCAGGTGTGTGTGTGTGTGTGTGTGTGTGTGTGTGTGTGTGTGTGTGTGTGTGTGTGTGTGTGTGTGTGTGTGTGTGTGTGTGTGTGTGTGTGTGTGTGTGTGTGTGTGTGTGTGTGTGTGTGTGTGTGTGTGTGTGTGTGTTGGGGGGGGTCTTGTTTAACTACATTTGTGGGGCCCATAAACAGAGAATACAGTATACTTGTGGAGTCCCAACAGCTTTGTGGGGCCAAAATGCTGCACCCCACAACTTTAAAAGGGCTGTTTGAGGGTTAAGACTTTGTTTTAGGATTAGGGTTAGAATTAGGTTATGGTTAGGGTGAGGGTAAGGGTTAAGGTTAGGCATTTAGTTGTGATGGTTAAGGTTTGGTTAAGGGGCTAGGGAATGCATTATGTCAATGACTGTTCCCCACAAAGATAATGCCACGCACTCTGTCTTTGTGAGTGTGAGTGTGAGAATGCGCACGCAGGAAATCCTGGAACATTTCACAGACGGCCATCCTCTTCCTTCCTCCCATGAGCCCCCTTTCCTGTCGGCCCGTGCTGCAGGCGGACATTAAACTGTTGCTCTTCCTTTTGTCTCCTCTAGGCTGGACAGCGAAGGCATCGAGCTGCTGCTGACTTTCCTCAGAGTGAGTGTTTTACTTCCTGCATAATACCCACAATGCAATTCCCCCTAAAATAATTTCTCGTTTCATGAAAGCTCGTTTCACACCTACAGAACGCTTTTGTTTTCATCCTTGTGTTGATTTTGCTTTTATAATCATACATAAGAAATAATATATTGTTATAGTGTATTTGAGTTTCATTGATATAAGAATTATTACTTGTATATTATTAAACATGCTGCATTAAACTGCTTATGCTTAATTTGTTCTTAAAGTGTATGCATGTTCATTGTTGGGATGATTAGAATCCTCAGATTTCATTTGGAAAATGAATCCCTTTAGTACCAGTTGTAGACAGCAGGTGGCATTAGCACTTTCAGTGTTTTTCAGTCTCACTGGGTTCCTGTTTCTGATGTTGTTTAATTCATCTCAGTTTATCGGAATGAATTTCTGATTGCAGACGTAACAGCCGCAGCATAATCTGCTAAAAATCACGTGATGGTTAATATTTCCTGTTTCTGCCTCCACAGTACGAATCTAAGAAGAGGAATTCAGCGGAAGAGGCTATGAAACATTCCTACTTCAGGCAGCTTGGAATAAGAGTTCAGACCCTGCCCGAGAGTGAGTGTACACACACACACACACACACACACACACACACACACACACACTAAAATCGAAATAAAGCTGCAATCTGTCTTTCTTACTGCATTATTTGTCTTCTTTCTTGCTATGTGGTGTAGACTTAAGCTCTCCCTGTGTTGCAGGTGTATCGATATTCACATTGAAAGAAGTGCAGCTGCAGAGGGACCCTGGCTACCGGAACTCTTCCTACCCAGAGTCAGGTGGGTGGGGAACACATCCAGATGCTTCAGCGTTGAACTTTGTGAGATCATAAGACAAAGAAAAATCTTTTCTAACCTAATATCTGTTCATGTTGCAACCATCATATAGCAGGTAAAGTGAGACTGATTAACTGATGAAGGTTGACAGGCTTCTCAGAGATGGCCTTGTTTGATTATGGCGATTAAAGACACTCCAGTGATCAAGTATTACCTTTTCATAAAGTTGGGGGATTCACAAAAGACAGATTAATACAAGTGTATGGTCCAAACAAACACAGCCGGGGCCGAGACATTCTAACTTGTACTTCTAATATGGGTCAAGCTTCATAACCTACCTTTCCCATAATGCAACTTGGATCCAATGTTATGGACCCTCCCTGCCGCCTAAGTGCCCACTTCTTTCAATCTACACATCACACAAGACCTTTGAAATTGAACTACTATAACATGGGTGGTGCTCCTTTAAACTGTATAATCTATTGACAAAGGCTACGTATAGCATATTTAATGTAAAGCAGGGGCGTCAAACCCAATTTCACTAACAGCCACTCATGGAAAATTAAAACCACAAAAGGCCAGAGCTGTTTGTTTATTGGCATGCTTTTATTTACTGGAAAAGTAACATATGTTTGACTGTATTATTGCATGTCTCGTATAGCTTTCTCACTTACGGTGTGGTCCACATGAAGCCCTAGAAAGTAAGCAAAAAAGTTTGCTAGCCATCATAGAGTTCAGCAAATAGCATAACAATGAATTATGATTTTTAAAAGCCAGCTACCACACAGCCGACTCATAACCTGTTTCACAGGCCTGAACATGCTAACTCTCTGGTTGTGTGAACATTTCTGGCTCAATGGTGTTGTAGCCCCCAACAGCGACTTCCAGGCAGCGCTGCAACCGTTGACAAGGCACTTAACCCTAACCATTCCCTCATCCTAGTGCCTACCAGGCAGCTTTGCCTGGAAGGTGACGTTGGGGGCTTAAAACACTAAACACCACATTTCTGGGTCTCAGAGCCTGCAAATCTGCCAAATTCTGCTATCTGAGTGTCGCGCAATTACAGTTTGAAAACTGTTCCTCGTCTTTTGGTTTGGCGCACAACTAAGCGGACCAAAATTCATTGTGAACCTAAATTGATATGCGTGCTGGATCAAAATTTGCAAGGGGCGGATTTGGCCCGCTGGCCTTGAGTTTGACACATGTGATGTAAAGCAAAGGCATTATGGGTATTATATTTTCAGAGGGTTTTTTTTTACTTTTATTCCAGGTAACGGCAAGATCAACAGGAGGCAGAGCATGCTCTTTTAATGAAGAGGATGAAGAGAAATGGTCTACTGCCCAGCTTCATCATCACTTCCCACAAACCTCTCGCATGAGCCCACCTCCCCCTTACCTACGCACACACACACACACACACACATAAACATGCACACACACTTCTCTGAGCGAGTGACTCTGGGTTGAATCTTTTTGGAGACAGAGTATTTGGAGTGTTTATTTATTTGGGGGTTATTTGGGGTTGAATTTTTTGCTGCTAAACTACTACTGTCTGTATTTAACACACCATGTGTGTGTGCGCGTGCATGTGTGTGTGTACATGATGTGAACTCGAGACGCCATGCACAGTGGAGCAGTCAGAAAGGTTACTATTGGTTTTCTTCTGACTACGATTCTCCGGCTTCGTTTGAGTTATAATTCCACTGATGTTGATGTCAACGCTGTGATCCAAGTTGTTGTTCTTGTTGTCGTGCTTGGAGACTGAACACTTCAGTTTCTTCAGATTGGTTTTTTTTATAAATATGTATATCTATATATATATATATTTGTAATTTATGTTTTTTTTTGTTTTTTTCTTCGAGCTTCCGTGACTGAACTCTACAACATTTCCAGGTTTGGAAAGACTGGGGGGGGGGGGTGATTGGCAGATTGTGGTAACAGTTTTAAGCTGAGGGTTAAACAAAGCACACATAGAGCCCAATCAAACTACGAGAACATGAAATCAACTTTTTGTTCTTTTTGACCATTCTGTCTCAGCAATGGGACCAAAACTGAGGAGTAAGGGGAGGCAAACAGAAAGGCACCGAAAAGCACAGTTGAAAGAGGAGAAATACTGGAGCTGAACAGGAAGTTATGTGATGTCCCACAGGAAGCCAGCAAGCCTTCCCTAAAACCCCTCACAAAACTGCCAGGACTTCAGTGCTTTAAAAAGAAAAAAAATGCAAGCTACACTTTCTCGCTCTGTGTGCAGTAAGTCTTTGTTTTTAACTTGCACTTCAGTGTGTTTTTTTGGAATCAGGGACCCGTGCCTCGACAAGGCCGAGTTTACCCAACAGTATTAAGATGTGTTCTCTGTGTCTGTGACCTTTGACCTCTCCTTGTAAAACAACAGTGTCATTGTGGCATGTTTTTGCAGACGGGGCAGGGTGGGATTGCAGGGATCGGGGTGGGGTGTTCAAAAGGCAAAATGGTTGTTTTTCACTTGGCGTCGGACCACTTCTCTCTCCAGCATTTGTACACAAGGTAAAAAAAAAAGAAAGGAAAAAAAAAAAGATTTCAAATTGAAATTTAGATTTAACTGCCCGCTGTGTTGTTAGCAACTGACAGTGATGCTACAGATGAAGCCGGTTGAGAAGTCTCACTTTTAACTGCATGTTTACTAAAGCGAATGGAAGATCTCCCGAAAATTACTGCAAACACTGTTGAAGTCAGCTGGTGTGCTTTGCATTCCTGGTTTAATTTAGTTGCAGTGAGTATTTGTCTTATTCCTGTGGACCAACAGAGGTGTTGTCACTTATTTTCCACATATTTCCAGCAGCTATGTGAAAGCAAAAAAAAAAAAGAGTGTTTTAAAGGAATAGTTTGACTTTTTAGTTTTTGCCATTTTGCTACAAAATGTATAGTCACACCGGGAGAAATGCATCATGGAAGAGGCAGAGAGAGAGATTTCTACACTCACAGTAGCAAAAAATAGAGTGCGGTGCTTAAGCTTCTGCACTGAATAACACCAGGAATGTATTGAGCATCAAAGGTTGAACATATAAGAGTGTGAGACAAGATATGAGGGAGATGTTCCAGTTACTGCAGCTCTTTTGCTCAACATCTACATGAAGATTTCACATTTATTGTCTGTTGAGATTTAAAGGATTTGAGCAGCACTTGAGTTACTGATTGGGGAAGAAACGAAACGCTTGTTAAACACATTAATAGCTGAGAGAATCAATGGAATGAACAGGAACTAGAACACAGTTTGCAGTTAATAGTGTAATGATCCTGTAACCATACTCATTTCAGTAGTTTAAACCTTTTTGCAGAATATTTCTTTCTCTTTCCATGTGGATTAAATTCTACTTCAAAGTTCTACATGAACTGTCACAACAGAAGAGATGCAGATGGAAGATGGTGTTAACGGTTTACATTTTAAATATGGAACACTTATTGTGTTCACAGGAAAAAAGTCATTATATTAATGGTAGACATCCTGTATTACATTGACCCATCGCCCCATGATTTCTCCCCAGGTAGCTTTAAAATGAGAAAACCTTTTAGAATAAGAATAAGAATGCAGGATTATTCCGCTGTTAACGGCAAACTTTAAGTTTTTTTTTTTTTTCTTTTTATACATGAACAGTAGTGACATGCATGGAAGGAGATTTCTACAACGGCTCAATATTTATCATTGTAAAACTGTAAAACTTTTTCAAATGTATGAATGACCTGATATTGTGTGTGTGTGCGCATGGCAGGCCTGCTGTGTTGTGAATTCAACCTCTCTGAAACACTGAGCTGCCAGTGAACAGTTCTCTTTTTACTGGAACTATTTATTTCTCATAACCATCAAAAGTAAATTTAATCTGTTTCATAAACAGTCTGTGCAGCAGTTGTTCTTTGAGTTGTGAAAGAGTGTGTATTACCAACTAAAATGAATATAGTAATTTGGAAAAGTAATTCACTTTATTCCAAAAAAAACTAAACTATCTCTCAACAAAACACAAGCAAATTAATGAGAAAACATGTCTTTATAAAAAAATAACCAGGAGTCATTTTTACAAAATAAAAGCTTTTGTGCAATTTTGACCTGGAATGTCTCTTAAAACCTGGTTTAAAGGTTAACACATTTACACAAGTCTTACAATATTAAAGGCACAGCTGGTACAAAGCTAATAAGTACAGTGCATTTAAAAAGAAAAAGCATTAAACTATACAGATTAGTTCACAGCGTCAAGTCAAAGCAACACAGAAGACAAAATGAAGACTTCCACAGCGTTTTAGCGCACTGGCTAGCAGGCGCTCTGCCAGGAGTCAGTGTGGGATTCATCTCATGGCATTACTAAAACATTTCAGATCTAGATATATACAAATGTATTTCAAGTTGTTAAAAAAAAATTAATGATCGTCATACTTTTTTTACACTGAAAAATTTTGATAAATGGGGGAGAGACACACACAATCACCCACTACTTAATATCTTTGATGGCTATAGCGTTTAATCATCCAGTTATGGTCCCATTTTATATCCAAATTTAAAGGAACATAGGCTTTCTTGCTGAGTGCAAGATGAGAAGATTATCATCATTATATCTGTCAGTTATACTGTATATGTAGTTACAGCCAGCATCTGGTTAGCTTAGCATAAAGACTTGAAACAGCCCGTTATCAAAGTCTGCCTTACCTCAGCTCACAAATAAAGAAATTATTGTTGGTGTTTGTTTTAATCTGGACAAAAACCAAAATGTAAAAATGGTTTTACGGAGGTTTTGTGCTAAACTATTTCTCCTGGGTTCTACCTTCAGTCCCCTATAAAACTACAAATTGTTTTTGTTTTTAATTTTCACAAGGTGTTAATTAGTAGGCTGCTAGCTAGTTGTCACCTTTGGACCAGTAAGGTTTCTGTGCTTCGAGTCTTTATGGTAAGCTAACCATATCCTGGATATAGCTTCATATTGAGGCAACAATCAAGAGGGGTATCGATTTTCTCGTCTAACGCTAACTCTTACTAGGAAAGCAAATTACTGTACTTCCTTTAACTGTACAGTAGCATGGTGAACACAAATTTACTTAAATGAGCTGTACTTGAGGATCTGTCATTTTATAATTCTCCAGATCTCCGTTGTTTGAGTCAGTGGTGTGGGTTTGACATTAGTCAGAACAGAGATAAAAAATAGCACAATAACATTCATGAAATTGCAACTGGTCTGTATCACTGAACTTTGAACCCAGTGGAATGAGATGAGCAACGTGATGAGGTCTGACCTCCAGTCAGTTTCTTTGCATAATGATGAAGAAACAAATGTAAAGGTCATGATCAGTAGAACTGTAGTAAACACACAAAGAAATGTTCAACGCAAATACTCTTCTCAGAGAGCAAAGCTATTTCTTCATTTGTAAATGTAAAGAAACAGGTTTCAGATCAAAGTGTAATTGGACTCAGAGGAAGTCAGTCTCCTGTGGAGTTCATTGGCAAAGTCTACAGCTGATTGGCTCAATACTGATCTGTGCTGATCTGGCCCAGCTCGATTTGGCCTAGTTTGCTCCTGAAGCTCGGGGATCAGGACTTGTGGGAGCTTGAGGAGAGCAGCAGAGGAGAGGGCGCGTCTATGCTGGGGAAAGGCACAGGGATGACTCCGTTCAGCAGTGAGGGGAACTGAAAAGGAAAAATTCAAATTGGAGGTAGAAAACAAAAATATTTATTTTTAGCTGAAGTGTACGTTACTTTTTCAGCCACATGATACGTAAGATAACGTGAGGAACCACCTGATTTTGCATTTGAACAGACCACTTTTACACACAAGACAAAAACAAAAGGGGCGATGGAGCTGACTGGTAAGATATTGTATGTGATTATAGAATCTTTCAAATTACTATTATTGGCATAAGCTAATTTTGTAGAAAAATTAGACAATTGGGACAGGTTTTGATCCCACCACTAAAGTCAGAAATGTTTAAATCCTACACATAGGCACTTTAAAGAGAATGAATAGGGTTAAATGGCTTTAGTCATTGTGGCTTTGCACCGATTAAAACTACGTTGTTTAAAACAGTATATTATTCATCATTAATACAAGATCGATATATTGTAATCCCACGACCAATATTAAACTAATGATGTCACATCCATAATGCAAACATTAATAAGGTTGGTCAATGCTTACAAAAAATGATTTGCACAATAGAGTGCTGCAGGAATGAGTCATAAATCCCATAAATTAGTTTTTTTTTTTTTTGCACTTCCAGTTCCCTTGTTTCAAAATCAATGTTATTGGTTAGATGCCTGAAATAAGGTATGTGGTTAACACAAGCTTAATACATAATAACAAGATAAAACACTTAAGTAAATACCCCACTTGAGAATTCTGAGGCATTTATGACCATGGTACAGTTTGTTTATGGCCTAACATTAGTTCTTTACTTTGGGCAATTGCATTAATGCTTCAAAAAGCATAAAACAGTGTTTTATTTAGGAAGATTACCTTGCTAAACAAAATGTGTAAGTATATTAAAGTTGTGTTTACCATAGAGCTTATTTTCTGTAATAATCCAACTTCTAGGTTGGCCTATAATAATTTATAAACCCTGCAGCACTTATAAGATGAGGGAAATAAATTTTCTGTCTGAGTTCTTTATATGTTATGTCAAACTTGTGTGACATGAAATGAATTCTCTATTTTCTACAGCAGTAGCCTCAGTCTCTAGTCTGACTGCTACTGCATCAAAGAAGAGTCTTCTCTAGCTTATACAATACAATGTGGGGACTTGGTTGTGCGCCAACATTGTGGGGACCAATCCCTGTTGTGAGGACTAATCGCCGGTCATTAGATGCTTAACAGCTTATTTTGGAGTTGTGTACTGTATGTGTGTTGGTTTCAGAGATTGGTGGAAGGGGCTCCTGACCAACCAACCCTCTCCCACTCCCCCTAGCCAACAGGAAGTTGCCCCCTCTTCTTGTCCACACCAGAACGGAAACATCTGTGGCTTATTTTGAAACCCTGGAACACGGTGAATCACGAATACACTAACACACACATAACTGTGTGAAAACAACTGTGGGGGTAAATCAGCAGTGTGAAATGACTGTAAAGATCCTGTAGCTATGAGGGAGGGATTTGCTGTAAATAGGGACAGGCAGATATAGATTTTGTATCCATCACAACCAGTGTGTGTTTTCTCTGAAAGGCTGAGCAAATTAACGTCTTGTTTTTTGCTTTTTATACATGACGGCTAGAACAAAAACATTTCAAGCTTATTTTAGAACACATTTTTATGTCATAATCCATAAAAAACAGGTGTAGGTTGAGGATGACGTTATGTTATTGGAGCAAAGTTTACAAAAACAAAAGTATGCTTCAAACAAAGTGTCTAACCCCATTTTTAACCTTAGGATTTAGGGTCCTCTGTCTGACAATCTTTGTAACGTGACAATCCAACAATCATGCCCATTATACAAAGCGATTGCCCAACATGCATTCACTAAGTTCCTCACATATAGTACCAAATGTGTATGTGCGTGTGTTACCTGAAAGAGGGGGGCGTGGCTCTGCAGTTGTGCAGGACTAAGGGGTCCCACTGGACTCAGATTGGACCAGAAATGGACATTGGAGAGTAGAGGACTGGGAGTGAGCAGCAGACCAGACGGAGTCTAAATGAACAAAACCCAAAATGAAATGTGGAATAAATACACCACGATGGAAAAGTTATAGTTTACTCTGGCAATACGTTCTGAGCGACTTGTTCAGAGTCTGTGGTGGAGTCGTCATGTCATTGGACTCAAATGTCTGCCCTCTAGTGAACTCACATCTCCCAGACAGACAGACTTGGCAGACTGACACCATGCAGGTCAGGAAGCTCCAGTCATAAAGAATTCATGGCATCTATTTTTTCTGTCTCTTTATATTTAACTAAGGCCAGTTTGGTTTTAACTCTTGTGTTGTCCTCGGGTCAAATTGACCCATTTCAAAGTGTTTTATATCCGAAAAATGGATTTCTTTCAACCAAATTGCCCAAAAATAACATGGATGATTCCTTACAACATTCTTCAGGTAAAATTAATGATAACTTTCATTGAATTTTATGGAAATTTTTAATGGTTTCAAAACAGTATCCGGACTAAACTTTGACATATACCCATCTGTGATCCTATTAGTCAAAATAATTCAAAATGTCTGCCTTTTATTTATTTATTTATATTATGACAAACCTCATTTATATCAAATTATGTACATAATTTGATATAAATGAGGTTTGTTGACCATGAATTCCAAGAATAAGTATAAAACCTATTAAACCAGCTCAGGTTTTTTTTTTAAAAGCCACCAAAAGTATGGAAAAAGTGACAAATAAATCAGAAAAAGCGACAAAAACATCAGAAAAGCACAAAAAAAATGTTCATTTTAATTTTGGACCTGGAAGGACAAGTTCATGGTTAACGGGAAGACATTAATGCAAACATAAGACTCTGTGTGCAAAGTGAAGTGTAACCATTGAGTTTACTGTTTCATCAGATGTTTTTTAAAGTCCTGTTTTTTTCTTACAGTGGTGCTTTATATAATCCTGTATTTCTGTGAAGAGTCAGTGAAATCTTTGAAAAGGTACCCTGTTGGCCGAGGGATTTAAGGCGTCAACCATGACCATTTTTGCATATCATTCCCCATCTTTTTCTCCCCTCATTTCCTGTCATTCATCTATCTATCTATCTATCTATCTATCTATCTATCTATCTATCTATCTATCTATCTATCTATCTATCTATCTATTTATTTATTAAAGGCATCCAATGAGCCAAAAAATAAAATTGGAAAATCAGTTTTTCATGGCAGGAAGCTGTCTCAAACTTGTCATGTGAAAAGATACAGGGCTGTGCTTTGGCTATATCTTATTGCAAGTCAGTTTTTCAGTCCCGTCATGTCTGTACCTCAAATTTCTTATGTTTGACCACTCTAACTCTTGCTGATCTAAAACAGGCATATGAGACTGTTTGATGTTCACTTTCACTACAATACTTTCTCAGGACCAGCTTATGGTGTGCTTTTGTGTTTTGATGTTTTTTTTAGGGTGATTTACCAGCCAAATCAAGCTCACAGCTTGACTTGCAAGATTTGGGTTAACCACCAAAGATGAGGAACCACCATAAACTAGTTTCTGGTGGACAACAGGGACCAGGGTAAAGTGAATAAGGGGCTGTGGATACTTAACCAACAGCTCCGGTGTTCCTTGCAAACACTCATACAAAATGTTCAGTGATGAATCAACGGTTTATCATAGACTTTTATTTTCCATTAATTGTGTACTGAACACTTGGCTGCCTATCAGTGCTGCAGGCAATAGAAGCGCTAGCTGAAAGCTTGAATGTAGTCAGACTGTGCTGGTTTGGTCAGTGTGCTGGTGCCAGTGAATCAGGAGCGTCAGAAACATATGGGTTCACTTATGAACCTCCTCCCTCCCTTGCCTCCTCCCCTCTTTCCGCTCACCTCTTTCCATTTCCTCCCTGTCTACTAGTTTAACTTTCTTCATCCCCAAAACCCATTGTCTTTTTCTCTTTCCTCACCTGTGTATACAGAAGGACTGTAGTGTGAGTGCAATGATGTTTAATCATGTGTAATGTGTCATGTTGTACCTGTGTGGTGAGGAAGGCAGCGGTCAGGGAGCCTGAAGGCAGCGCCGGGCTGTTGAGAGCTCTGGAGACAAGGTCACTTCCTGTCAGGAGAAAAGAGGAAGCAGAGATTTCCAAGCCTTTGGGTTTTCTGCTTTTTAAAGGCACGCTATTGGCCAATCTCCTCCTCTCTGGCATTGTCGTGCCCTGTGACCTCTCTCTCTCCCTCTGACCCGATGACAGGTTTAGAGGCTGAGCGCTCTGCTCTAACGCATTAGTCTCTGTGTTCTGGCTCCGCCCCTTCCACGGTGTGTGGGCGGGGCTTTGTGGTGGGGAAGAGGAGCAAGAGGAAGAGCGGGCCTGCCGAGGAGAAGATCTGGAGGAATTGGAGGTGTCGGCCGAGGATGGGGGTGGGGTGGAGGATAGCGAGGAGTGGCCGTGGTTGGTTATGAATCGGATGACTGAGGAGCTGTCGCCGTGATGATCCGATCTGGGCTCCGTCTTGATGGGCCGATGCGGTTCTAAGGAGTGCTGCAGGGAGTTGACTGTGAAGGAGGAGTACAGGCCGGAGTGAAGGTATTGGCTTCTCCCATCCCCGTCCTCGTCTTCAGCCTCAGGCTCTGACGTCGCACCCCCACTTTCCTCACTGCTGCGGCCTGACTCCACCACCGCAGGGTCCATCATCAGAATCTCAGGGACGACACAAACTTGTAGACGAACTTCTGGCCGATCACCTTCTTGATGATGTTCTGCAGACAAAAGTGTGTTAAATTAAGTTAAACCCATTTATTGATGTGATTCAACTGGGCATAAAACATCATCAAACCACTATAACAACTTATTTCAATAGTCTTGAAATGTATTTGTTGCGTACTTTGTCGTAGTAGTAGCGCAGAGCTCTGCTCAGCTTGTCATAGTTCATGTTTGTCTTGTTCTTGCGCAGCCCCCACAGCTTGGCAACTTCTTCTGACTTAAGCAGCTTGAACTCGCCGTCGTTGGACGTCCAGCAGATGAGATGTTTGTGGCTTTTGTCGAGTAGCAGCTGCAGCAGGAACTGCCAGAGTGTGATGGAACTCTCCATGACGGGGTGACACCAGAGACACAGGCGATCTGCAGAGGAGAATCAAGACAAAATATTGCTTTGCACTATCAAGAAGTCATTAGGAGATACGTGTTTTGCCAACAAGATTGATTGCTGTATAGCACACGTCACATATTTCTACCCAAAGCTTATGGTGGAAGAAAAAGATCAATTTTGATGAATTCATGAATAAAATGCCAATATTCACCCTGTCTTTGGCCATGACTAAAATAAAAATCCTGAATATCTGGCTGTACTCAGAGCACTAAAACAAAGTTGTAGCTCTAAAAAGAAAAAGCAATCAGCTAAAAGATGCTAAAACACTCTGTTGGCTGATGAAAACTGCAGTTAGCCAATAATTATCTGCAGATTTGCGCATACCATACAATCCACGTGTTCTTAGATACATTGTTTGTCATTCTAAAAATATGAATTAGTGCAGCTTTAAACTTATAGCTCAGGAAATTAAGTCACTGGAAAGCGGAAGAAAAAAGGTATAAGTCATCCACTGCCCTTAAATGGTCTTAAATTGAAATAATGTCACATTCTTGGACTGTTTAGGGAATCAGACACCACAGAAGACATGAAAATAAGGAACGAAGAAAGAAAGGGTAGGGTAGGTGGGCAGGTAGGAGAACGAATTGTTAACCATCAACACAAATGACAACAGCAGTCCTTCCTCTGATACAAAAAAGCATAACGGAGCTCTGTCCACCACCACCCCCCCCCCCTGACTGGGAATTCCCTTTCTCAAACACTTAACCCACAAACAGACAACACCACAAACACGTAAACAACACAAAAAAAGGCTCTGGAAAGCCAACTTTACTGGGAATTTCTGAACGCTGTGGTTTGTCAACAAAATACGCAACCTATATCTCGCACATATAGACTCAAGCTTTTTTCTCTAATGGAATCATAGACTTTGCCTTCCAAAGCAGGATGGCGGCAGTAGTGAATACATGAGTAAGTTCATTGATGCTCAGGGTTACATTTGTCCATGACCTGTGCCCTTACTTCATCTCCTTCAGCACATTTAAATGCTGCAAAGAGCAGGTTATCCTTTAACCCATCCGTATACAATTGAATTGCTTGATTGAATATGGTTGAACTCGCCTTTACTTCCAAAAAAATTGGTTTCTTAAGGACAGGGAAACTCACTGCTCACGACTCACTGCCAAAAGACAAACAACAAATATGTCATTAGAACCTGATTCAATTTGCAGCCATGACAATATCACAGTGGAGACTTTGCAGCTGCATCAGAAATCTTAGTGGAAACCACATCTTCCTCAGTAGTGGAGAAACACTGGAGCCGAGTACCTCGAACATTGCCAAAAGAAATGTTGGTTACTACGTTAATAATCAACCGCTAATTCAATATGAAAATACAGTATGCATCTCTCTTTCTTCCTCTGTCTTTCTAACAGGAAACCACCCAGTCGAGAGTGGAAAGTGTATGTGGTGGTGCAAACAATGACCCATCGGTATGAACACGCAGAAACGCATATCCTCACTTCCTTTTTCCTGCATGGGTATGGGTGTGTGTGTTTTAAGTGATAGAGGAACTGTAGTGCTGTCTGTCTGTCTAAACGACAACTTCCTGTCATTCAGCTTCAGGGGCGTCTTCCTGGAGAAAGGCCTTCCATGGTAGGAAGTTCTGTCACTGGGAACTGTCATGAACAAACACACACACACACACTTCCTTATTTGTATAAATATCTTATTGTGAACACCTAGCAGATGCAGAAGTTGTCTTTTTAATAGCAACATATCAACACACACACGCATACACGTACACAGCAACATATGGAGAATGCATCTATGCCCTTATGTCAGACTTATTTATTTATTTATTTATTTTTTTTTAATCAGAGTTTGATCTATGTTCACCCTCTAATGTTTCATTATTCCCAAATCTGGACTGGAGAGAAACTAAGCAAGAGGAAATGTTTATTTATGGAATTTCAGAATAAAAGCTGTCCAGTCCTGGCCCACAGTGGTGTGGAGAGAAACTGACAGTGTAAGTTAAAAGGTTGTACATGACCCATACATGAACAGTATCTTCCTCCAATGTGAATCTATCAGATATTTTGGACACTGGAGAAGCTGCACATGATTCTCCATCCATTTTCTGGGCTAGTTGTTTTTTAAGTGTGTGTATGGGGAAGGAAATGGGTTCTGTTGGAACTCAAATGGTTCTTTGTTTTGCACCAGTGACTCATTTTCAAGATGTTGTCTGCTGCCAGCTTCAATCCGGAAGCGCATGGCAATTAGTCTGCGAGGTCCAGACGGACCAGAAAGTCTACAACTAGATTGTTAAAGGAGCCGGGGTTGATTTTTCCACAGCGGCCGGAACACTAACCTCTTTTTTTTTTTTTTTTTAATGGAGCTAAGCGTTTTTGGGTCAACTTTACGCATGTGCCAAAGCGGAGAACGCATATGGCTGTAACACCTTTTTACGCACAGCTTTAAAGCTTATTACGCACAGGTTTATGACTTTAAGCGCGACTTCAAAGTGGTTTTCAAGTTGACAGTGAATATCTGAACTTGATGAGGTTTCAGAGAATACACCAACAGCTAATATAAGTCCTCTTCTGTCTCTCTGTTACGCACAAAAGTCTAGAAAGTTGTAAGAAGGAAACTTAAACATTTACCTACCCTGCTGTGGACGCCCGCTGCTCCTCTACCCGTCTGCCTGTGTGTAATGTGTGCGTTTTGTGTCTTATAGTGGTGTGTGTGTGTTGTGTAGGGGCTCCATGCTCCTACTGCTGTCTGAAAGCGGATCCGCAGCTTTTCTCTCTCCTGCCTCAGAGCAGGAAGTCGGAACGCGAAGACGGAGAACCGGCGCACTTCCTTTGGCGCAGCATTCCCGTCACACACACACACACACACACACACACACACACACACACACACACACACACACACACACTCTCTCTCTCTTTCTCTCTCTCTCTCTCTCTCATAAACACACACCCTCCTTTAAACCACTCTCTTCCACGCACAAACACACGTAAGCCACGCGCTACACACACAAACTGTCCCTTTTAACCGCATCTTCCTCCACTCCTCTCTCACGCACGCGCGCGCACAAATATTGTAATTCCGACTACACTCAGCGCTGAGACAACTGACGTCAAATTCTTCCTGCTTATCCGGAGGAGATCCTGTTCCTACGCACACACACACACACACACACACACACACACATATGAAGTCAAGTTCGGGTCTTACGGTAACTTCAAATTGTTGCCCAAACGTTGGTTTCACTGTATGTTGCTAAAGCAAATAAAATGAATCAGTATCTGAAGGGTTGTGCATGTGCACGTATCTACTCTGGCAAATGAATGGATTTATGTACTATACAACAAGTAGCCTAAATTACCTGAATACAGTTGTATGCATGTAACAGCATTTTTTTGCCTTCTAGATAGACAAAAAAAGATGGTCTATGTTTGAGACAATTAACCAAACAATAGTATAAATGTAGCCCACTGCATGTTTTGCCTAAAAATCCCATTTCTGACTTCATATGAGAGGGCCAAATTAAAAGTCACATATGTGACAAACAGTGGAATTATGGGTTACTAGACAAAACTTGACATTTACATTATTTGGGTGTATTACTCTATTACTGTTATAGAGAAAAATGTTAACATTGAAATAACACGGGATTCTCCCCACAGTTTTAGATGATCTGTAACATAACATGACATGTCAGACAGATCTGTATCAGCCATTTCTGCATTTCTATGGCCTATCCTTGTTTTTCTTGATATTTTACAATTGTCAGGAAAACATAGCATCTTAAAATGGATAGTCTACTCAAATATAATATTCCACTTTCAAAGGGACTGACAAGAGATAGATTAACCAATATAATGGTCTATGTAGCAGAGTTATCCCAACTTTGAGTCCCCTCAAGCACCATCAAATATCCCTCTTTTGTAAGTCTTATTGGATACATCAACCTAAACAGCCCACATCACATTGTGGCATCCAAGTGTTTTTGTGATCATTGTGAGGTACCAGAAAAAAATATGTATCAGAGAGAGAGGACATGTTGGAAGAAATTAAATGTTTAGGATTTACAGGAGCAAAAGTAATGAACATACTGGAGTGTGCTGAAAGTGGACAAGGCAGAAGATGCTTGGTCAGCAGGGGCGGTTGTACATTGAATTAAACCCAGGGCGAGACCCCTTCGGTGCCTGCCCCGTTATGGACTAGTCCATTTCGTTGTGAAAGGAGGGGGTGCCAGCAGGGCTTCTGCAGCTGCAGGCGGGCGCCGATTGCCAATTCCCCACAAAGTGAAATGGTAACTGAAACCCGCTTTGCAGTGCAGAGGATTTTTTTTTTTAATTCTCGTGCCGCCACCATGTGACATTAAAAAATGTCGCTCCGACGGCTGCCCGGTGCCAAAAATCGCCACTGTTGGTCAGTCTTCCTAATCAGAACAGGACTGATGAGGAAACTCTGACATACTGAACACTTTAGACGTTAACTAATTCCAGAAGATGGCAGTAGTGCAACATTAAAGATGCGATCTGACTTTAAATTTCAAAGAAAAAGAAGAAGTAATTCCCTTACACTAACTTACATTGCATTTTGATACCAGGTAAACGCGGCAGAGTGAGACGTCCTGTCTTGTTTCCACCTCTCTGGTTGAACTTCCTGATGCCTCCTTCGCCCCGCCCTCGTCTTTGAAACGACAACAGCGCCAAAGTTCAGCGTCCAAAACGGGAAAATGACTACTGGTGCCAAGGAGCCGCAATGGAGAAAGGTTCATTCCGCCACTGGAGTGATACCGCGGTCCAGACACGGACACCGAGCAGCTGCCATACGGGAGCTTATTGTTGTGTTCGGTGGTGGAAATGAAGGGATAGCGGAGGACCTTCATGTTTACAACACTGGTAAGCTAACGTTAGCTGGACGGCTAATGTTTTTAGCATGCACAGGAGTCAAAAAGACACAAACCAGCCCTTTGCATGAGCTTTTGTTGTTAATTTTAAAAAGCCATCGACTAGTTAAGCACAATTTCGGTATTATAGGGTTTGTTATTGTAAACCACCCACTAGTATTTTCCCCCGAAATCGACTGGGTAATTCGAGCAAATCAAAAACACGTAACGTCAGCTAACTTACTATTAGTGGCAGCGTCATGACTGTCATTTGTTTGGGTCAGCGTAGCGAAAACAACCGACATTTAATGTAAAATCTGTGACAAATCAACACACTTAAATGTAGCTTTAGCTAACATTATGCAATCATTGCAATGTTAGCAGAACTTAAGACAGGCATGAGCACAGTACATATTGGGTGTGAAGTGATTGCTGTACTGTATAAATTATGTGGCGTGGAGAGCATTACATTGTAATTCTTATTGTAATGAAGGGCCTGTGTGTGAGGTAATATTTATTAGGGCTGCGTGATATGAGAAAAAATATATAATTGCCATTATTTTGATTATTGCAATATGATTCATGGAAGGGAATTATACTTTTTCTATCATTCTTATTTTCATTGAAAATATTAAAATTAAATTGATTATAGTGTGTTTTTTGACCAAACAAAGATTTTTTTTCTTTAGTTTGTAGCTTATGATTTGTAGGCTGGGACATCCCTGCATCAGCACAATACATAATTTGGAATGGTTTGACACATATTTTGCCTTTTAACAAATATTGCGCTTTGGATATTGCACTAGTTCACATTGCGATTTTGATATTGCGATGTGGATGATTGTGCAGCCCTAATATTTATCCATCTGCAAAATAGCTCTGTTTGTGCGAGTTGTTTCCAAACAGGGTGTATAAAATGTCTAAAGGGCAGCCTTCACCAGGATGTTTAATTTCCTTTGGGATAAATAAAGTGTCTCTATCTATGAATCTGTCCTTTGTTCCAGTCTCAAGGCAGTGGTTTCTGCCTGCTGTGAGGGGTGACATCCCACCCGGCTGTGCTTCCCATGGCTTCGTCTGTGAAGGCACTCGAATACTGGTCTTTGGTGGCATGGTTGAGTTTGGGAAATACACCAACAGCCTCTATGAACTTCAGGTAATGCCGTTCTTCAGATGTGATTCTTACCCTGGTGTTGTAGTGAAGAAAAGTTCTCAAATCTTGAATTTGGTTTTGTGTGGCTCAGGCTAGTCGCTGGCTGTGGAAGAAGCTGAAACCCAGAACACCCAGGAATGGTTTACCTCCCTGCCCTCGGATTGGACACAGCTTCACTCTTGTGGGTAACAAGTGTTACCTGTTTGGAGGGCTGGCCAATGATAGTGAAGACCCCAACGGCAACGTACCAAGGTACTGTGCAAATACACACAAGAACCATACCATTTGATAGTTTGTTTTCACTGTGTTAATTTTTTTAGTAAGCCCTGTACTCCTCTAGTGTTCAAATTAGGGTTACAAATAACGATTGTTGTTATCGGTTAATCTGTACATTATTTTGTTGATTAATAATTTTGTTCATGAAACATCCAAAAATATCGTAAACCCAAAGGTTACAATGATACATGACAACATAGTTTCGCTAGTACACACTGCATTCTGGGATGGGAAAAGCCTTGGCTCTGGTTTATTGGCGTCTCTTTAAACCAATCACACTCGTCTTGGTTGCCACTAAGCCCCCGACAGAGCGCCGGTGCCTCGGGAAGGCACTTGTTTGGTAGAACATGAACACTTAGGGAGGAGAGCTCTGGAAGAAAAATGGATGTCAAAACTTTCCTCAAAAAAAGATCAATATAATTTGATTGTTGGTTCTAGCTCGGAGGATGTTTCCCTAATTAACCGGAGGGACATCTGGCCAAAAATGAGGGACAGCCGGCGGAACCTCTGGAAGCATCTGAACCATCCCATAAATGAAACGTTGTCAATAAGGACAATGAAAAGCAGCAAATGATCTTCTGTGAGAAGCTAGAACCAGAGAATGTGGGGCATTTATTCTTGCAAATTGATTTATAAATAATTGCAGTTTATTTTATTTTCATCAATTTTAATCTTTTCAACTCTAGTTTAAAGTATAACTTTTACATTGGTGTTTAAATTCAGAGTGGCCTCCTAGTGACTTGGTCATGTTGCTAGTGCAAACCCACAATCATATTAGCTAACCAGCGTGGAGACTATACAGTTTGATGTATAACCTTTATCGAAGAGATGGTTGCAGAAATGAGTTTTACTTTTTACCATTTTAGATACATGTGTGACTTCTATGAGCTGGAGCTGCAGCCATCATCGGGGGCAAGAGGCTGGAGCATCCCAGAGACCAAGGGTGGTGGTCCCTCTGCACGGGAGTCCCACACCTCAGTTACCTACACTGGCCTTGGCTCCCCGAAGCTCTACATCTTTGGGGGGATGCAAGGATGCCGGCTAGACGACCTCTGGCAGCTGGATCTCGGTAGGCCGTTTTTCTTTTTTTTTTGACATAATAAAGTCTGCAATTTCAGAAAGTGAAAATTGAAACATTTTGCATCCTTTAGTTGCTACTGTACCTTGAATAAAATACACAACTTCGGAACAAAACTAATGCTTATTTGCATGTAGTGCGAAACAACTCTTTGTAATATTTAAACTTCCTCATCATTATTCTTTTCCTTTCTTCAGACACAATGGTTTGGTCAACGCCTGAAACCAGGGGTTTCACGCCACTTCCCAGAAGCCTTCACTCCGCCAGTGTGATCGGAAACAAGTAAGGGATCCATCATTATCAGTGTCATGTCTCTGTTAAAGCAGATGTGTAGTTTGTATTGCATCATATTAATGTGTTATATATATATATATATATATATATATATATAAATACCTGAAAAGAACCTGAAGCACCTACTCATGAATGTCAGCAAGACTAAAAAAGAAGACTTTGGGAAGAGAGAGGGTGAACAGCTTCAAGTACCTTGGTGTCCGCATCACCTTACTGAGGGTCTGACCTGGGCGCTGCATACTGACTCAGAGAAAGGCAAGGCAGTGACTGCTTCACCTCACATCACTGCCTGGTACTGAAACGGCACCGAATAGGACCGCAAGGCCCTGCAGAGCATGCTTTTTTTTTGCCTGAACATATAACAGGAAGCCATTGCTTAAAGGATATTTACACCAGGCGCTGCAAGAAAAAAGAAGAGTCCGGTTACACCAGGCCAGTACTGAGAGGATCAAAAGGAGCTTCTACCCTCAGACCATTAGGACCCCCCATCATACTCATATATATGTGTTATTATTGTTATTACTACTTCTACTGATTTTATTATTGGTGTTTTCAATGGCTCATATTATGCTTTTTTTCCTTTATTGTGTTATATATCTTTTTGTGCATATTATAGGTTTAAAAAGTGAAAACGGCCAAAGTCCACCCCAGAGGGACTTACCATCTCCAACAGAAAACTCTGTTCACCAACTGCTCCAAACAGCTCTATTGTAGTCCAGCCTTTACTTCGGTGACAAACCTGTGTCACTTTGTAACACATGTTATAATGCTGGCCTAGCTGCTAGTGTCGCATGCCCTCAAACTCTGCTTCTGACTGGCTAGTAGTCCTTACCTAGGTACTTTGCATGTGTGACTCCCAACAAAGATGGACTAGAAGTGAGATGCCTCACTCTGTAGCTAAAACGGAGAGCTCAACACACAGGGTGAAAAGAAGCGCTGCAGCAATGTGCAGTACAACAGAAATATGGTGCTTTTTTAAAATTATACCACATAAACCTATTCTGGTACAACCTTAACCTTAATATGAGCACTTTAAATAAGTGCATTTAAACGTGAAGGCACCACCCAAAAAAAACTGCTTCTGCTTGTATGTGACACCTTAACTGGCTTGCCTTTGATAAAGTCCTGTGTGTCCCTCTGTCTGCAGGATGTATGTTTTTGGTGGCTGGATTCCTGTACCAGAGTCAGACAAACACATTGCTTTAGGAACTGAATGGATCTGCAGTGACTCCTTAACTGTACTCAACTTAGGTCAGTACATTGTCTCTATAAATATCAAGAGTTTTCACACAGGGTGAATCCCTAGAGGGCATCTTTATTGGTTCAGTTTTGGCAAAATATGGTGTTTTCTAACATCAGATTTGTCAATATGACTGCTGCGCGTTAAGGGAAACTTGAAGTTATGATGCATCTTGTTTTTTATTCAGCCATAGGCTTTGTTTTACATTGTTTAGGGGCCAGCAAGTTCACTGCTGCCCTGTTTTTCTGTCACAGACACGATGTGCTGGCAGAACCTGGGACCAGAGCAGCAGGGCAATATTGAGTCCCAGCTGCAGATCCAAGGACCCCAGAGTGAGGATCCGTACGCCTGTAGGCCCAGAGCCAGGGCCGGCCACTGTGCTGCCACTGTCGGGTCCAGGCTTTACATTTGGAGCGGCCGTGACGGGTTCCGTAAGAGCTGGAACTACCAGGTCTGCTGCAAGGACCTCTGGTACTTGGAGACAGGTGAAAACTGAGACTGAGCTCAGCTGTTCAGAGAAGCTTTAAGTGATTGGTCACTGAAGTCTTGTTCATTTTGTTCAAGTGACAGAACTTGTTTTGTCAGTGCTGAAAAAAAAAAAAAGCAAATACAGTTCTTCAAAATAACTTTCTGTATTCTGTCCTCAGATCGACCAGCCGCCCCAGAGGCAGTGTTACTCATCAAATCCACAGTCAGCATGCTTCATGTGGCGTGGCGCCCCCTGGTGGCAGCAGACTGCTACATCCTTCAGATCCAGCCTGCACCTCCAGCAGCCAAACCAGTCAGTCCAACTGGAACGGGTGGACTGGACGGGAAGAGTAAAGACACTGCCGGTATGGACAGTGCACGTATCCACAGAGAGAAGAGGCTCAGGACACAGGACAAAAATGATGGAATGAGAGCTAGAAAAGTCTGGAATGTTCAGAAAATCACTTTCAGAAACATTTAAATAAAAAAAAAAAGAAGAAGAAAATTACATTACTATATAAGACAACACTTGTGTCATATTACAATATCCAAAATTTAAGACAATATCTAGTCTCATATATCGATGTCGATATAGTCTATATCCACCACGTTCCACTTCTGGGATTGCCCCGGTGCCGCCAGAAACTCCGCCGTATGTCCTTTTTTTTCGACCAGATATCCGTCACAGAACGCTTCTTTGTGTTGCCGTTCTAAACTCCGGTGGATTTCTGAGGAATGTGTTCAACTGCTCCTCAGCTCTCTGCAGGGTAAATCCAGACAGCTAGCTAGACTATCTGTCCAATCTGAGGTTTCTGTTGCACGACTAAATCAACCTTTGAACGTACACATGTTCCACCAAAACAAGTTCCTTCCTGCTTAGCGCCACCCATTTTGATTGGTTTAAAAAACGCGATCACCCCCAGTGGAACTCTGGTGGAAAATACATTAACGGAAAAGAGACGTAGAGTCTGCAGCACATTTTTAAGAGCAAGGGACTTTATAAAGATATGTTTGGCACTACAGTGAAATTTCGCTTAACTCTCCTTCTCAGGTGTCCAATCTCTTCAACCTCCAACTGGAGGAACCACTAATAAAGAAGCGAAAGCATCAGCTCAGGTAGATTAAACATGTTTAAATCTGTCAACAAAGATTATTACATGTAATGAAACACTCCTGTTTTAGTATTAAATTGTATATTGAATTTACCAGCAGACCAACCTAAGAGATGAGCCATTCACGCTGAGCATGTTTAGAATGGTTTTATCAGACACTGCTGCATTTTCTGTCTTTAGACTTAGATGTGAGTCTCTATTTTATGACCTCACCTCTGCATTTAGTAGATATACGTCAACCTAGAATAGAAAGAAAACCTGCCAATACAATAAAGTAGAGCACTTAATAATATAAAATAACTTCCATGCAAAGTTAGAAACATCATCAAAAGAAAGAAAACCCAGAGTTCATTATTATAGCAGGCCCAGACCGTTTGTAGGCACTGCTTCCTCTTTAGAACAGACAGGTCTTGTGCTTTACTTTCTCTCATAATTTCAGGATGCTTCAGCACAGCAGGAAACTACAGCGAGATTGTTCAGTGGCTCAGCAGAGACCAAAGCACAAGGAGGGAGGAGTGCTGGGAGGGAGACAGAGAATGACTCTGACACCAAATGCTGCGGTAAGTCTCGTTGTCAAGTTGATAAATGTATATGTCAGTTGTTGCCCATGCTGTATTTCACACACAGTGTGAAACAAGACACAGCAAGCTTTTACGGTTTAGTCTGAACGGCTCTTGTGACCCACAGTCCTATCTGTGTGTTGGTTGTAGGTGCTGGACAGGAGACATCAGCAGCAGAGGTCAGCAGCTCAGCTCAGCGGCAGCTAGGTAATGATAATGATGCTCAAATGTCAGTGATGAACCAGACTGCAGCAAGTTGTGAAGTGGGATTCACGGTTTGCTTTCCTTTGCTTTTACAGAGGAACAACCTGTTTCAGCTGACAAGAAAACAGATTTCTACGCCCCTACACATCAGGTCAGATCCACTTCTGAACACTAATTATCAGCTCCCACAGTGCTCGGTCTAAACTAAGACTATGAACCCTCACCTCCAGCAGAATCCAGATGAAGCCTTGTGGTTTGACGTTGGTGTGTTCAAAGCTCTCTTCTCTGAGGTCAGCCACTACTTTCTCCCTGCTGACAGTGAACAGGCGACTGCAGCCATCAGCAGCCGGCCTTCACTCACTAAGGAGGTAAAAACTACTTCTATATAGTTTTCATCCTTGAAGACTGGTTTTACTGTTATTTACAGACTGATCTCATGAAATGGTGTATGTATGACACGCCAATTTGTATGCTATTATTGGTGTGTTATCAAGACGCATCCTCGCTTTTTAGCGTGCATATCAATGCCGTTTGGCCTCCATTGAATTACATTACCTTTTTGCAATTGCGTGTGCACGCGATTGCGTGTGCATTTACGGCGTTGCAAGTAGTATGAAAGGGAAAAAATCTGTGTAGGGAGGTTGGTCGGTTGCTTGTCCCGCGTGTCATGTTTGCTAAACTCGCTTTCTTCTTTTACGAAAGCCACCCCCGTTCTTTCCCTGAACTCAACCGTAGCTGTCGATAACACGTTTTTCTCGCAATAAGACAGCAAGTGGCGTGTATGTTTATGTCAGCTGTAAGCGTAGACATACAGGCGGATAGCTCAAAATACATACAGATAACACACCACTTGGCTTAAGAAAGTTGGCGTGTATAGTTACACAAAGGCATTATGCCATGTTGGTTATTTAATATATAGTGGGTATTGATTGGGACTCCATGAAGATGCCATTTATTCCTGTCTTCTCACACACACATTCTCTGCCATTAACCCTTCCTCCAGAGGAATCTTGACTACCAAAGCAGGGGGAAGCAGGAGCTGGCTCCAGGTCAGACCTACAGGTTCAGAGTTGCGGGCATCAACTACTTTGGCCAGGGAGACTTCAGCCCAGTCAGTGAGTTCAAGACATGCCAACCTGGTTTCCCTGGAGCGCCATCTGCTGTCAAAATTACCAAGGTGACATATCAAGGAGCTGTTGATAAATTAATATTCTCACATTGCCAGAACTTGCTCAACGGCGCTGTGGAGTAAGGTCTGGCTACACCACAGATACATTTTAGGATAGGAGAAAAAACACTCTGGGTTGTTTGCATTTCTTTAAACAAATCACAATCATCTCTTGTACCCTGCATAAGAAAACGCCACATACAATATTAAATGAAGTTAATTGTTCACACAATACAGTAACGTTAGCTAAATACATGGTTAAAGGTAATTTGCTTTTACCACTGTATTGCTGTGTGTACTTCATTTATAGCTATCCTTCCAAATGGTCCCAAAACTTCCCAGTTGGAGAGTAAATGCAGTAAACATATTCTTTGTAAATCTGAACAATCATTCACCAAAGGAACCAAGCTGGCCAGGCTTTTTGCACAATCTAAATTATCTTCAAAACTTTCCATTTTCAGTGTGTAGCTTGCTAGCTCAACATTGTTTTTTGTTTCTAGATGCGAAGGGATTCAGAATGAGCTGCTGTATTCCACACATTCCCCCCTAATAGGCCTGCACGAATCAGGGAAAAATATGAATCATGATTTTTTTTTTAGGTTAGAATTGATATCACAATTCTCTGCCACAGATTTTTTTTTTCTCACAAAGTGTAATGTTTATTACACACATGAACTATGACAAAACAAAACATATTGACAGTACCAAACATAGATTTCTTCTGGCACCTATAGCACATTGTGCATCACCCCAAGCCTGTAGACATAGAGGCTTCAATGAAGAGAAGGGAGAGCATTACAGCGCATTAAAACTTATTTTTATACAGTCTATGTTTAAAACTCACAGAAGAAGGTAGTAGTGTTTGTGATGCAGTCGGCTCGTAAAAAGAAATGACAATCAAATTTAAATTCTTTTTAAATAAATAATCAAAGTTATTAAAAAATAAATCGTGAACGGGGTGAATCGAGATCACAGGCCTACCCCTTAATGCTCCTTTTCTGCACAGGCCAACGATTCGGTCAACATTACGTGGGACGCTCCCCCCTCCCCATCAGGCCGGATCCTCGAGTATTCCATGTACATGGCGGTGAAAAAGAGTCGCTCCACCAGCTCTGAGCGTCCAGGTCAGATGTCCTTTATCAGGATCTACCGTGGCACCAAGACGTCCTGCTCGGTCAGCTCCACCCACCTGGACAACGCCCAGATCGACTGCTCGGCCTCCAACCGGCCGGCTGTCGTCTTCCGCATCGCTGCTAAGAACGAGCAGGGCTACGGTCCAGCCACGCAGATCCGCTGGATTCAAGGTGAAGGAGCTCAAGTGTTTTTCTGTTTCTGCTCATTTTTCACGTTATATATTTTTGTGGACAGATGCCAACTTTATTTAACCTCCTGTTTTAGATCCTAGTAAATTGCGAACGTCTGCATCCAAAGCTGACAGCAATGCGGAGGCTGACCAGGATGCTGCAGACAGGTGAGCAGAGTAGTGACCTAATGATTTCTGTTCCTTTTTAGGTTGGAATGTTTTTATTGAATTGTCTCTTGCTTTTCCTTTTTACTTGCAGCTCCAGCTGAAAATGTTTGGACCAATGGCACCGTGTTTTGGAAAGACAGTATGTGCTCTCAGGAAGGTGGCAATGTACGCCAATCAGATGTTGTAAATTTCCTAGATATTTTTGTTAATTTATTTTTTTTATGTAATTAATTATTCCCCTTGTAAATAGATTTCCATAAGAGGCTTGACCACTTGGCTACTTTAGTTAACCAAATATTTTGTTAAGTAATAAGGAATGGGATGTAGATTAAACTACATGTATGATTTGGGATTTAAAAATCTTCAAAGGTCGGAGGTGCCTTAAAGTTTATTGCAACAGCTTCTGATGCTGTTTTATACACTAAGTTGTGGTTTTGCATAAAACTCTTATTTTTTTTAACGTGTTGACCATTTTTACAATCCTATTGTCACAGTGAGATTATAAAATACCAGTTATCGTTAGAAATGTTATTGTTATATAATCAGGTCATTTACTATGTTTCAGGTTTGGTTTAAGTTCTTTGTTAATGTGTTTTCTCACTGAAGGCACAACCATGTGTAACATTTTTTACTATCAGTTACATTTCTGCATCACAGTTGTTTTAGGATTCTTTTATTATCACTACCACCAAATTGTTCACAAATTGTTTACAAGTTTTCTTTTCTTTTTTTATTATCAGTCCTCATCAACAACAAAAAAAAAAAAGTATCCAAATCCAAAAAATGTACGCTGACTGCAACCAAAGAGCAGAGCACTACTAATGTTTCAAAAATTCTCCAGATTTTACAGGAAGAGATGTGCGTGTTAACACTATTATTGTCTCTGGTTTGATCAGCTCACCATTTAGTTGGCAAGAAGTGTTATCTTTCTTATCCTCTTCCATCATGACTGGATTCTGGATTATTACAGATCTTTTTAACCAGTGTGGTGAAGGAACATATAGAGAGATTGTTATCCAGAACTCAAATCAATGCATCTCTTCATGGACTTAATTAAATAGGATTGCAAGCTAAATAGCAGTTCTCTTATTTTTTATTGACACACTAGAGATTACATTTTCTGATTGAAGACAATTTGGTCAGGATAGGCATTCACAGTATTGTTTAGATTAAACATGCATTTGATCAAGCTGCAGACTCATTATTTCCCTCGAAGAACAATTAACATTGTTCCTCAAGGAGTCAAAGAGCCAATCCCTGTGCCCAGTTATTATTGTTCCAAGAGCAAATTCACTCATTACATTCACAAATTATTATTTTAGATTGTGTGTAATACAGCTGCATTTGTTAAATTTGTAAAATTATAAACCAGGACCTGTAGAACAATATGGCTTGCATTCAGCTTTTGTAAAAGCAGTAACCAAAGTGTTTAACAACAAAGTGCATTATGTTTTGGAGTGTTTCAGGATATCAACTGACTAATCTGTCATTTATTAATGGAATGGAGTATAGCAGTATTTAATGAAGTGAGCCGCTAAAAGTGTACAAATATTGTACATGATGTTAGGAATTATGGCAGAAGACAGTCACCGGGTAATTTTAGTTAGTAGTAGTAAAACGAGATACACGAGGAGATATGCCTGATGTATAATTAGATTAATGGGAATTCCGCGATTGTCGCTTAATCTCGCGAGAACCAGCTGCCGTGCAAGTTAGTACTTGTATTACGTAATTTAGCTAACATTTAGCTTTAGTAGGTACTTATCAACTGTGTGGTAATTGCAATATGTACACAGCTTGACATACATAGCCAGTATGGATGTTTTGTGAAAATTGTCTTTGGTCTTTTTCAACAAGAGAAATGCACTTGGGAAAAAGATTCCCATGATCCCACATTTTGTAGTTTGCAGATTAGCTAGCTAGCGCTGGCTAGCGAAGCAAACAGAAAGCAGAAAACAACGTTTCAACTGCAACAAAAGGTAAGTGGCTTTCGGCAGTCAATTGCTCACATCTATGAAGTAACTTATAGTGTTGTTTAATAGTACTTCATGGGTCCGTAATTCGTTGTTAAAAGCCAAATATGCGCCGGGTTGTACATATCGTTAGCCATGTTTTCAAGCCAAAGTTTCAAGCTAGCGAGTTCCTGCTAAAATTAGCTGACAGGTTAGCGTTAGTCGTGTAGCTTTAGTCTTTGTTAGTCGTTTGCATTTCCATTTAGAATGCCTGCATAATGCATGGCATCGAATGCTTAATTCAAGTCTATTGCCCTTACTTTGCTAGGAAAATGTCAAGCAGGGAATTTCCGATAACGGACGCTCTAACGTAGTTAGCATATGTCGCGTGACATAGAGCGCGCATGAGGGCGCGACTTTTAAAAACAACTCAATGCTTTTTGTGTTTGGGACGACAGTCTGCAACGTTAAGTCCTGAAATATGAGCCAATCAATCTAAGTACATGATAAATTGTAATTACTCTTGACCCACATATCAGATTTAGAGTGTGTTTCACCAGTTAGGTTAGGCGTTAGGTTGAATTTTAAGGCCGCCCGATATCAACCCTCATTCAGTGCACATACAGTTAAATTGTCTAGTTTTGTAATACTTATCTAGCTGTTAGCTAGCTAAATTTCTGTATTAATTATTGTTGATTTATTCTGACATGGTGACACTGGTCTTAAATTGTCCCAGGGGTAGACAGGCTGCTTGATGTAGTCTAAAGTGATTTAGTGGTTGCAATCACAGACCGCGTAGCCACAGCTCCCATGGAGTGGAGATAACGAATCACTTGAGATTGATTCAGTCTTGCATTGGCTGCTAAGAGGTTGCAATTTTAACGAGTAGCTGGGGGACTCTTGTCAAATCCACCACCATGGTAACTAACTGACAACAAAGCCAGGACTAATTCTTGCCCTCTAGTAGCACCTCGACACACTTAGAGGAAGCGCAGGCAGTTTTTGTCACTGTTAAAGAACAGGCTTACTGAAAACCTCTATTCCTTTTTTGGATAGAGCCACAGCAATTCCTTTGCTTAGTTCACCCAGCTCCTTTATCTTCTTCCGTCTCTGGCCCTTAACCTCCAGAGGTGAGATGACCTCCTCTGGCCTCGGCCATTCGGCACCTCTCCTCCCAAACCTGGAGCCTGGGATGGGGAAGTCTGCAGCCATGCTGGGGTTGTCTGCTGGGTTGGGAGGAGCAGAGATGGAGCTGCAAAAGATGCTAATCGATGAGAGGATGAAGTGTGAAAACCACAGGACCAACTACCAGACACTTAAGGCTGAACACGCCAGGTAAATCTGATTTTCAATATTAACTTTTTAATATTTAAGCAGTCATTGCCATTGTATGGCTGCAGGAGTAGAACAAAACCTCTCTCCATAACCACATATTGTCAACCACACTGACACTGGCTTTTTATAGGGCCAAGTATGTTGTTATAATAGAAAGAGACTCAAATTGTTAATTGCACTTTCATTTTGTTGCTTTATTTACACAAATACAAAAAATAAAAGGATACAAAATATATTTTGCAAGGGAATGTGAAGGATTGCCTAAAACTCCCCAAGGGCTTGAAAGTGGCATTCTCCATGCAGGAAATAATAATTTTCAATGTAATATATGCAAATGTATATCAATTTTACACACACATCAAGAACACTTTAATTCTGTTTTTCACCATGCATCAAACTTCCATCATGTTTCCCATATTGTCCAGGTATCTGTTGATTGCTCAGTCTCACCTCCAGCACCTTTTATTGCAGCTTGCAGGATGAGTTTACCCGGGCGCAGGGTGAATTAAAGCGCCTGCTGAGCGACAGACAGGCTCAGCAGGAGAAACTGCAGCTGCTGCTGGCTGAGCTCCGAGGAGAACTGCTGGACAAAACCAGGGAGCTAGAGGAGCTTCGACTGCAGGTAAACTAAGCCTAAGAAGAAGAAAATATCACACAATAAACCACAAGGGGATCGTAAATTCTTCTGCTCTTTGATTGACCACAGAAATCAAAAGGACACACCCACAATTGTTTCTGGTGTGGTTGAGATTTTAGTTTGAATTCTTTTAAATTGCCACTGTGCAACTTAGGGCTTTTTCACACCTGTAGTTTGTTTGCTTTGGTCCAAATCAATTGGTGAGTTAGTAAACTTGTAGCAGTTTGCTTTTGGTCGGTTTGGTTTGGTTTCATACCTGGAAAAATCCAACTGTACCAAATTGGATCGTTACAAATCAGGCAAAAACGTCCAGCCCTCTTATTGGTCGGATATGTCTGTGGGCGGGCGTGAGAAAGTAAATACAGGATACTCTGTTCTGGTCTACTAGTCAAACCAGCTCATTTAATTTAAATTATCAGACATTGTTTTGCAAGAGACGTTTCTACGTCTGCTCTGGTCACCGAGACTTTGCTCTGCCGGCGTCTGTCTGTAGTTTTAGCGGCTGCTTGTTTGACTACGGCGATACGAGTGACGGACGGCGAGCTTGACCTCACTCTATTTGTGTGATTATAAAGACTGCAAGATGCTACGGTTTGCTACTCTGCTGCATCGCAGATTGCTAAACACACATGACTATAGGAGACAGTAGCTCAGATTTGTGGAGTTTGTATAGTTGGTGCTTCAGAGTTCGATTGGCAGCGTACCAAGAATACCTCTTCAAGCAGGTCTTGGTACACTTGTTTTGTCCGCTTTTGGTGTGACCAGAGTTAGATTGCCACGTTCTCACCTGCCCAAACGAACCGCACCAGCGGGGCAAACAAACTAGTTTGATTCAACCATGTGTCTGTGTGTGTCTGTGTGTGTATCAGGTGATGACCCCTCAGCGACTGGAGTTGCTCAGAGCTCAGGTGCAGCAGGACATGGAGGCTCCAGTCAGAGAGAGGTTCAATAAACTGGAGGAGGTCAGTCTGTCTGTTTCGGTAATGTGGGAGTTAAGTTAGAGATGGTCCAATACCTGAACTTGCGTATCGGCCTATGCTGAGTACTGAGCCGATACCAGAGTGTCATATATTTTATGTTTTAACATCTGTATACTACTATCCATGTATGGATATGATTTCTATCTTTGTTGTTGGTCAGGTTAAACTCTTTATGAAACATGAACAAACACAAACAATGAACGCGACAGAACTTTATTTTATTATCCAATTTGACAGTCAGTTATAACGGAAACAGAACAAACTACTTAACGTAGGCTTTTGTAGGCTTTGTTACGTGGTATGGCATTGGTGCATACACTCCAATAGTTACAGATACCAGCATTTTAGGCAGTATCGTAGATGATAGATGATACTCTCTAAGTGCCATACATTTTCTTTGTGTTAACAGCAACCTTGTATTAATGGTTAATGACAGAGAGAACACTAGTCTATTGTTCAATTCCCTCTTTTATAATGCATGTGGATAAAATCCTATTTTTCATTTTTAGAATCTAAATTTAGGTGTGTTAAACCTAGTGTGACAGGAATGATTGTCCTGCACTAACAACGATGTTAAAATAAATATAAATTGATTTTTAAGGGTTTAGTTCATTGTGGAAACCTAAGTGACTGCTTGTGGGAGTCATAATTGACAGGAAGCCATGAAATGATGCCAAGCACTGATATAAAACAATGTGAAATAATTCTAAAACAGAATGTTCCTTCATGTTTACTGTTATGAAGTATGCCACTAAATACAATTTGTTGTTATGAATGTACATGAATAAACAGCTGCAAAATGAAAATGGAAAAATGCTGGTATTATGCTTTCAATACCTGCTCTAAATTGGCGCTGGCAGCTGTAACTTAAGTCCATAGCGGTTATTCAACGGCTATTCAAATTGATTGCCTTTTGAAAATGAAAATCATTTTCAGTATCAAGAGAATAGCAGCTAATTTCCATTTTGTCTGCTTGATTGCTCCCTCTCTTCTCCTCCCTCTCACTGATTTGGGATTAATAAGTGTACTCACGGTTCTTGGTAGGAGACAGAGAAGTACAGGTCTGAGTACAACAAGCTGCGGTATGACTTCACCTTTCTCAAGTCCCAGTTTGACCACCAGAGAGAAGAACATGGTCATAAACTGGAGGAGACAAGGATCCGCTATGAAGCAGAGGTAGGCTTGTTTGGTTGGTCAACATTTCGGTTGTTTATGCCATTTCTAGTTGTCGGTATACACTGTTGTCTAATGGTAAAAGTAGAGACTAATTTAAATAATGCCCCTTCGTGTTGTCAGATTGCTCATCTGGAGAAGGACAGGGAAGAGCTGGTGGCTCAGTACCAGGGTTTAGACCCACTGCGTGATGGGAAACGAGTGGAGGCTCTGCTGAGGGAAAAAGCCCAGCTCCACCTGCGACTTAAGGGCCTGGAGGCAGAGGTGGCAGAGCTACGCGCCCAGAAAGAAAACTCTGGCCAACAGGCCGAGAACGTCCAGCGCATCCAGATCAGACAACTAACAGAGTCTCAGGCTGCTGTCAAGTCTCTGGAGGTGAGGCAACTGCAGCAATTATTTAACTTAACTGCTGGATGATCACTTTTTACCTTGATTTAGCTATAATCATTTTTTTTGCCAATTGTTGGATCTGATTGGATGTTGGTGTGACAGGCGGAGCGTCAGTCGTTGCGTCTGCAGCTGGAGCGGATGGAGAGCGAGCTTCATCTGACACACGAGCAGAACAGCCAGCTCACCGGACGGCTGCACAAAGCCGAGAGAGAGGTCAACTCCCTCACCTGCCAGGTACGCAGTTTTATTGGCTCTGGCCCCGACCTCTGAGATGGTTAATTACCCATTATGTCATTACACAGAACTGTCTGGGCTTCCTTGACATGATCAATGAAAGGGTTATGTGTGAAGCTGTAAAAGCTTGTCCGTAACAAAGAAAAATGTAATCGTTTTTTTGTCTTTCCAGGTTTTGTTCACCTTTTGTTTGTGTTCTTAACTGTTTGTCATAACATTTAATAAAATGTTTTGTCATGCATTGTGCCTAAAATCCAATCTGGTCCGGTTACATTTTTAAAGATACTTTTGTATCATTTTGAACTACCTACACATAGCCCTGTAACCATCGTTAAATAATCGCTAACTGGGATTTCTTTGTTTACAGCGCTCTGTCATATTTTAATATTGCCAGATCAATACAGTACTTGTCAAAAATAAAGTCACATAATCTATTTTTGCTCCGACGCTTCAACCTAGCCTCGATCTGGCTGTCTGTCGTGTCTTTTTAGATTAGATTATTCATCCCACAGCGGGGAAATTTCCTTATTACAGCAGCATTTTCTACAATAAAAACAAAACAAACGAACACACAACAAACAGACAGGGAGCAGAAGGTATGGCTGAATCTAAGTGATATCAAATAAAGGTTTTGTAAAGTGTGGTTGCCATGGTACAGAAAAACAATATTGCAGTGTAAGTGAGTGACGTTAAAATTATATTGAATATGTAATTTAAAATATTTAGCATTGTAGCTAACTGCAGGGGCTTTACAAAGAGGGCTTTGGTGCCTTTGTAGCCCTTCCAGAGGCTTAGTTATCTGACCTGAAATTTCATTGAGTTTTCAGAGACTTGCACAATAAAATTATAAATTTACGACTGAGCGGTTATTTGGCCATCTTGAAATTCTGTCTTTTACCGCTAGCCAGCATCTTGGCTGCTGCCTCTTTGGCCAATCACATGAGGTCATGTCAGGATATAACCCAAACCTGATAAAAGCAGGAGGGCTTGTATGTGTATGTAGGCAGACGCAGGCAGTTCAGATAAAGCCCTGGATTTGAAGATGAGTGGCATTTGCCCTACTGATGTTTCATAGGTGACAGAAGATGCACTGGCAATGACTCAACTAGGTTTTTGGTAAAAAATCAAAATGTTCCCCCTGACTTCCAAAACATGAAATAACAATTTGTCATTTGTTAGATTTAAATTTCAATTTAGTTTTTTATTTTGTCTATATTCATATTACTATGTATTCATTTATTTGGCATCCATCCAGCATACATATCCTTACAGCCCAGTCTGGCTTTAAAAAATGAGATCTATAACTTGACTTTCCTAGAGTTTGTGTGTACTTTTTTTTTGTTTTGTTTTGTTTTTGACCATGACAAAACAAATTGTATGCATTTTTCACTAGTTTTTATTTTGTTTTGTCTTGTTTTCAAATTCAGTTTAGTTTTAATTAGTTAGTTTTTAATTTGTCAGGATTTGAAAAGGTCAGAAAAAGTATTGTGTAATAACTAGGGATGAGCAAGTACAGCATAATCTGTATCTGTACTCGGACTGGGCGGGGCCTAACCCGGAAGTGGACAGAATTTAACCCGGAAGTGGGTCGGGTTGTCTTGAAATGGGCGGGGCTTTAACCGGTACGTTATTTTAAGCATGCGTTAATCAGAAATTGTGTTATTATTGTTATTTATTGCTGATTAGAAAACAGCATCAGCATTGAGCTTGAGATCAGTGGTGTTGTCATGGTAACAAACAAACTATATACAGAACAAGTTTTGGAACAATGAATACAACACATGCGGTTGCAATTATGAAGTAAAATGTAATGAATAAGAGGTGTGTGTGTGTGTGTGTGTGTGTGTGTGTGTGTGTGTGTGTGTGTGTGTGTGTGTGTGTGTGTGTGTGTGTGTGTGTGTGTGTGTGTGTGTGTGTGTGTGTGTGTGTGTGTGTGTGTGTGTGTGTGTGTGTGTGTGTGTGTGTGTGTGTACTCGTGTTACTAGTATAATACTTGTATTTGGCAAAAGTGCTTTATCCATACCGGATACTCGTTTGAGCCGAGTATCCGGCTCATCTCTAGTAATAACTCAACAAAAACATCACAATTTTATAAATATATGTATTCAACAATAACACCGGTAGATATGACGATTAGCACAGATATGTAAAGCAGTAAGTGCAGAACGTGGAAGTGACGTGTTCCAGGAGAAAAACCTAAACCGCAGACGCCCTAAAGAAGACAAACCTCAGGTGTTTTGAACTTTGGTTCGAGTAAAGAGGTTAACTTTTTTAAATCCATCAACTCACACAGTTGTGTATTAATCCACATATAGTCAGGAACTAGACACATTTACGGGAAATGTCACGGTCGGAAAGAGAGAACCGTATTTGCTCTATGAAAGACGTTGACAAAGACGAAAACTCAGGACATTTACTCAATTTTAACCAAACATAGAGCATTACAGCGCTTGGGAGCACTTTAAAACCTGTTTTATACAGTCGGTTTTTGGGGCTCATTCAAAACTTTAATTTGTTTGAAAAATTAATGGATAAATATATTTTTTTATTTGACTGAAATAAACAATTGTTAATTGTAAAGCAACATTGGAATTGTTACAGCTCTACGTACGCATTGAGACACAGCTTGAAAAAACAGATCTGAGATGATCTAGTTATGTATTTATTATTTTTCTGGTTCTCAGATTGAAAGCCTGAAGCATTCAAATAAACTGGAGGTGGCCAGTGTCAAACTGGAGTGTGCCCGCTCCAAAGGGGAGCTGGAGAGGGAGAGAGACACACTGCAGGGACAGATTGACGGTATGGAGAGAACACACACACCTCTACAAGCTAATGACTTGTCTCCATATTTCATTTTTTATATTCATACCCCTCCCTTTTTGACTTCCTGTCTAGGAAAGTAAACGCTAAGTTGACAGCAACAGATTCCTTGTTGTACATTGTTTCTTATAATGAATAGTCAAGAGTTTATCTACAAATAAATCAACTGATCCTTAACATCTCAGATTATAGGCATCCTTTGTCTCTAAAGAAGAATATAGCATGTCTATACATTTTTTTTTTTTACAGTGTGTATCAACCCCATCCCTTCAAATTGTCATAACTCTTGTGTCTCAGGTCTGCAGTCAGACATGGAAGTGTTGAAGGCTGCAGTGGCGCGACACAAGGAAGTTCTGGTGGAGAAAGAGCGAGAGTTGGTCAGGAAGGTCCAGTCTGCCCGCGAGGAGGAGTTCCGCAAAACTGCAACATTGCACGAGGAAAAGTGAGAATCGCCTTTGTTTTGTTTCACTTACTGATATCAGTCACCTGGTGACAGCAATGTGGGGAGATGAGGGTTTAATCCATGGAAAAGATTGGAAGATACCATCAATCATTCCAGCAACTGGCACAATTCCATTGCCTTATCATGTTCTTCCTTCTAGTATTTCTGCTAGTGTACAGTCATCTTTATATTGTTAGGTTGGAGGTGGAGAACCGTCTCGCTGCTCTGGAACAGCAGAGGGCCCTGCAGGATGCTGCAGACCACGCCCAGATGGAGGAATGGGAGGAGCGCCTTCGTAGCACCCAACAAGGAGAGGAGTCAGCCCGCAAGGAACTACAAAACCTGAGGTCAGCTTTTTAATTCAATTAAATATTTGTAAAGCGGCAAATCTCCACAGCGCTTTTCATAAGAGCAGGTCTAGACCGTACGCTGTGATGTTATTTACAGAAAGCCAACAATTCCCACCAAGAGCAAGCACTTACTGAATGTTACAATCAACATGTTTATTTAATATCCACCATTTCTTTTCTGCTTTGTTTTAGCTAAGTGTTGACATAACTACCTAAAGGTTTAGTTATTTTTAAATGAAAGGAAACTAGAGTTGGAGGTTGTCTGTTGGCCCTGTGACATCATGTAGTCCAAAAGCCTCTCCTGTTTCCTGGTTAGTCTCTTTGCCCCAGATTCTGTTCCTATGCAAATGTATGCGGGCAACTGCTCTAACCAAATGGTGTCAGGGTTAGATTTAGCCAGCTTGTTAGGATTTGTCTTCTACACCATTATTTGGTGATTTTTATTTTTATTTTTTTAACTGAGTAGAAATTAGGTATAAGATCTTATTTGTATTATGAATGAAAAAGTTTGTTTTTACAGAAGCAAACTTCAGCAGCAAAGCTCACAGCTTGAGGAGCTTGAGAGACGGAAAGCCGAGATTGCTGAGCTACAGAAGGTAAGTCAAATGTAACCTTTTTTCAAATTTTTATTAGGAACACATTGGTATACATAATACAGCACAACAAATGTGAATCTTTTTCTGATTTTGAAGAACAAATAAATATATATACGTAGAAAAGAATGAAATGAAATACATAAACATTATAAAATGCAGAGAAAATAAGTGAGTGAAAGGAAAAAGAAAAATAATCTTTAACCTCGGATACATCTGTTGGCAACCACTTTCTTGTGAGGGCTTCCTTACTGGCTATCAACATAATATTTAACATATACTTGTTTACAAATCCCTTAACACATTTAAAAGTTTAATTAGTTTCCAGTAGACCAGAAGTAAAGGACACTGCCAAAACACATGATCATTTGGCTTCTTTTCCCCACAGGCCCTCCAACATGTAATGTTATTCAAGAAAGTCTGTTGTGCTATAAAATAATCTCACTCATATTGCCAGAAATGTAATGCTTTTTAAAACAACTACAAATATAGTTTAAGACCTAAAAATGTCAGGAACATTATTTAATAGGAAAGGGCCTCTGACAGATCACCATGTTTAAGATGGCTTCTATATGTGAATTTTGCGGAAGTACAGGAGCTAAATCTGTCAATGGAAGAAAATATCATCAGGTATCTTCGTTAAGATTCGTCACAATGTATTAGCAAAGCAGTTTTGTGTAAATATGTGCAATCTCTACAAAGCTAACTTTTATTTTGTTTTAAACGTGTAATCGTGTCTGCTTACTGACTAAAGAACCCACAACCCATCTGCCCTTCGAGTGGTTTTATATTGCTGCCAGCTGAGAAGCAGCGAGTGGGGTCTGAAATTTTAGCATAATAGCCCCACTAGCCACCAATGTGTACAGCTAATTTGTTAATCAAGTGGTCTCTAATGTTAAATTGCACCTTGTTATTTCCTGCTAACTTCAACTACCCCCAAAACCTATTCTCATTAAACTTGCAGCGTCACATCCTGAATGTAGCACGCACTGCTGTATGAAATAAGGTGAAAATGCAGCAAGGCTGGGCTACGAAGGTGAGGTAACCAAAGACACATTAAGTGATTTATAGTAGACTATCGCCAACAAATTACCCCATCGTCTTAAAAACACGGTCAGCCAATTTAAGACATGTTGATGACTTTCATTTCAATAAGTTTAATTTCAGATGTTTTAAGACTTCTTAAAGACCCGCGGGAACATTGTGCATTCAGCAAAACCCTGGGGAGATTGAGTGGAGGATCTTTGTTTGAACCAACAGCAAAACCATGAACTGGGTGTCCAGCTGGGGACGCTGTCTCACTCTGAAAGTGACCTGATGGAAACAAACCAGCGACTGAGAGAAACACTAGACAGACACAGGGAGGATCTGAGGACAGCCCGAGCCCAGGCTGAGAGGAGCCAACACGAAGCAGAGAGGTACGTCTACAAGTAATCTTGCTAAAGAGAGCTGCTTCCCTTTTGTTAGATAATTACTAACAACAAATCATGAAATAATGCAGTGCTTAAATTACCCCCCCAGACTAGTGGAGGACCGTCGGGTTGAGTGGTTGGAGGAGAAACACAAGCTGCAGGAGAGAGAAGCTGAGCTGCAGCAGAAATACTCTCAGGTCAAAGAGAAACTGCAGAGGGCAGCGGTGGCCCAGAAGAAGGTACTGCTGCTCATTACAATGGCTTCCTCTTTCCATAATGTTTTAGACACTTGAACAATAATCTGCCCTTTTCTGTGCCTATATTCAAGATGCACAATCCAATAATTTACATTGTAGCTTGTTTTGCTATTTGCAGCGATATACTGGAACAATTTCAGAGATTGTTCCCATCAGCCACTTACACACAAAAGGAAAGTAGGGTCCAAGTTGAAAAAACAAAGTTACCCTTTAAGACAGACTTGATTTTGTCTCTGTCTGTCTCAGAGAAAAACACTGACCGAGAACAAAGAAAAGAGACTGCAAGATAAGATCCAGCTGCAGGAGGCCAAGATAGAAGAGCTGGAACTGGAAGCAGCAGCAGCCAAAAAGTAAACTTTAAGTCTCATTTTATGAATGAAATAATAGTTAGGCTAACCTGCCAGGATCTGGTTAAAGTTACTCTTTTGATCTAGTCAACACACTTCAATTTGATCTTTTAATCATCCATACAAGATAAAGAAAACTCACTAACACACCCATTTCTTTTCCAGATGTTCATCTTTCTCAGAGGAGCAAACTCAACTCCACAGGCGATTAAAGGAGCTGCAGCGACGAAATAATGAGTTTCGATGCCTTCTATTGGGTGGCCAGGGCCCCTACAGTGCTGGCCCCCCTTTCCTAACTGCACCTACCGCCTTTTTCCTCAGGTCTGAGGGATCCTTAGCCAACATACCAGTAAGGATGGTAATGCCATGTAAATAGTTTGAACTGAAGATGCATAGAAAGCAGTTTTTGCACCACAATGCCAGTTAAGTCTCTTTTCACACACCCAACGAAATGTAATAAGCTCACACTCAGAAGCAGCAATAGAGGATCTGAAGTTAGTTATTATCACATGTTAAACCGCGGTTTTCTGGTTAATCTCCCCACAGCCGCACTAGTAAGGGTAAGGAAGGCTGTTTTGTAACTCGTTTGTTTCCTCTTCCCTCCGTGTGGCAGGAGGAGCAGCATCAGAGGGAGTTGGCTTTGCTCCGTCGCAGGCTGGAGGACCTGGAAAGTGCCCAGCAGCAGCAGCTGGAGGAACTGGACTCTTTGGTGCAGAGGGGCCAGGACCCCACTCCCCTGCCTGATCTTTGATCCCCACACTACTTCCTCTTGGACTTGCATTTAAAATATAGAGGGAGATCACTGGGACACTGGCGGGGGTTTTATAAATAAAAAAAAAAAAATAGCATTTTTTTAATGCATTTAATAAATGGATGTTGCCATGACATCCTCAGGGTTTGATTTTGTATTGAGGTGTTTTGTTTACATGTTTTATAGTGTTTACACACACTCTTTCCAAGAAGTTCAACTTGAATTGTATAGAAATGATTTACAGAAAATTTTCTTGGAAATCTGTAGTTATGATATGATTAAAGCTTACTTGTTAATGGTCATCAGACGTGTTCCATACAGTCACAAACTGCATTCAGCAAGAGGGTCCTTAATACGTACTATATCTGAGCCTTTTCTTAACTCATCGCCATCTTGTTAAAAAATGTTCTCTTACCACATCATTCAGTTGCTTGATATGAGTAAAAACACAGCTCAGTTCCAGGAGCAGCTTTTAAGTCCATCAAATGACTTTTTAACATGATGTAGTTGTTCCATCAGCTCAGTAGGGGCTCCGTTTTGGTCCAACTTCTCTTTGATCTGTAGAAAAGGCAAACATACCCAAAAAAAGCTATTGGCAATAAAACGCCACTTCTTCAATGTTGTCAAAAACTTGTCAGTAGGGTGCAACATAGACACGAGACTCAGGTTTACACTCAAAACATGCAGCACTTAACAAGCCTTTAACTGTGGTGTAAGTGTTGGGATTCTTTTAGCTTGTTCATCAAAACTGTTTAATTTACTGAGGAATTCTTTGTAAAGACTGATACTGACATTTTATTCTCACTGTAATGCTCATTTAAAAAGTTGCAGGTTACTTGACAACAGATATGAGAAGAAATCTTATTTCCTCATGTGACTCACGGTTGCAGGGAACTTGCTCTTGGCGTTTGTGGTCCACATCTCACAGATAACGCATGTTTAAGCAAACCCAGCTGTGGTTATCTTGACACTGAATCCACCACTATAAATACTTTCATATCTAATAACCTTATACTACTTTTTGTGATGTAGAAAAGACAACTGTGCGTGTGATCTAGTGTTGAGATGAAAAGGACTGACCTCTGTGAAGTATCGCTGAATGAATTTATAGAGTTCTCTGAGGGCTGCGGCTTCGTTGAACTCATTTTCATGTTTCTGAAACGAAAAAAAAGTTTGATCACTGCTAGTCTTCATGGTGCCAATTTGTAAAGATGTTGTACTTAAATGAACATTACCTTTGACTCTTCCTGCAGGAATTCCTTGAATTCAGAATCTGTGATTGGTAACTGGTCTCTGATCTGCTTGTAGTAGGCCTTTACTTCCTGTTTAAACTTTGGGATGTCTTTGGCATAGAGGAGCTTGTTGGTCGGTGCATTCTGAAACACAAAAAGTACAGTGTTTGCATCGACAACTTTTTGTGGCTTTGTTTTAATGTATATGCGGTATTTCGTGTTGATGTGAAGCCATTTGGGTTTATATGTAATGAAAGGTGCTATATAAATAATTGACATACTATGATGTAATCACTTTTTTGAGATACAAAGCTGAGGAAGACTATCAGCTCCACAAAACACTGATTTTCTCAGTATGGCTAGAACATGGTGTCATCCGGTGACTTTCGTGTGCAGAAACTTGAGAAGATGCTTACCTCTTCTGAAGGATCCATGTCCTCCTTAGCTACTAGCAACTACTTAGAGGAGGGGTGCATGCGCTATCACAAAAGGCTTGTAGCATGTGGACGCACTGACAGTTTTGTTATTACTAAGAATTCTTCATTGGGGGACAGGAACTATACTACACTATAGTCTATTAAAAAAAGAGCCATAGTACATGATGCTGAAAATAGCCATAGTATGTCGAAAAAGTGATTAAAAAGTATGTTGAAAAAAGCTAAAGTATGTAAAAAAAATATATATAAAAGCCACAGTATGTCAAATAAAGTGATAAAAAAGCTATAGTATAGTATGTTGAGAAAAAAAGTAATAAAAAGCCATAGATTAGTATGTTGAAAAATAATATAGCGCTTTATCATCGACACTCAATGCACTTCAGAGGGAGGACTACTCCAACACTACCAATGTATAGCACCCACCTGGGTGATGCATGGCTGCATTACGACACCAGACGCTCACCATATATCGGCTTGTTAGAGAGGGAAGGGAACATGTCTTTAGTGGTTGTGAAAACCGGAGCACCCGAAGGAACCCCACGCAGACACGGGAAGAACAGGCAAACTCGACAAAGAAAGGCCCGGGATAACCAGGGTTGATATATATATATATACTGAAGGAAGTGCACCTCACTAAGCTCCTCTCCACAAAGGCAAGAAGAACAAGTCACAAGGCTTATTTTTTTTTTTTGCTGAAACACACACCAACCCCATTAAAACTGATAAGGCCTCTTACATAGTTATTTTTATCACCTGCAGCAGTGTTAATGTTGCAGAGGAAGCATGTCATTTTTGTTACCCTTGCTTAGTTTTGTTTATATATATATATATATATACACAGGTAAAAGCCAGTAAATTAGAATATTTTGAAAAACTTGATTTATTTCAGTAATTGCATTCAAAAGGTGTAACTTGTACATTATATTTATTCATTGCACACAGACTGATGCATTCAAATGTTTATTTCATTTAATTTTGATGATTTGAAGTGGCAACAAATGAAAATCCAAAATTCCGTGTGTCACAAAATTAGAATATTGTGTAAGGGTTAAATTTTGAAGACACCTGGTGCCACAAAGTAATCAGCTGATTAACTCAAAACACCTGCAAAGGGCTTTAAATGGTCTCTCAGTCCAGTTCTGAAGCCTACACAAACATGGGGAAGACTTCAGATTTGACAGCTGTCCAAAAGGCGACCATCGACACATTGCACAAGGAGGGAAAGACACAAAAGGTTATTGCTGAAGAGGCTGGCTGTTCTCAGAGCTCTGTGTCCAAACACATTAATAGAGAGGCAAAGGGAAGGAAAAACTGTGGTCAGAAAAAGTGTACAAGCGATAGGGATCACCGCGCCCTAGTCAACATTGTGAAAAAAAAACGCAGCCGTCTACCAGCAAGTTTTAGAGCACTTCATGCTTCCTGCTGCTGACCTGCTCTATGGAGATGGAGATTTCAGGTTCCAACAGGACTTGGCGCCTGCACACAGCGCAAAATCTACCCGTGCCTGGTTTACGGACCATGGTATTTCTGTTCTAAATTGGCCAGCCAACTCCCCTGACCTTAGCCCCATAGAAAATCTGTGAGGTATTGTGAAAAGGAAGATGCAGAATGCCAGACCCAAAAACGCAGAAGAGTTGAAGGCCACTATCAGAGCAACCTGGGCTCTCATAACACCTGAGCAGTGCCAGAAACTCATCGACTCCATGCCACGCCGCATTAATGCAGTAATTGAGGCAAAAGGAGCTCCAACCAAGTATTGAGTATTGTACATGCTCATATTTTTCATTTTCTTACTTTTCAGTTGGCCAACATTTCTAAAAACTCCTTTTTGTATTAGCCTTAAGTAATATTCTAATTTTGTGACACACGGAATTTTGGATTTTCATTTGTTGCCACTTCAAATCATCAAAATTAAATGAAATAAACATTTGAATGCATCAGTCTGTGTGCAATGAATAAATATAATGTACAAGTTACACCTTTTGAATGCAATTACTGAAATAAATCAAGTTTTTCAAAATATTCTAATTTACTGGCTTTTACCTGTGTGTGTGTGTGTGTATATATATATATATATATATATATATATATAAATAGTATGTCAAAATAGAACTAATATTAAGTGCTGTTATCTTACAATGTGAAATAAATATAGAGTAGGTTAAAGTGTATCGTTGATGCAACTGGTTAGAGCTC
>JABXJD010000120.1:1312500-1410000 GCA_013375575.1 Percina caprodes | reverse complement strand
TGGTGGCAAAAAGGAAGCACTTTATGGTGTAAAGTGTTTCTTTTAATACATTCATCTTTAAAAACAGTTCACAGATACATAGATATAGTTGGCTCAGTAATTTCTCTAAAACAGCTAGTCACTGTAGTTTGTAGCAAATGTTCCTTACACAAGACTAAATAATGCATTTGTTGGGAATCATTTTCAGCAGCAGATTTATATACATTTGATGCACGACAATGTAGGTGGGACCCACTCCTAATTAACAGTGGCAATGTTCACGCTAATTACGAAACATGTCACTAAGTTCTAACAGCGTGGCCCACTAGTAGATCTTTTGGCACATAGGATTAAGTTATATCAGGTGTCATCTACATAGACTTGTAGAATCAATTCATTGTTGGCTGTCATCTTTTAGTATTTTTTTAAAGAGACGGGTCTGTTACTTACCGATACGAATGTCCCTAAGAGGACTGTTGTAGGGGAAACCAAACTTTGCCTTAAAAGTGGACAGGATTTTCTCTTTGACTTGCTCTACTGAGTCACAGCTGAGAGCGCTGACCTCCAGAGGTTCGCTGACTTCTCCCTCACTGCCCACTGCAAACATCACCTTCAGCTTCTGTACACATTACACAGAGACATGGACAGGATTGACATGGAAATCACTCTTTATACCCAGCCAAATGTCAGATCAGATAAAATGTTTGTGTTAGAGATCTTGTTATGTTTGTTTAAACATAAGTTAGAAAACCTTGTTATGCTTAGAGCTACTAGTTGTGTGATGTGAGTTCATATATGGTTTGATTATGTTATCATTTGATTCATTACTTCCTGTCCTTTTATCTTAACCGTTTCTCCAATTATATGTGATTGAAACCTTCGTACCTAGCACAGGAACTCAGGCCTTAGTTTCTATGTGTACATTTTTGTGTGTACCTTTAGTTTTTATGTGTATGTATCTCTCACATGAGCAGAAGCAGACAAGTGACCTTCGATGCATTGCACTGTTTCTGCTCAGCACAAATATCCAATCAGCAAGCACTCCCACGTCGTAAATCTGACAATGTAACCAGCTTCACTTTTTGAATAAAAAGACTGCTCTCAGGGGAAGATTTCTGAAGTTGCTCTGAAGTTGCTCTGAGGTGTCAGAGGTAACATAGAGGCTTCCCTTGCAGCAAGTACACTTGTATTTTGTCTCCTGTCTTCTAATGAGTACTGGAAACAAAGTTTGGTTAACGAACCCAGGGTAATTATTAGAACTACCCATCATTTTGTGACTGCGGCAGCAGAGAGAAGGAAATATAAAAGAAGGAATACACATATGTAACAGAGCAAAGTTTTACATTAGAAGACCATACTGGGGATAATTTAACAAATAAAATTGTTTGTATGCTAAAATCTAAATTTCATGAAGTATCTGCAGGTACCACATGTGTAGAAATGTCCCAGAAATGTCTGCTTCTGCTTTAGTGGCGGTCAAATCACAAATGTTTCTAGCTTACTGTCAAACATTTGATACCAAGTAGAAAATAAAAGAGTCAGCAGGATTCTGCTTCTTCTTATTTAGATAAATATTAAGAGACTAAAACTTTAGTTTTGAAATCTTGAGTATTTCTATGAAACTTTAAATATTTGTGACAAATTCAGCAACAATCGGTTTAAAATTCAGGTCAAATGTTAAAAAAGCATCCTGCGTTATTATTTATAAGACGCTGACAAAAAAACGTGTTTTCAGGGCATTTAAGATGATGAAATCAACATATCCACAACCTTGTGTGTGTCAACATCGCAAGCAGGAATCAGGTCTACTGAATGCTTCCACATTTGTCCTCGTCATAAGAGACGGATGTCACAGGTTAATATCTTGTGTCAGCATTCAGACTCCAGCAACTGTAGTTCCATACACTTTACTGTCAAACCCACAGAATTAATGTGTGCTTCAGTTTCAGCTCTCTGTACGTCCTAACCCTAACTCATGCTCACGCTTATTCTCCTGCTCTCCAGGTTTTAATATTTAAATGCTTTATAATTGAATTATTTCCCCATCCCAATATATATATATATATATATATATATATATATATATATATATATATATATATCCCATACAATTACCTAGCTCTGAGAAGTAGGGTGTGTTCAGCGGAAGCTTGTTCATACAGTAATGTGGGTTCATTGATGTGTTTAATCTGAGAAATGCTGAGACGCTCCTCTTCCTTGAATTAGGTGTTTTCGTTAGAAGCTGGCTGCTTCCTTAAACAGGCTCTGTCACAACTTAAGATTTGATGTATTTTAGGGTTAACTTTCTCTTTATCCAAAGCAGCATGTAAAAATCAACTGAATGTATGTTTTCCTACTTTTTAAACTGCACAATTGTAAAAACTGACTATTGGCTCCTACATCTGTGGGACACATGGCATTTGAAATATTCAAATTTGGGGATATATGCCAATGAGTGTTCAGTATTCAGTAAAACAACTCCTAAAGCTACACACACACACACACACACACACACACACACACACACACACACACACACACACACACACACACACACACACACACACACACACACACCTTTCAAAACTTCTCTTAACTTAAATTTCTAAACAACCTGAAAACTTACAGTAAATAAAGCAATTCAAGCTTTTTAAGGCTGTACTGTTTTGCATATATTCAAAGGGCCTTAAAATACACGGAGGAAGTGGTTCATCTGTGCAATCACAAGCGGTCTTAATACTTGTGGCAAACAACCCTCATCAACACGCCTTGAGGCGGTTGTGTTTCATCCTTCCAGGACTGAGTGGGAGAAAAAAAGTCTGACCCACAATTTTGAAATTTTAATATCATAGCACCAGTTTTCATTTCAAAGTGTGAGTTTTGGAAGATTGGGGGTGCTGTGTATATATTGCATGATTAGACAAAGAATTACTCACATACACGCACACACACTCACTCACCACACACCACCCGCCCCTATCCCTCCCCCTTTTAACTATCTGCCATGGAAACCTTTTTGTTTTGTTTTCTTTCACCCTCCCAAGCCACCTCAAAAAATCCCTTCATGTGACCACATGTACTGTGTGTTGTCCTGTGCATTATGTTGTTATGTATTGTATACTACCTTGCTGTCTGCATTAATCCTTTTCAGGAGAGCGTGTGGCGGCGCTTTAAATAGCTGTGGCCCGGAGGCTTGCTCCAAAAAACGCATCATCTCATGTACCTGTGCATGCGTGACAAATAAAGCTGTCTACAGTTACAGTAAATAGGTCCAGTTTTGTACAAAACGTAAAACTAAAAAACAGAACTAAGAATTGGGAAGTGTTGATTGCTTCCACACTTAAAAGCACAACTGACTAAACTTGCGCCCTGCTGACTGAGCAATATGAAAACGTACCACTCACGGTTTGGTATTTATCCCATGAGTGTGAAGTAAATAATCCACCACACACAAAATGACCTCACTTAATAATCCGCTGAAGTGTGCAAATGCCCTAAAATGTTGTGTGCGTGTGCGTGTGTCTGTCTGTGTGCATGTTGAGGAGCTGCCACAGGGAATTCCAATCCTATTACGTATTGATGGCCGGCTCTTCAACCTTAACAGGTTTAAAGCCAAGAGCATCAGGAACACCACCATAATGGAGCTTCAGTATGTGGACGACAATGCCATCGTAGCACACTCCAGACCTCCAGGGCATTCTGAATGCCTTTGCCGAGGCATACAGGAACTTAAACATCAATGTTTAAGAACCTGGGTTCTTAAACATCAAGAAGACCCAGGTTCTACATCAACCACTACCTAATCAGCCACCAACCCAGCCCAAAAAGTGGACAACATCATCCTTGAAAATGTTGACCACTTTCCTTACCTTGGCAGCCTCCTCTCCTCAAAAGCTGACATTGACAACAAAATTGCCTGAGCTGTGCCAGCGGTGCACAGACTCAGGAGAAGAGTCTTTGAAGACAGAGACCTAAAGGCCCAAACAAAATTCCTGGTCTACAAAGCTGTGGTCCTCCCCACCCTGATGTATGGGTGTGAGTCATGGACCACCTACAGCAGTCACCTGAGAACCCTGGAGCAACATCATCTAAGACACTTAAGGAAGATTCTGAGGACAACTGGAGGACAGACATACCAACATCAGCATTTTGAAGGAAGCCAACAGGTTTAGTATCACCACCACAATAATACAGTACCAACTTTGGCCATGTTATTCGCATGTATAACAGGATAATGTTAAGATCAGTCTAAAGAAGTTCAAAATTCCAGTAAGCAACTGGGAGCAGATCGTTTTGGACAGGCGAAGTTCGAAGAGCTTTGTGCCATGAAATGGACCCCAGCTGTGTCGCAGAGACAAAGCGACAGCACCGCAAGAAAAAAAGAGAAAAAAGGTTCCTCTACCACTCACCACATCCACTTTTCCCTGCCCACACTGTACAGTCATCTAAAGACACACTAGAAGACGACCCTACAGAGAGGAAAGTCATACTCGTTTCGAGTGACCGCCTATGTGTATGATGTATGTTTGTGGGTGTGTGGGTGTGTGTGTGTGTGTGTGTGTGTGTGTGTGTGTGAATATACCAGGGAGCTGAAGTCCTGAGCCTGCCACAGCAGCCAGTCCTCGCTCAGTGTGTACAGAGCTTTCTCTGTCACGCAATCCACAGGTCCTTTTGCTGTCTGCTGCGTGAGCGCGCTCACCATCAGGAACAAGTGCTGGCCAACGCTTTCCTGCACAATAAATAAATAAATAATAACTGCAGGATATAATATTCTGCAAAATATTTGAAGAACAAGCCAATTCCTTGCTTGTGCCCAGCGTAAAAGGTTTATCATGCAAATTGATCGAGAGCCTGCGCAAATCCTTGTGTATTTCAAAATTTTAAAACCATTTGGTTTCAAAACATGGGATTGTGCTATTTCTGTATGGTGTTATTATTTTTAGCTTTTCAGAACATGTCCCTGTTTAATTCAGGCACTGTGCTGTCCAGTTGTATCCAAATTTCAACTAACAATATGTTGAGTTAAAGGTAAAGACAAGAGTAAGAGTATACAGCCATGCTAGCAGCTCTGTGAGAATGTGCATGCTAATGTAGCATGCTAACAATCTCATACTGACAATGTTAACATGCTTATGTTTAGCAGGTATGTTTTCAACCTTGATCACCATCTAACTTAGTGTATCAACATGCTAACATTTGCTAATTATTAGCAATAAACACAGAGCACAGCTGATGACAGTGGTATTAGTTGTGCACGTATTTGATTATAAACCAAAAAGGAAGACATTTTAATGACGAACTAATGAAGGCAAAACATCAAAAGTCATCACTGAAGTATTACAATTCATCCTGAGTTTAACAAACTGTGCGCACGGATTCATAATCTTGATTTAACAAACTTTGAGCACGGATGAGAGAGACTGTTGAGAGTTGTTTTTTTTTCTCCTCAGCTGACCCCATGGGGCGAGGTAGAACACAAAAGTCTGTACAAAATTGTAATGGCAATCCACACAAACGATTCTAAAGAAATTTAATAGGCCTACTGAACCAAAGTAGTTGAACAACTGACTGACAAACACTACCACCCTTAGAGCCAAGATGCAAGCACAGTTAAAAAATAGCTGCACTGCATTGAAGTAAAAAGCAAAAACTAAAACTGACCCTGAGGAAGCCATAGAGGCAGACTGACATCCAGTTGGTTAGCATTTTCTCTACGGTGGACTCAGTGCGTCGCAGCAGCAGTTTGGGCTGAGCGTTGCTGCTCTGCTGCATCAGAGCCTTCAGCAGAGCCTTCATTACCTCCGTCAGGTATGACAAGTTGTTGTGGAGCGCTACAGTCAGTAATGAGGCCAACGCACACCTGGAAGAGAGCAGATAAAAGGTAAGGAGACAAAGTAGGCAAGAACAGGATACAGGATGTGAGTTCAAACATGGTATCGAAAGGATGAACAGAAAAAGCGCGAAGAGCCATATAAAATAGAATAAAACAGTTTACCAGACTCAACTGTTTGTTGAATAATCAATTAGTCAGATAGAAATCCATCTCCAACTAGTTTCAAAATCAATTAAGTTATTTCAGCTTCTTAAATGAGAGGATTTGCTGCTTTTCTTTGTCATGTATGACAAAAATGTGAAGCTTTGGTTTTTTATAAGTTGATTGGACAAAACAAACAACTTGAAGACATCAACATGGGTTGTAAAAAAATTGGGAATTAACTTTTTTCACTATTACCATTTCATTCACAGACTAAAGAATTAATGTGTTAATCGAAAGACAGTTAATCGATAATGAAAATAATTGATTAACTGACATGAGTAAGCAACCGACAAGAAAAGAATTAGAGTCATAAAAAAAGACCCAAGGATGAAAGTAGGGTGGCCAGATAGCTCAGTTGGTAGAGCAGCCGTCCATATAGCGGTTTACTCCTCGACGCAGCGGGCCGAGTTCGAGTTCGACTCCGACCTGCCTTTGTTGCATGTCATTCACCTCTCTCTCCTCTTTCATATCCTCAGCTGTCCTGTCAAAAATAAAGGCCGAAAATGGCCAAAAAATATCTTGTGTACAAGAGACAGTCACACACAGTGAAACAAACAGCTTGAAGAACAAACTGACTTGTCTTTGATGGTGAAGGTCTTCTGCTCCTCCAGAGCGTGCACCATGGATGTGAGGAAGAGCTGGTCCTGGATCAGCCTGGACAAGCTCTGGCAACCTTCATCAAGTTGAACCTTCACCACATCCTGATTTCAGGTCAGATACAACAATGACTCAACAACAGAGTTCTACATCCCCGACAGAGTAATAAAGTGGTACCGACAACAGCAGCTGGTGTCAAACCTTACCTGGCCGATATCTTTGATAAACGATGTCATCAAAGATTCACTCTGAAAAACAATAACAAAAACTGGCTTTGTAAATCTGGCAGTGATAATGCATTATATTTGATATTTCGTAATTTACAGCTCCACTATACCTCAGGAAAAAAGATTCTGGAGGCAAAATGCTTGTAGTCCAGGAAAGGAATCGCTCCAACATTTTCGATAAGGTCAGCATTCTCTGTCTGCAGATCCACAAAGCCTGTGGACAGTTAAGTGAGGCTGCTTTCATGGACTATAAACGGGTTTGTGTCAAGTGACTGAATCTGGCATGGCTGGAGGAAGCACTTTGTACAGAAAAACAGTAAGACAAAGCACATTATACGTATTTCCACAAGTGTCAGGTAAAACAGTAAACTTGTGAAGAAAGCAAGGGTGACAAAATGGGTGACAGACTGCACTGGTGCTGCAACTTACTTATTGTTTTTACACCTCTGCAGGCCCAAAGCCGATTGCTACAAGGCCTTGCATGAGCATGTGTGTGTGTATATAGTGTACAAAATATATATCTTTTTTAACATCTTCCAAATGAGGAAGTTCAGGGCATTTCATGCCACAAAAACGGACTTTGTGTGTGTGTGTGTGTTTAACTGTAGACAGTAAAGTGGTTAAACACAGAAGCTAGTGTCTGATAAGGTTGAGCCAGTACAATCATATACCACATCATATCATATTATTTTACCACACATACCACAATCATATTTCCACAATTCGTAATTGCCATGCTAGCAGCTCTGTGAAGCTGCACTAGTGGTACATGCAACTTGAGTTGCATGAACCTTTGCACAGCTCTCTCTGGAGCCACAAATGCTTTAAAAATGTTTTCATCATATGATGCACCAGATGGTTTGTTACATAGAACAGTCTGAGAAGCCGTCACTGGAAAAGAGAAGGCACAAAACCGGAGATTGAATCCTGTCCGCAATTTGTTTTGAATGAACATGCGGCTTTCCTATACACCTAAACCACGCCTGTAGCTGCTAGTTGCTCATCACTGGACTCTGATTTCTTAAGGTTAGCTGGTATTTCAGACACAAACTCATTACCTAAAGCCTCACAAGATGGGTTTTCGTGTAACATGTGTTCCCGTGATTCCCACGTTATATCACACGAAGCCAGCATGCTGTGCAAGGTAAGCAGTATTCCCCAAGATCAGAGTTTCTCTATAAGGGATCACCAAAGTTATTTAATGAGAGGAGCATGGCTAAAAAACATAACACTTGGATGGGGATTAGCATGGTCTTAATTAGGGCTGAGTAATGTTGATCATTTCTGATAATAGTACTGATTCGATACTTGATGTTTGATTCAGAACAGCTCAGTGGTGGGCTTGTATGGCTTCATGCACAAACGTCTCCTTCCACTATTTTGGCAAACGTGAGCATTTACACAGTATCGGTATACAGAGGCACAGAAGAGAAGTTGCTTATGGTGCAGGAGTGGCTTGAGAAGTTTCAATGCCAGTTTTGATACTTAATCAGTGTTTATTCTTTTCCCCATTGTTTAAACTGGTCAATATTGGAATCATCTATTGCAACCCACATGACCCCAGGCTGTTCACACAGGAAAGACAAAACATTTCTACAGGGGAAATGTGCTCAATAGCCAATATATGGGCTCGCCTTCATGTTAAACTATAGATGCATTTTGAAATGCATTGTGAAAATGTGTTGCTGACCTTGTCTAATGTCATTCCTGATGTCGAGCTCCAGCTCTTCCATACGCTTGTTCATCTTAACAGTGAGCTTGTTCTGTTGGCTTCGGGAGACGATCACCACTGCTGAAAGACAAAACCAAGCAGACAAAGAGACTCTAGTAAATCAAAATAGAAAAGGTTCGACCTGTATCTGCTTTTGAGGCTGGTAGTGGACCAAAATGTGTCAAATCATTCCTCACCATCCCTACTTTGTTTACTTACCTACAATAATGCAGGGTATTAGCAGAAGGACAAGAAGCATCAGGTACAGATGGAATGAAGATCTCATGTTCAGTGTCAATGGCTTGTCTCCATACTTTATCTGGGAAAAAGCAATAATCACACTATATATATATACTGTATATATATATATAGGAATTTTACAGAACGCAAATACATGTTTACTACTTTGAAAAAGTCTTTGTAACTATTGCAGAGAAAGAAATATACTTCTGAGGACTTTTGATTTATTTGCTACCCTATTATACTGCTGTAACCATTATTACAATTATATTGTCTAGTTTGGTGTCGTGTGGCTGAAGGATTTACCATTAACTGCTGAAAGTTAGCGTTGGGTGTCCTCTTAATCTCACAGATGAAAAAGTCTGTCTCATTACTGGTTTCTTTGGCTTCCATGATGCAAGGGTGTTGTTTTTCTTCCTCAACGCCCCACACCTCCAACTCTGCTATGGTCATCTCCAGTTTGTCTGCCTTTTTCTAAAATAACAACCGAAACAAACACTGTCCTTTTATGTTTTCATGACCTATATTTGTGCATGTGTGCTAAAAAATATGTATTACCTGTATGGTGATGCGCACATCGTCCCCTGTTCTTGTGGATGTGAAGCTAGTGAACTCGGGCTCTGGATAGTAGGTCATTGTTGGCAGGCAGGCCAAGGTTTCATTGGCTACTTTTAGAAACACAGTGCTAGTAGAAATCCCCTTTTCAGCTGCAGGTGTGTCATAGGTGAGATTCTGCAGAAAATTTGACAATCATTCTGTGTTATATATAACATAGAATAATTTGTACATGGTATAACATGACATTGTGAAGATGGTGACATGATAATCTAAGCAAGTAATGTGGCATGACAATTATATAGCATAATACTATATAACAATGTGAAACTAGATGATGTAAAACAATAACATATGCTAATCCAATATAAGACATAAATAAGATAAAATATTAGATGATGTAACATAACATAACATGGACATACAGGGCATATCATAGCATGATGTGACAGGTAATGTGTAACAAGAGAGCATTTTATATGACTTGCTTCACTTTGCATGTGTCAATACACATGCAGAAACTTCTGACTACAATGTAATGTATTATACTTACATGACAATACTAGAAGAGTACATGTTCTATGACATGATTACTTCAATTTGGCATGTTGTCATGTAACGTGACAAGGTACTGTAATGCAGCATGATTTGATGTGACATGACATAATTGATGTAATACAATAGGACATTCTGTCACCAACCTGATTGTTCCTGTTTCTGGGAGCTCTGACTTCCTGTGGGGCGTGGCTGTGCATGACCCCTTCCACAAACTCCAGGTGGGATCCCATGAGTGTGATCTTCCTCTTCCCACTTCAGGACACAGAGCAGCAGCCAATCAGAAAATAACTTAAGCATTTAATACAGATTCAATATCAAAGAACCTTTTTTTTTGTTACCATGTGATGGTAAAAACACATGTGTGACTACCACCTTTATATAAGGGTTACCTACAGTATATATGAGAATTTAAGTTTAAATATCTCATTGTGGCCCCTTGAAGCTTCAGTGTTCACTACACCTCACTGAAAAGGTTGGAATGTGCTAAAATACATTAGGATCACCACTGAATTGGGCCAAAGTGTTCGACTGACTCAAAGACAAATCCAGACAATGAAGAGACCAAAATAAAATCTGTGTAGGCTTACTGGTGGTTATAGGTGAGAAACCACCATACTGGAAAGGGTAATGTTATAAATTTGAGGAAGCCAAGTTTCTGTGCATGGTGAAATGATGACACTGAGGTTAAAGCTCTGTGGTTTTTAAGTTAAAACTTGTGGCCTCTTTATGTCCAGCTTTATGCACATAAATTGTTTTTGCACCTTAACAAGCAATAGTGTTTCTTTTGTTTTTTTTGTGATCAAATTTTTATTTATTTTTATATATTTAAGGAACAAACAATTACAAACATTACACTGAGACGGAGTAAACAAACAACAGTGTAAAAGACGTTTCAGGCAGAAGTGACATTTTTAGTTGCTGCAACTTAAAAAGGGAAGTGATCTTACGGTTAAAGACATCGGTTTGGGGAAGTGTGTCTTTCCTCATGAGATGCCCCCAACCTGAACTGTTTACTCACTTACTGACATTGTTTCCTAAAATAAGACTCAGTCAATTCTAATGAAATTTGTGACAAAGCACTTGGGACAAATCCCATAATAGCCTACCTGAGTTTACTCACTGCCCTTTCTGTGTATGTTTTAGTGTTGACAGTGCTGTTTAGAGCTTTTGTAATGCCAAAGTATCAAATAAAATATTTCCAACATCTTTATGATAACCATGATGTAGACATTGCGTTTATCTTTTAAGACCACATTTCCTATCAACCCATGTGTGCCACATAATGCCTTACAATTAAAAGGGGCTGCAGAAGCTGATCCCAATGACAGTCTTGTTAGTTTACAGTCATTATTTGACTGTTTCAATAAATATTAGGTTGGGATCTATTGATATCAGCATGCTGCATGTGCCACTTCAAACTCATTGTTAGATTGTCCTGCTGAAAGAAGCTTTTGTTGTTCATCTCCAAAAACACTCAGCACTCTTACAGTCATGAAAATAAAGGAAACATATTGAATAAGGTGTGTCCAAACTTTTGGCCTGTACTGTGTGTGTGTGTGTGTGTGTGTGTGTGTGTGTGTGTGTGTGTGTATATATATATATATATATATATATATATATATATATAGAGATATATCTATCTATATATCTATCTATCTCTAAAAATGCCAACAAATCCAGTCATACCTGATCCAGGTGCTGCTTGGTATAATGTGCGTGCAGGATGGAGATGACCGGTATGTGATTGTAGCACTGCCATGGCAACTACCATCTGGTAGGAGAACACATACTTTGACCACACCTTTATTATCGGCACTGGGAATGTGGAACGTCAGATTCACACCAGTGTTGTTCCACACAGGAGATCTGATCAGAGCACACACACACAGACAGACACAGAGAGAGAGGGAGAGAGAGAGAGACAGACAAACAGACAGACAGACATGTTAGTCCCACTAAGATCAAGACTCACTAAATTTGTAATGAAAAATAGTTAAAAACATTGTTAAAATAATTGAAATTAATTTAAAATCTGCCACAACATAATTGAACATCAGTTTAAACTTACGTAAATAAAATACGTTTGATAAGAAGAGAGAGATAAAAACATCTAACACTAAAAAAATGAAAATGGAGAATGCCTTTTAGATAGCAAACAGCAAAACATTTGTGCTTTAAAAATCTCACCAACTCTAAAGCAAACCTATAAGTTCAAATCATTCAAACATTATTAAAAATATCCGGAATCAGCATTAATTCCTCAATCCCTAAAGCAGAAGCACACTCAGCTTTACTTGCAAGTTGATGCTCAGAAACCACAATGAGCAGCAGTGCAGACAAGCGTTTTCACTTTAAGAATAAAAATTCACTTTAAAAACAAATTCAGTTTCTGAAAGAGCTGTGTACATTAAGTATTGGCTAGATTTTCTAAAATGTGTTACACCACATATTCACTTTCCAAGTACCACCATTATGGCCCATGTTAAAATGGAGCAGCATAGCCTACCCTATTCAGCTATGGACAGTTCACGCAGGAGACAGGTTGGTTCCTAGAAAACATTATTTACTGTTGATGTTATAGTAGTTGATTGATGGTTGACAGCCACAGAAACGGCACTTCCTCCGTACCTTCACCCCGTAACTTATCTCGCATGCACACACACACACACACACACACACACACACACACACACACACACACACACACACACACACACACACACACACACCTCCTTCCCTTTGATCATTGCTATCTTTAAAACGTAATTCATAGTGCGAGCATAACCTTAGTCGCTCATAAACTGACTCACTCTTGTGGAGTGCAGTCCATGTCTGCTTGGATCCTCACTCTGGTCACATCACTGAGGTTATAACCAGACAACAACGCATGGTTTCTGCCGTAGAAAGAAACAACACTGGGAGTGATGGAGGAGATCTCTGGTCTCTGACGTAAAACACACACACACACACACACACACACACACACACACACACACAGATATCCAGTTTGAATGCATTATCATCAACTGATATTTTAATCTCTACTGAATGTGACTAAGGTGAGAATCAGAGGGACAATTAAGGTTTAGACTCACAGAAAAGTTCATCCCTGACTCCATCTGTTGGCAAACACTGTCCTGCTGGAGGAAGTCAGAAGAAGTTAGGCATGGCCTTCACTTTGAAGGTTCTAGTAAGAGTTGGTTCTGGACCTGTTTCAGCTAATGTTAGCTTAGCTCAAAAACTGCAAATAATAAGTAAGAACTCAGCTTGCTTTGGGTATATTCCAACAATTATAGTACAGTCTTATGTGTTTGACATTCAGAAATAGAAAATGTGACATTTTATACAGTTAGCTTAACTAATTACTGATCAGCAATAGTTGTGTCCAGTGAAGTGCGCTCAGCACCTCCCCCTGTCCTCGTAGTGAAGGTGACATCTTTGCAAAGTGTCTAAACTCTGAAAACTTTGAGCAGACAGCAATGTGGTGACTGAGTTCGTGGCTAGCTTGCTAACATTAGCTAACAAGACACAACATGTAAATAAGAGTTTCGGTGTTGGAAAGCATTTCATTTTGTAACTTTTGATGGAAGCTAGCAGTTTGTTTCCCCTTTGTTCTAAGATCGGACAAGTGAATCTTTGTATGAATGAAGCAAAACATTGGAATAATAATAGATTAAAAATATAATTACATTCCCCACGCCTTGATTTGCCCAGGAACAGCTGTTTTGGCTCCAGCTACACCCGGCACCGATACACTGCCGACACCTGCAAGAAAACAAATGTTATAACTAATGATTATTGTTAATACCCAAATATAAATCATAATGACTTAACACAAAGACCACAAGATAGTAATACTGTATCTGCTACCTGATCAGAATCAGAAAATGCTTTTTTGCCAAGTAAGTAACACTTACAAGGAATTTGCCTAGATAGATGCATAGATCATCATAAACATTATTATAAAATAAACAGAAACAAATGTATACAAAATAGCTGTTTAACATTAGAAAAAAGATGCAATCCTACTACTAACCAAGTTAACTGCTTCTATTACTTTCTTACATCTTTTGTTCTATGTATTGTGTAGTTTTTCTTTTCGTAACCTTTAGATACAAAGTGTTTGATTACTGCCGTGTATGGGTTAATGTGTGTTTGTGTGTTCAGCTTTCAGTTGTCTGCATGTCTCGCCTGTCAGCTGGAAGCCTGACGTTGAGTTTACAGCTACAATGTCTATTTACACGTCTTCACATTGATTCTCAATAGATAAACCTTGGTAGGACAGAAACAAAGATTAAGGAGATTACGGAGCAAGACAAGGTTACATTTGTTTTTTCTGATAATTAATCTTGCAATAAGTATTTTGTTTTTTAGCTCTATATTTTATCAGTTATGTTAGACGTGATCTTTCTTTAAATTGGTAGTGGACTTACAGGACAGAAGTTGGCGGGCCCCTGATGTCCGAGCAGTTGGATAGCTTCAGTAGTTCAATCAAATGTGTCGTCCCAACTTTAATCTTAAGTGTGACATGCAGGCCTGTTAAGTGAAAAAAAGAGGTGACTATCAGAATCTTTGCCAGAATTTTCAGCAACACAAATGTTTTTATGTGATGTCATATAACAATATGTAACATTAAACATCACAGATTTCTCAACTTCATTTTAGGATTCTTGTGACAGTGAAAGTCCTTGATCTTCAGGTTTTAAATTCACTGGATTGTTGTATTTATCACATGTCACTGACCTCCAGCAGGAAGTGTGCCTTTAGAAAGGATGCAGGTGCATTGTGGGAATTGTGGAGGAGGGCTGTCTCTGCGACAAAGCTCACTGGAACTTTCAGAGAACTGACAGGCGAAGTTAGACAGCACCTTCTGGCCCACAGTCAGATGTGTCTGGATGTTAAGTGTGATCTGAGAAAGAAAGAATGTGAGTGTTTACAGACGAAAAAAAACTGACAGTCACAACTGAACATAGTTAAAAGCCGGTATTAAATCTTTACCTGGCCTGTGCCGTCCTTTACAACTTTGTAGGAAACCATTTTCTGTTGAGAGTCGTCAGGAATGGATAACCAGTCGGAATCTTGGCAGTCATCTTCAAATGTGCAACTAGGAGGAGAAAATGAGGTTTTAACCAACTTCATAATTGTTTGAAGGTGTCACCTGCAGATGTTGTCCCTGACCTTTTTTTAGTGCCGCACCAGACGCAGTACGGGTCCTGTGCAGACCAACAGTCCTGCACATTTGTGTATGTGCTGCACTTTGACACAGGTACACGCATCATCTAGAACAAAACATAGCAACATGTGACATTGCGATAATGAAATGAATCGGAACCATTTAAAGTATTCATAAGCTGTGGTAATGTAACAAAGTACAAATATTTAGTTACTGTACTTAAGTAGAATTTTCACATATCTTTACTTTGTTATTTATATTTATGGAAACTTTTACTCCACTACATTTCCCCTCAACATTTTAGTTACTCATTATTTGTAACAACAACAGAAAAATCGTACGAAAATTCAGACTGTCAGACTTTGAATTGGATGTTGAAGGAGGTGTGAAAACCCTTAATATTATGCTTTACTATAAGGAAGCAAAAATAAAGTTCATAATCAAAGTTCTTACTTTAAAATCATTTAACATTTGTTGTCACATATAGCAAACATCGCTTCACTATCTGCTAGCTGCTTGTCCCCTGAACACACTGTAGAAAACATCTCCTCACTATCTGCTAGCTGCCTGTCCCCAGGACACACTGTAAAAAACATCTCCTCACTATCTGCTAGCTGCCTGCCGCCAGAACACACTGTAAAAAACATCTCACTATCTGCTAGCTGCCTGTCCCCAGAACACACTGTAAAAAACATCTCCTCACTATCTGCTAGCTGCCTGCCCCCAGAACACACTGTAAAAAACATCTCACTATCTGCTAGCTGCCTGCCCCCAGAAGACACTGTAAAAAACATCTCACTATCTGCTAGCTGCCTGTCCCCTGAACACACTGTAAAAAACATCTCCTCACTATCAGCTAGCTGCCTGCCCCCAGAACACACTGTAAAAAACATCTCACTATCTGCTAGCTGCCTGCCCCCAGAACACACTGTAAAAAACATCTCACTATCTGCTAGCTGCCTGTCCCCTGAACACACTGTAAAAACATGTCCTCACTATCTGCTAGCTGCCTGCCCCCAGAACACACTGTAAAAAACATCTCACTATCTGCTAGCTGCCTGTCCCCAGAACACACTGTAAAAAACATCTCCTCACTATCTGCTAGCTGCCTGTCCCCAGAACACACTGTAAAAAACATCTCCTCACTATCTGCTAGCTGTCTGTCCCCAGAACACACTGTAAAAAACATCTCCTCACTATCTGCTAGCTGTCTGTCCCCAGAACACACTGTAAAAAACATCTCCTCACTATCTGTCTGTCCCCAGAACACACTGTAAAAAACATCTCCTCACTATCTGCTAGCTGCCTGTCCCCAGAACACACTGTAAAAAACATCTCCTCACTATCAGCTAGCTGCCTGTCCCAAGAACACACTGTAAAAAAACGCGGTCTCTGTAGACAGCCCAGGGTCTACAAACGGCAACAAAAAACAAACTGTGCCCACCTGCACCACGAAGTATACACAAACAGTGTTGCAGCGTTCCAGCCAATAACCGACAAGGAGGAGTTTGAGGTGGGGATTGGGGGGGGTTAGTGCGCGGAAGCACAGAACGGAGGGGACAGTATGAGGAGGAGGGGGGGCAAGCTAGTCTTGTTTTGATGACCTTTGATACAGCAGAGATCAGATACTTTAAGACTTGTACTTAAGAAATATTCTAAAAAGGTGACTTTAACTTCTAATTACTAAGTACTTTATACTAATACTACTACTATACTCTATATAAGACTGGATATATGTACAATGGACCTACCTGGTTCTGAAGTGGCAGGTACACATGTTTAAGATCCACTTGATCCAGATGCATTTTGGGAAACACCTGGCGGTCGTCAGTGGCCCTGTAGAGCACCCTGGGACAGGTGGTGTGATGGTTCTTGTCCACAGCAAGCTGACAACAACAATGTAGCTTTGTTATGTTTCTGGTAGACTAAGCTGCTGTGCTGGTACAGAGCAAAGGTTATGGTTTAATGGGTGGATTAACAACTGTTATTGCGTGGAAGTTAGCCAACAACCACTAAACTAGAGAGAGAGAATATTCCTCTGGTCAAAAAAATGTTAGTGGGAACAAATAGGTTTTTTTAAATCAATGTTAAAAGGTCAGCGGGCTAACCAGCTGTGTGCTAGTACGGCTAATTTGAATTCAGAAGGTTGGCTTGCCTGACCACCTGGTAGGCTTCATAATATTGGCTCAGTTAGTCTTGCCTTGCCTCTTTTTCCACAGTAAGCTTCACTCAGTGTTATTCAGCCAGCAAAATGGATTATGTGGCTCTTTATATTAAGATTCAGCCTAACCCCAAATCATTTTTGCCTTTAAAGGATTTGTACATGGCATTCATAACATTAATATAGCAGCAAAGAACTATTTGCTATGTAAAGATATAGTGTAATAATGGTGTTCTGAGCAGAGAATAATACCACACTCCCTCTGTGTGTGTTTTAATCTGCCTTTCTCTGTTCTTTGCCAAGTGTAACGTTTGTGCATGTGGGTGTGACACTAGGTTGATATTTCATGAATTGGGGAACTAACTAAATTGAATTCAACCAACGGTATTATGTACCAGGAAATTAGACGTGTACAAACCAAATATTAAGAACATGATCTGCTGCTGCAATCAATGGCTGTGTTGACTGGGTAGAAGCAGAGTTGCATTTCCTGATGAGTCTGTGGTTCAGGCATCTTATACATGTCAAGCCACTTGTTAATGACCACCACCATTAAGGTTGCTGAGGAAAAGTAATCCATTAAGTCCTAATGGACCCGCTGTGTTGTCCTGTGACAACGCTACGAGCTGAAACCAGCAGAAAAAAAGTTTCTGTTGAGTTTTGGTCTTTTTGTCCACATCGTGTCACTTCCACTTCCGCATTTATCAGGTGGTTATGCAACTATAGTTGGTGCTGCACAGGCTAAATGTTTAAGCAGAAATGTCATGGTCTTCAGCCTCAGACTCACTCAGTGTACGTCCTGCAGTTTTTCAGGTTCTGTCATGCTTCACATCCCCCTCCTGTGAGTTTACCTCCTCTGGAGATCACCTGACCACTCACCCGTCTGCCCAGCTGAACCTCATTTCCTCAGTCAGTCTCATTGTTTACGCAGAGCAGCTATCTTTTAGTTTTCCTAATGCCTACATTGCCATGCAGCTGTAGATCTGTGAGTTTGACTGGCATCTAGCCTCGGTGCCTACCCTCTGGCCTCAGACTATCCATGGATCTGTTAGCCTGTTCTGACTGCCCACCTGTTGACTTCAACTTTTCTTACCATCTCAAAGTGGCTGCATGTGGGCCATGCTTCTGGTGAACTGTGACAGGAAATAAATCTTACTCTCAATGTTAAGAAGGAAAGGGTTGAGGCTGAGAGTGTATCGTCAGAGAACCTACAATCCAACCTCATGATTTATCACATCAGATTTGATTTCATTATGACAATGGGCAGATGTTAGAGAGTAATATACTAACCGTGATAATAATTATAATAATTATTTAATTATTGATAATGATTGCATTATGTTAATTTAGGTTTCTTGTTGAAGTATTATACTTGTGTATTATTCAAGATCATTTAGGTCCTTGCTGGTGAGCTGCGAGCTCCATTCCTGCTGTTGTGTTTTTGTTAGGTTGCCCCCCTCCCTGTCTTTTCTCTCTGTGTATTTTTTATTTGGTCCTGGGCCGCATTCCTATGTCCCAGTGTATTGTTTGTTAATTGTTATTACAATAAATAAATATTTGTTAAAAAAATTAAAAAAGAAGATAATTGAGGTCCTATATTGTGAAAATGGGACCTAAATGATTAGGCAGGTCGAGATGCTTATATAAAAAAAATAAGCATTTTTTGGTAAAAACAAATAATGCTAATTAGTACTTATGATACTTAACCACACCCAGTCAAAAGGCGAGTGGTCTGCACTTTCTGCATCATTTTATCTCCAAGCCATAAACGGTCTTTCCTTATGTGTAACATTTGCCAGTGAGTAAATAGCAAAGCCATTCTTCACTGTTAGGCCTCAGCTGCAGAGCTGGGAGAAATACACTTAGGGGTTTTAAGAACTCTTGTGAAAGTAAACCCGGCATGAAAGCGCCTATTGTGTCTGGCGGAGGGCCACTGTGGTAGTGTTCTCAGACTTCTGCTCAATACTATAATCATGTTAGTAAGCATGTACAATGTAGAATATTGACTCTCATATCAAGAAGATAAACTGAGGATGAGTTGATGGAAAAATGAAGGAAAAAAGAAGAGGATGACAGGAAGCTGACATTTTTTACGTCTTCTGCACAAAATCACATTATAGTTCCAATTTAAGTTGTAATGGAAGCATGTTGGAGCATATTCCTTCCTATACAGCATCTTCCTTGTATCAATTTAATAAACACTTTTGATCAGGAAACATATGCAATAGGTTTTCATGACTTTGAGTTAATGTATTGATACTAGTTAATCGAACATAAATAGAAATCTGTTGGTTCATGCCATTACCTGTGTTGTTGAAGTACTGATTATTTCAATAATCCATGTCGTATGATGCATCATTATTTATACACACCTTAATGAGCTGCCCATCTCCTGTCCCAATGAAGAAAACCATCCAGGACTTCTGTCTCACTGCCAGCACAGAGGTCATGGAGTTCTGCCTGAAGAGCACCGCCCTGGGCTTCAGAGTCTTTGGCTGAGAGATAAAACCACATTGATTTTCACATTTGAATCAAACAGATATTTATGGATTTCTGAAGAGTAGATCTTTGAAGTATTGATGATACTTCAATTAACTGAATTGCCGTGTACTCACGGGGAGTCATGTAAATACCTTTATTCATCCTTTCACTGTGCCTTTGAATGTGATGTGCAACAGGGAACTGCTGGCATATGTATTACATAGTGTCAACTAAACAATCATAATTAATGTGGGTACACATCCCAGTCAATATTATTGTTGTAGTCTATCATGCCCAGTGTACACCCAGCTACTTTGCTTCCCATAAATAATGTTTCTCGTTTTAATTAGAAACAATTAAAGAAAATGAAATCAATTACTTTAATAATGCTAAACAAACATACTTTGTTATAACTGTTATCCTCGTATAGAGGCCAACAACTCACCATCATTGGATCTAGTGAGCTATACCTTTCTTGTTCACAGCTTACAATACCTTATTAAGGATACATATGGCTAACTAATATAACATATAATAGTAATTAATATTTATCTATGGAGGTGGCCTGAATGTGCAGTGACAGTAAGCGACATTTTCATTATTTTGACCTCTCACCTTCTAAAGAAATAAAACTTATATAAACTTATAAACTAATACAGTTCTGCGCTGATTGTGTAAGCGGTCAAGTCAACAAAACACCAAAAGTCCTTCCTCAATAATGGTGTCATCAGCAAACATGATTGTACTTTGAAAACAACTTTTTTTTTGTCATTGTGGAAATGCTAAAGATTTAGAAAATGTTCCTGGGGAACGACGTTAACAATGTGATAAAGTACTTCTGTAAGTCCCAAATTCTTTTAAATTGAGACAGGTTTTCTAGCATTATTTTTCTAACTTCTTAGAACTTTGCTTATTCATTTCCCTCTTAAAGCACTTTTAAAACTGTCATTAGAATATTAAACAGATTATAATTAATAATTATAATTATTATTAGTATTATGTGTAGGCTTAGTATAATGTCTTTATGATCGTTACAGAAATGGAAATACTGAATCATAACATTGGATGTTCCCACATTGTGAAATACTTTCTCAGTGCTTAAATTAGCCCATTTAAGGTGTTTCAAGTTTTTTAACTTTTGAAACCAAAGATAAATAAGATAAAGTGGTCTGACTTTCTGTTGATGCAGAAGGCAGATGTGGATTAAACTACAATAAAAGTTGGAAACAATAGCCATTCACTCAAAATCTATTTAATTTAAAACAGAACGACCCACCAGCGGTCTTTGCTTTTCTGTGCAGCCACTGCAGAAGTCTGGATCTGCATCAGCGAGTCCGGTGAGATCAGGGCTGATGTCAAACAGTACCAGCTCTGTGTCGGTGTGTCCTCCGTCCACACTGAACACGCCGCTCCAGAGCACCGCCGGCCCGCCCGGGACCACAGAGGAGGCGAGGAGTCTGCTGCCTCTACCCCCATCAGAGATGCTGAGGGTCGCGCCCCGCAGCGACCTGAGAGTCTCCACTTTGTTTCTTTTGCCCTCGAGCCAAATGAGACGGACTCTGTTGCTTGTGTCACTTGAGGGCAGGTTAGAGAAAAGATAAATGGTTAAATTGCTCTGAAATCCATCCACAAACTCCGCACTGCCTGTAGGATAACGTTTGATCGTAACGCGAGAATTCTTGCCAATATCGGAAAATATATCCCCGTGTTGCTTCTGATCTGTATTAATAAGTTGCACCGCTTCTGATTCTAAGGAGCAGCTGCTCTTTGTGGATTTGTCTTCGTACAGCTGTGGGGCACTCAGGATGTAAGTCTCGGTAGTTGTCTCCTCCACATTCACCAGGAAGCCGATGGATGCGCTGCTGCGCCTTGAGGATCCCACCTGGACGTGCTCCACATACTGCACATTAGAAATGTTGTTGAGGTCCAGCACCTCACAGTAACCGCACTCGATCACACCGCAGCTGATCAGAGTTTCATTCTCAACAAAAGGCAATAACAAGTTGACGCTGAAAGTCGCGTTCCGCTCCTCTGTCTCCGAAACCCGGGAAAACTGCGCATCGCCCTTCTCATACACACCCTTCAGGATTCCTCTCTGAGTCAGACTCTGGACCAGAGTCAGGTCGTGGCTCAGCTGGTACAGCGTCTCCGCTGTAGCGATGTAAACCGAGTTGATGGCCACAGCGAGGTGGCGGATGTCTCCATCGAAAGTGAAGGCTCCATTCTCCTCCAGGCACCGAGCCGGTTCTCCCCAGAGAATGAACAACAGAGCCGGCAGCAGGATCATGGTCTTGCAGTGGTGACAACAAAATGCTCACACACAGACGGCCTTCATGGCACTCTGCTCTCCTCCACAGTGCCACTGGTGTCATGCGTAAAAACGCAGCGCGCGTCTGTTGAAAAGAGAAGTGCTGAAAGTGGGAGGGAGCGCGCGCCTAGTGAAACCGAAAACTGTTTCAAACAGCTGTATTTGTCCGACTTGTACCACGTTTTCAAACCAAGTCTATACAGTTTTATTCCAACTACAGAACCCGTGTGTGCAGTGATGGGAGTTCCGGACTGCCTCCAGCTGACAAGCGGTTGATTAATACACTTTCATCACATGACATCTACCTCAAGAACCAAAAGCCGGGGAAATACACCAACTCTTAACCAAGCAACAGGGAGTTCTGATTGGGCCGTTCTGTTATAAATCCGTATATGAGTACGGTCCCTAACCGTAATGTAGGGCTACAGATGGCACATTTGATTCTCAGCATCTACTTATCATCCCGCGTTTAGCAGAGTGACAGCAGGCTACAGTATGACTGAGTGTCGGTTACACAGAATTATCATTATCTGCATGATGAAACTATACCGCAAAGATTATATCCAGTGTCTTCTGGGTGAGGGGGACATCTAGTGTCAGCTTTGTGAAGTTCTTTCAGTTGAATATCATTGAACAGTTGAAAGAAAATATAGATGTGACACTATTGTTGGAATCATTGCTATACTGACTGTAACAACCAGACAGATGGGATGTTTTGTTTACTACATATATATGAGACTGTCCTACATCACAAAAAGGTGACAAAAAGAATGGACTTGCTTTTGCACATAAAAAAAAAAAAACGGGAAATTCGTCATATCAGTGAGCACCGTTTTTTTCTTAACTAACACCCTTAACTTACGTTTTTGAATGTGTCTTCCTGTTATCTGGCTGCTTGAAGATGGTTGGTAAATGATCTTGCATGCAGGCGTGGATTTTCCAGTTAAAAAGGGTAAGAAAAAGTTTTGATAATGCCTCAAATGTAGGCTAAATATTGTTTTACAATTGTGTTGCTACCGTTTAGCTCTAACTTAGGGGGATTGATCCCACGTGGGTCGCTAATGCCAGAGTCACTCTCTGATTGGCCACAGACAGCATGTGACAGTGTTTTGTCTTCTGTGGAGGGTTTTTTCCCCCTCACTAATTGTTGGCAGATAAACTTAATTAAATTATGTGTTTCTCATATTTGTGGCCGGTCTGGATACTTTTTTGGTAACGCTTTAGATTACAGCCTGCTACGTAGGCTACCAATACTAATATGATAGGTACTGGGGACAAGATATGAAGGTATGGAATAAGGGGGTAACAATTGATTCTTACAAAAAACCTACGGCTTACTGTAGTTTTTTTACCTACTGGGTACTTATACTGTAGTTATTTTTTAACTAATACAAGGTAGCCTACCTAAACTGTAGTTTATGTAGCTATTTTAGGTATTTTTTTTACTAGGTACCTTTTCCTATACTAGCCTAGCCTAGTGTACTATAGCCTACTGTAGCCTAATTATTTTTACCTGCTGGGTAGCCTACTGTAGTCTAATTATTTTTACCTGCTGGGTAGGCTACTGTAGCCTAATTATTTTTACCTGCTGGGTAGGCTACTGTAGTCTAATTATTTTTACCTGCTGGGTAGGCTACTGTAGTCTAATTATTTTTACCTGCTGGGTAGGCTACTGTAGCCTAATTATTTTTACCTGCTGGGTAGGCTACTGTAGTCTAATTATTTTTACCTGGGTACCCATACTGTAGTTATTTTTTTAACTTATTGGGTACCTATTCTAATATTACAGGGTTAATGTACTGAGCAATATTCTGGACATTTAGAAGGAATTTAGAGATAAATTATACTGTAAGCCCTAGTTATGATGGTGGCTTGCTGCTAGCTCGCTGGGGGCTAACGCTAATTAGCTCTATGTCCTGGGGTTGTTGTCAGCTGTCACCCCAATTGAAGTCTCTTTGCCCGGGGAGGTGAGGCAGACCGACCGGGTGTGCTTGCTGGCTCAATTAGCATTCAGTTAGACCATCTATACAGCTCGTCACTCCCCAATGTAAGTCGAGTGCAGATTTGAGTAGCGCATGCTCTTTATTTTTTATGTGCACATTTTACAAACATGTTATACAATTAAACAATTTGGCATCATACATAAATTAAAAAAAAAAGTAGTTAATTTCCATCCAGGGAACATTGTTATTTGGTGAAAAAAAAAAAAAATAGTGTGTATACACATATATACATACATATACATACACATATACACATACATATATATTTACCCTGTCTCTCCTAGTTAGTCATGCTCTCCTAGTTAGTTATGCTCTCCCAGTTATGCTGTAATAGTTTTAGATTGCTGGGGACTTCCTTTGACACACTGAGCTCCTCTCTCCTCTATCTTTTTATCTTTCTATCTTTCCATTTGTGTGCATCCATGTCCCAGAAATGCTTGTTACTAACCTAGCTCTGGGGAGTCATTCCCCGGAGTCCTTATGTTCTTTTCCCCCCAGCATGTTCCCTCGGATCAGGGAGGCTCCAATATCATGGTAGCAGCTGTCGCCATGGTCCCGCTACACGTCCTGCGATGCCGTGTTCATCCTGCTACGTCCTGCTGTGCCCTGCTACGTCCTGCTGTGCCTTGTAATGCCACACAATTCCCTGCTAAGCCATGAACTACTACAAAGAACTACTACAAACTTATCTTTTCTGTGGCTGTTATTGCCACTCTTCATTCTAACCCCAACCGGTCGTCAGACACCGCCCACCAAGAGCCTGGGTCTGTCCGAGGTTTCTGCCTAAAAGGGAGTTTTTCCTCGCTACTGTCGCACTGTTGCTTGCTCTGGAGGGAACTACTAGAACTGTTGGGTCCTTGTAAATTCTGGAGTGTAGTCTAAACCTACTCTATCTGGTCTAGACCTACTCTATCTGGTCTAGACCTACTCTATCTGTAAAGTGTCTTGAGATAACTCTTGTTATGAATTGATACTATAAATAAAATTGAATTGAATATATACATATACATATATACATATACACATATACATATACAGTGGGGGAAATAAGTATTTGATCCCTTGCTGATTTTGCAGCAAGGGATCACAAAGAATGCAACAATCTATAATTTTAACCATATGTACATTCTAACAGTGAAAGACAGAATCCCAAAGAAAATTCCAGAAAATCACATCATATGAATTTATTAAAATTGATAACCATCTGATGAGGAAAAACAAGTATTTGACCCCCTGGACAAACAGCATGTTAATATTTTGTAGAAAAGCCATTATTGGCCAGCACAGATGTCAAACGGTTTTTATAGTTGGTGACAAGGTTTGTGCACATTTCGGCAGGGATGTTGGCCCACTCCTCCCTGCAGACAGCCTCCAAATCATTCAGGTTCCGAGGTTGTCGCCTGGCAACTCGAATTTTAAGCTCCCTCCAAAGATTTTCAATTGGATTCAGGTCTGGAGACTGGCTAGGCCACTCCAGAACCTTGATGTGCTTCTTCTTCAGCCACTCTTTTGTTGCTTTGGCGGTGTGCTTAGGGTCGTTGTCGTGCTGAAACACCCATCCTCGACCCATCTTCAGCTCTCTCACTGAGAGAAGGAGATGTTGGTCCAGAATTCCACGATACATGGCCCCGTCCATCCTCCCCTCAATACGATAGAGTTGTCCCGTCCCCTTGGCTGAAAAGCACCCCCAAAGCATGATGTTGCCACCACCATGCTTGACGGTGGGGATGGTGTTCTTTGGGTTGTACTCGGTGTTCTTTGCCCTCCAAACACGACGAGTTGAGTTGAGGCCAAAAAGTTCTATTTTGGTCTCATCTGACCACATCACCTACTTCCAGGCCTCTTCTGAGTCGTCCAGGTGGTGAATGGCGAACTTCATGCGGGCCTGTACATGTTTCTTCTTGAGCAGGGGGACCTTGCGTGCGCTGCAGGATTTCAATCCATGACGGCGTAGTGTGTTACCAACCGTTTCTTTTGTAACTGTGGTCCCAGCTGCCTTCAGTTGATTCATCAGTTCCCCCCTTGTGGTTTTGGGATGATTCCTCACCGTTCGCATGATCAGGGACACCCCACGAGGCGAGATCTTGTGTGGAGGCCCAGACCGAGGAGGTTGGCGGTGGTGTGGTGCTTCTTCCATTTCCTGATAACTGCACCGACAGTTGATCTTTTCTCTCCAAGTTGCTTTCTGATTCTCTTGTAGCCCATCCCAGCCTTGTGCAGATCTACAATCTTGTCCCTGATGTCCGTAGAAAGCTCTTTGGTCTTGCCCATGGTGGTGATGTTGGATGCTGGTTGTTTGGGTGTTGACAGGTGTCTTTTATACAGGTAACGAGGTGAGGCAGGTGTATTTGATGTAGATAATTGGTTGGGATTGGGGCTGTGTCTTAAAGAAAGACTAACTGGCTTGTAGGAGCCAGAATACTTGCTGTTTGGTAGGGGGTCATATACTTGTTTTTCCTCATCAGATGGTTATCAATTTTTATAAATTCATATGATGTGATTTTCTGGAATTTTCTTTGGGATTCTGTCTTTCACTGATAGAATGTACATATGATTAAAATTATAGATCGTTGCATTCTTTGTAAGTGGGCAAACCTACAAAATCAGCAAGGGGTCAAATACTTATTTCCCCCACTGTACACATATATATACTATATAATCATAACTCCTTAAAAGAATCTGAAGTAGATCAGCTATATTGATAGTTTTCTAATTATTAATAATTTGGATAGACTCAAAAAAGTTTAGAAAATTCTTAAGTGAGTAAAAGCTGGCCGAGATTTAGCAAATGTTGCTTTGTGGAAATGAAATTTCCCTTGTAGAATTAGTAGGTTGACAATCCCATGTATTGTTTTGTTTTTGTTATTGTAATTAAGAATAACATATTTTGCTTCCAATTTATTTGGTGATTTTTTTCCAGAACTCCACAGAAAACCAACACTCCCAGTATAGATGTATAATAGTTTAAATCTTAAAACAAATTTGTTAGTAGGCCAACTATTGTGCAGTATTTTGAATAGTAAATCTTTCAATATTGGGTATTGGGGATTACAAATTTGTATGGCAGAATCCAAGTTATTCCCAGTGAATGTTAGAATATAAAGAGTTCCAAACACATTTCCCCGTGGAGTGACTTTCCTTTTGGTGTAGAAGTAATTCCTTATGTTTATTTGTACATTTATGACTTTTAATATTTATTCCATCAACAAAGAGAGTCAGATCCAATTCTTGTCTCTCAGACTGACATTTCATTAGTTGAAGAATTCCACTGTAGAGCATTTATTACCATTGGGTATTCTTTGTGGGTGACTGGAAAGATTTTAGATCTAAGAAATTGCTCATAATTAAGAAGTTGAGCTTCATTTTTTAAGTCTGCAAGAAAACTAATATTTCTATCAACACAATGTTGTAGATATAAAGACTTCCTCTTTCTGGTTATGAATTCATTGTTCCATATAATAGTTCTGTGAGGAGAAAAATTATGCATAAAGCATAATTTTGCAGCGTTTAGCACCTGCTGATGAAATTTAGATAACTTTTGCGTAACTTAATTTCATTATAACTGCATTGTAATACAAATTGGAGGCCTCTAATTTTTCCAAAAATGGACTGTGGACTGAAGCACCAAAGGGATTCTGGGTCTTTTAAACATTCTTTTATCCATTCAATTCTAAAAAGTATTGTTTACGTCCATAAAGTCTAATATCTCCATGTCACCGGCATCCTCCGCCGGCTGCTAAAATCTTCCTTTTTTGGCATTGGTTTTTCCAAATAAAATTAATTAAAATTTCATTTATTTCTGTACAGAGGGATTGATGGATAACCAGAAATTGGGTTAGGGTAAATAAATCTAGAGATACCGTCCGCTTTACTTGGAAGAACTTTACCTAACATGGACAGATCTCTCTGAAGCCACATATTAAATATATTTTTAGTTTTTTGTATTTTGGGCTTAAAATTCTTTTCTTGTCGTTCCTTTAGATCTTTAGAGATATGAATTCCAAGGTATTTAATACTATTTTGCACTGGTATGTCACACATAAGCGTTTCATCAGTGTTATACAGACATTTCACATTTTGAAACGTTCAGTCTTAAACCTGATGCCAGCGAGAAGGAATGTATTTCTTGATTAAGTTTTCAATTTGTTGTTTATCCTTTAAAAAGAGCTAGTTGAGAAATTTTGATCTCTTTCAAAAATCCTTAATCCTTGTAAATTATTACAGTGTAAAATATGTATTGAGAGCATTTCAACAACAATGAGAAATAGAAATGGAGAACAAGGGCATCCTTGGCGGACTGATCTATAAACTGAAAAGCTTTGGGTGGTATTTGGATATAGCATGACACTATTGATGTTTTAATAAAGCATTTTAACACCAGAGATAACATTTTCACCAAAACCAAAAGTTTGAAGTGACCTAAATAAGAATTGATGCGCTACTGTGTCAAATGCCTTATAAAACTCCAGCGATAATATCACAGCACCAGATTCTACATATTCAGAGTAATCTATTAGATCAAGAATAAGCTTAATGTTACCGGTTATATGCCGATTAGCCAAAAAAACAGTTTCAGTTTAATTTATAAATTTGGCTCAAGCTTTTTTTTTTTTTTTTTTAAACGTCTGGCAAAAATGAATGAAAGTATTTTATAATCTCCATTTAGCAACGTTATAGGTCTCCAGTTTTCTAACAGACCGGCTCTGGTCCAATGCAGATGCGAGTTGCGCATGCTCAGATTTAAACAGTTTAAATGGAATAATGTGTCATAGCCTACTAAAATTTGTGAAATCCATGAAATAATAAACTTTTCTCATTCCAAACAATAACAGAAGCTGGACAAACAGAGTCTTTCAACGCTTCAGATGTAAAGTTATTTGCTGTCAAAGTGACGCCAAAATGAATGACCATCACTGGAATGCTAACGGTAGGAGATTGCCTGTTAGCCTTAGAAACTCCCAGTAGGAGGTACGCTTTCTGGATGCTTGGTTACCCCCTTGGTTTTGACGGGAGTTAGCAAGTGCCAAAATAAGAAAAAATGAGGATCTTTAGTACAACAGGGACTAAATACACACAGTCTTAAGAAAAGAGAGAACAAACAAAAAAAACAACTGATTATTAGTATGCTGGACTGTGCCAAAGGTCATCTAACGTTACATCACTCTCAAGTCTCAAGTAAATATGAAGTTATAGCCAGTAGTTAAAAAAAGGTTATGTACCTGGCTGTTTCTTGGCTGGTCGCAGTGACTTCCTGGAGTCTTGTCATCACCTCAAGGTTGCAATGGAAGACAGTTAAGTCACATTAAATCCGTTTCCCCAAATCAGTTGGTTTTCAATCAAATTCAGAATGTATATTGTTGAGTATTAAAAAGTTAAAATGTATGAAGGAGCAAGGTTAAAAATGATGCATACCTCTGTCCCCCATTTTCCCCTCATTACCACTGACTGTAAAGAATTGATGAGGTCAATTCTGGCATTTACCATATGGAAAGGAACTTTCCTGTTACACACCTGGAGGAGGCCGCTTGTCTCCTACCCCCTAGAGTTTTAGTCTAGGCTAGGACAATACAATGTTGATTCAACTGTATTGATGTTAGAATTTCACATTTACACGACAGAGCCTTTTGTTCTGTCACCGAAAACCACTCCCAAAGGGACAGAGTTTAACGGCATGTTTACTCTTATTGGACAACGAAGATGCAATCGGCATGTTGTCATGACAACAACGGACCAATGAGAATGGATTTGAATGCACCAGGTGAAAAGGAACAGCCCCCAGGTGCACGGCATAAATGAGTGCGATTTATGGATATTCGGGGCTGCATTCACGTGACTCCGTCAGGGGAAGCGTGGATCAGTCCGCTGTCAGCTGCAGTGTTATCATGTTTCATGTTGTCCTTGTCTTTGTTATTGTGTTTGTTTTTGTCTCATCATCCTCATCATTCTGTTGCATTAAACCTTTTTCTTAATTCGACCCCCGAGCCTCCTTCCTCAGAGATCCAACAGAACACGACGTTAGTCTGAAAATTTCTAACAATATTAATGTTTGGAGTAAGTTTCCAAGTTTCTCAACTTTTCAATTCAAATATTCAACTAATTATTTTAAGGTAAAACCCGGAAATTACGATAACATTTAAGTAAAAAAAAACAAAAACACACACACACACACAGGTACAATTTAAAACATAACTGAGAATGGAAATATGATTAACAGAGAAATGAAATACGGGGACTTTGTTGACTAGACTGTGGAGGTTTAAGAAGCTGACCATTTTAATGCAATGTCCCCAGTTTGAGTCTCTCTAATACACTCAATACCTACAATATACAATACAATAAAAAATGCTAAAGTATCCTTTAATTACCCAAGTAAACATCCCTAAACCCTTGTTGCTGTGCCAGGACACACATTTAAGTTATTGTGGCCAAGATACAACTACACCTGAGTTAAATATTTAAAGGGGTTATAAGATACTGTAAATGCCAAATACTAAAGAATGCTGGATGCCCTCTTACACTCCCCGTATAGTTGCATCATTTTGAGATTGCTTCCCTCTACATCATTTTGGGAACAAAGATTGAACTTTAAACCGGAAGAATAAAAAGTTCACAAGGTTTGGCGTAATGGTCCCAGCTTGTTCTTTTTAGGAGAGAGCTTCCTTTGCCATAGACAGATAGTCACCAATACTGAAAGACAAACACAATTACAGTTTTATTATTTTTAACAGTTAAACTTTTTTCCTCTTCTGATTTAAATTTCAGACAAATGGCATTTAATCTATAAAATGGCTACAAAAACGGAAATATCTGATGCCCTTGTTTTGACAACTCTTAACTGCAAACTTCCTGCCTCAGCCAGTTGGTTTTACTTGCAGAAACAGACTCTCCTCACACTGCTTCCTGTTATTAGGTAAAGACTATTTCTACTCATACACTCATACACTACACATTTCAGTAAGGGTCAGTCAGTTTGTTGTTTTTTTACCACTTAGGGGTGCCTAGAGTCTATTGAGTGGTAGAAAGAGGTAGAAAACCAGCATTGACCAAACACAATAATCATCAGAAATTGTTACAATAAATGGTTACACTTTACTTGAAGGTATCTACATAAGAGTGACTTGACAGTTTGTGACATGAACGTGTCATAAACATTATCAAGTCATAAAAGTTTATAAAATAACGCTTCTTTGGTTATGGTTAGGGTTCATGGGTTCATGACAGTGTCATGCCACTCTTATGTAAGATACCTTCAAGTAAAGTGTTACCCAATAATTCAAGATGAGTTTTTCACATAGAAAGCCAGAGTTGAACTGATGCAATAAATGCAGCCTTCATCATTTATTTACCACAGTATAAATCACTTTATCAGTCAAGCCTACTTAGTGTACTTACCTGCAATAATACAGGGTATCAGCAGAAAGCGCAATATCGTAAGGACCCGATGTACTAAAGATGGAGGTCCAAGTGTTACTATCTTGTCACCATACCTTATCTGGAAAACAAGATACAGCTATTAGAAAAGGAATTTTAAACTGGTACTGATATTCACTGTGTGTATAATTACCACTTTGAGCCATTGCAAGGAAACTAATATACTTCTGAGGACTTTAAAGTTAAAGTTTAAAGTTTCTGTATAATGTAAATTTGAATGAAATATTTACTTTTAGGTGCTGAAACGTAGCATCAGGTGTCTTCTTAATCTCACAGATGAAAAAGTCTGTCTCATTACTGGTTTCTTTGGCTTCCATGATGCAAGGGTGTTGTTTTTCTTCCTCAACGCCCCACACCTCAAATTCTGCTATGGTCATCTCCAGTTTGTCTGCCTTTTTCTAAAATAACAACCGAAACAAACACTGTCCTTTTATGTTTTCATGACCTATATTTGTGCATGTGTGCTAAAAACATGTATTACCTGTATGGTGATGCGCACACTGTCCCCTATCCATGTGGATGTAAAGCTAGTGAACTCGGGCTCTGGATAGTAGGTCATTGTTGGCAGGCAGGCCAAGGTTTCATTGGCTACTTTCAGAAACACAGTGCTAGTAGAAATCGCCTTTTCAGCTGCAGGTGTGTCATAGGTGAGACTCTGCAATGAATTAAAAAAAGAACTGTTTGTGTAATATATTTCTGTATATGGCATAACATGACATGGTGAAGATGGTGTTATGATAAACTAAGCATGTTATATGGCATGACAATTATACAGCATAATACAATATAACACTGGTTGATGTAAAACAACATATGCTAATACAACATAAGACATATGCCAAATAAGATCAAAATATGAATGATGTAACATACTGCAGCATAACAAAAAGGAATTATAGCATGATGTGACAGGTAACAAGAGAGCTTTTTATATGACTTGATTCACTCTGCAAAGTTTTGCATGTGTATTGCAGCTTGTGACAACAATGTAATGTATTAAACTTAATGTAGTGTTACATGACATAATGCTAGAAGAGTACATGTGATGTACCATAATATACTATAATTTGGCATTCTTGCATAATGTACTGTAATGCAGCATGATATGATTTAACATTACATAATTAATATAAAGACAAATATACACATCGTCTGTATATGACCAACCTGATTGTTCCTGTTTCTGGGAGCTCTGACTTCCTGTGGGGCGTGGCTGTGCATGACCCCTTCCACAAACTCCAGGTGGGATCCCATGAGTGTGATCTTTCTCTTCCCACTTCAGGATAAAGAGCAGCAGCCAATCCGAAATTGACTAATTTAATACAGATTCAATACTAAAGAAAGGTTTTTTTCTTTTTTTTACTATGACAGCCTATGATGGTAAAAACATGTGTGACTACCACCTTTATATAAGGGTTACCTACATATGAGAATTTAAGTTTAAATCTGTCATTGTGGTCCCTGGATGCTTCAGTGTTCACTATACAATATACATACAGTGGGGGAAATAAGTATTTGATCCCTTGCTGATTTTTCAGGTTTGTCCACTTACAAAGAATGCAACGATCTATAATTTTAATCATATGTACATTCTAACAGTGAAAGACAGAATCCCAAAGAAAATTCTAGAAAATCACATCATATTAATTTATTAAAATTGATAACCATCTGATGAGGAAAAACAGTAAAAAAGTATTTGTCCCCCTGGAAAAACAGCATGTTAATATTTTGCAGAAAAGCCATTATTGGCCAGCACAGATGTCAAATGGTTTTTATAGTTGGTGACAAGGTTTGTGCACATTTCGGCAGGGATGTTGGCCCACTCCTCCCTGCAGACAGCCTCCAAATCATTCAGGTTCCGAGGTTGTCGCCTGGCAACTCGAATTTTAAGCTCCCTCCAAAGATTTTCAATTGGATTCAGGTCTGGAGACTGGCTAGGCCACTCCAGAACCTTGATGTGCTTCTTCTTCAGCCACTCTTTTGTTGCTTTGGCGGTGTGCTTAGGGTCGTTGTCGTGCTGAAACACCCATCCTCGACCCATCTTCAGCTCTCTCACTGAGGGAAGGAGATGTTGGTCCAGAATTCCACGATACATGGCCCCGTCCATCCTCCCTCAATACGATGGAGTTGTCCCGTCCCCTTGGCTGAAAAGCACCCCCAAAGCATGATGTTGCCACCACCATGCTTGACGGTGGGGATGGTGTTCTTTGGGTTGTACTCGGTGTTCTTTGCCCTCCAAACACGACGAGTTGAGTTGAGGCCAAAACGTTCTATTTTGGTCTCATCTGACCACATCACCTTCTTCCAGGCCTCTTCTGAGTCGTCCAGGTGGTGAATGGCGAACTTCATGCGGGCCTGTACATGTTTCTTCTTGAGCAGGGGGACCTTACGTGCGCTGCAGGATTTCAATCCATGACGGCGTAGTGTGTTACCAACCGTTTCTTTTGTAACTGTGGTCCCAGCTGCCTTCAGTTGATTCATCAGTTCCCCCCTTGTGGTTTTGGGATGATTCCTCACCGGGATACCCCACGAGGCGAGATCTTGTGTGGAGGCCCAGACCGAGGGAGGTTGGCGGTGGTGTGGTGCTTCTTCCATTTCCTGATAACTGCACCGACAGTTGATCTTTTCTCTCCAAGTTGCTTTCCGATTCTCTTGTAGCCCATCCCAGCCTTGTGCAGATCTACAATCTTGTCCCTGATGTCCGTAGAAAGCTCTTTGGTCTTGCCCATGGTGGTGATGTTGGATGCTGGTTGTTTGGGTGTTGACAGGTGTCTTTTATACAGGTAACGAGGTGAGGCAGGTGTATTTGATGTAGATAATTGGTTGGGATTGGGGCTGTGTCTTAAAGAAAGACTAACTGGCTTGTAGGAGCCAAAATACTTGCTGTTTGGTAGGGGGTCATATACTTGTTTTTCCTCATCAGATGGTTATCAATTTTTATAAATTCATATGATGTGATTTTCTGGAATTTTCTTTGGGATTCTGTCTTTCACTGATAGAATGTACATATGATTAAAATTATAGATCGTTGCATTCTTTGTAAGTAGGCAAACCTGCAAAATCAGCAAGGGGTCAAATACTTATTTCCCCCACTGTACATACATACAATATGATTGGACAAAAACATGCTGTCAACGTAAAAGATCAACATTAAAAAGATGTGTAGCTAACAGAGGAAAGGTTGGAATGTGTTGGAACATTAAGATCATCACTCAAATGTTGAGATATTGTTCCTTGGACCAAATTGTTCGATTGGTGAAAAGACAAACCAATTGGCATTCCAAACTAATACAGACTTCCGACTACCACAGCACCCTAGTTCCTTCAAGAATTTGCATCACAACCATCAGAACAATGAAGAGAGTGTTATGTTTGTTCAGGAAGAATTAATTTGTGTTAGTTTGGTAACACCTCAGCGCATGAGTAGTAAACCTCAGCACTCTTGTGCTAATAGCGTTAATGTTTTTACACTCCTCCACCCAGCACTCAGTAAACTTTTTATATTTAGGATAATGTGAGAAAAAAAGTTTTTGCAATAAATAGTTCTTGTTAAAAAGTACATTGTGTAACATTTTGAGTTAATTCTTAGCAAAAAAACGTTCTTTCACAAACGTGCTCATTCATGCGTAATTACTTCCACCAACTAATTAAAGTGTTCTCATACGCGTAGAATCTGCCATTCAGAATCATTTAGAATACTCGTACGTATTCTGTAAGGGGGTAAGCTTCTCTCCGCAACGCGTAGCTCCTATGGTGCAATTTTGATGCTAACAAGCATCACCCGCCATTAGCATTCCATTGACTGCCATTCATTTCGACGTCGACTTTGACAGCAAATTACTTTACATCTAAAGCGTTTCAAGACATTTTGTCCATTGTTTATTTCTAAAGAAACACAACAACATAAAAGACTCCATTACCTTGTACCTCACGTCATGGCTCCGTAGGAGATGTTTTTGGAAAAATAGGCTAATAACAATTGTGTCATTACCACACGATTTACTGTCGCATTAGTAGAGAAACTACCGATCAGTACAGGAGAAGCTCGCAGGCAGTTTGGACTTACATCAGCTGTTTAGGTTTAATTACTAATGTTAACTAGAGTTTTAGTTAGCAATAGCCTATGTCTATGTGATCTCCTTACATATATCTACGCTCTCTGTCTCTGCAAGATTTGGAATGATTGAGATTTCTCTTGGCACAGTTACCAGAAGACTTACAACTTTCAGACAGGTTTCTCACGTCACATCTACGTCTTCAAGCTCAGTAGGGTTAGCCATCAACGGAAAAGTGCTTCTAATATCCTTCACTGGTCGCCGTCCAGAGCAACAGGATCTGTTGGTCCATTTCTTTAACTGTCTATGGAATTCTGCCATGTTGCGCTTCCATCTTTAAAATACGTTAGCCAAAGAGGGACATACCTCCGCGTTTTGCGCTTTCGATTTACACTCAGTGGCAGCGTGACGAATGCCAGGGAAGTGTGAAGATAACTCAGCGACTGCCGGCAGATTTAAAAGCCGGTTGCAGCTGGAGCATCACGCCTATTTCTCTAGGACATGTAACGGAGTCGCCAAGGAAATTAAAAATATAATTAAAACAACAACGCGACAGGCAAAGCAACAAGACCAAGTTTAATATTGGAGTGTTTTTTCCGAGATCAAAAGATTTTAAAAGGGACGCCAAAGTTGCTTTCTTCTCTAAAAGGTAATTCTGCCTATTTGTGTAAATTCAAAGTTTTATAGTTGCTTGGCTAACATGGCATGGATGTACATAACGCTAGAACGACGTCTAGGATACTTTTCCTCGCATCAATAATGAAAAAGGATTGTCTACCTTGTAACATAAACATAATCATGTGTCGTGATTTCCCTGGCAGACAACTCACATCATGCAGTTGTAACACAGAACAGCTGCAGCTAGAACAGCTGCAGCTAGAACAGCTGCAGCTACAACAGCTGTGTTGAAGCCATTACACTGATTTTGTTTTTCTTCACATGCATGTAATTTATAATCCTACAGATACCTATATTCAGATGATGCTGATTCCATTACTGTCTACTGTTGATTATGTTGACGCAATGATGATGATGATGAAGGTGGTGACGTCAGGGGGTGTTAACTCTATATTTAGACCTCACCTGAGCCAGGTGTGTGTGTGATAGAGAGCGGAAGGAAAAACTATTTTTCAACCGCATTTTGCGCGTTTTGTGAGACAAACGGTTCCTTTTTCTTTGTACAAAACAAGTTTATTTATGTTGTTGTGGTAGTTATGAAATAAAGAGACGGATCAATGTGACACTACGAACGAATGCGCGTTGATTTACTGACCGCTCCTACAATAAGTTGAAAAATAGTTCATCTGAACGCGAGACGAAATGCCAGTCAACGTGGTAATGAATGGATGAGACTGGACTCAGGGTCTTATTGGACTGATCTGGACTGCTGCCAGGATCTGATGTCTCCGGTACCGTGAGTAAACGAGCGGCAACGCTGTTCTCTGGACCTGGTTACGGTCAAACATTCAGAAGTGACAAATGAATGAAGTGTTTGATAAGCAGACAAATGAATCCATAAAACTGCCTCTAAACTACAAACTCACCAAACTACACACTACAAAGATAAAAGGATACGCTCACGGAAGGAAATAAAGTCATTTAAATAACTTAAACTGGCTGAAACGGACATACAGCACGGCTGTGCGCATGAAGGAATTTAAATAGATACAATATCGAAATATTAACGAATACTCATAAAAGTTGTTGGATGTACTTGGGGATAAATCTGTACAAACGAATATTAAAAGCTGAGAACGAAAACCCTAACAATGGCAGAAGGTAGTGAAGGTGGAGTCACGGACGCTGGGTTTACGGAGATGGACGCTGCGCAACAAAGGAAAGCGTTCAAATCACTCAGCGCGACCCGCAGAGGGAAACTTTCACACTGCACACGGAAAATGAATGAAATAAAAACACTGATGAAAGGGCGCTGATGTTGTCAGTATTAATGAAGGTACAAATGAATTCCTAAGACTGCAAAATGAATTTATGAGGTGTCATGAATCTATTCAAAAACTGCTGCCTGAGGATGTGAGAATGAATGAAACTTTGGACTGGTATGAGCCAAAAATGGCTGATTACCATGTTTTTCTAAATGAAGTGGAGCGATGGATAAAAACTCAGTCCGATCCACAAACTCTTGTGGAAGCTGGGGACAGTGTCTCACAGACTGGATCAAAGGACAGTGTCTCACAGACTGGATCAAAGAGCTCTAAAGGATCCAAATCATCATCCGTTGTTTCAGCACGCATGAAGGCTGCTGCAGACAAAGCTGCTCTGCAGGCCAGAGCTGAAGCTCTCAAAAGGAAACATGAATTGGAAATGGAGAAGCATCAGCTGGGTTTAAAAATGGAATCATTGGACTTGGAAGCAGATATTGCTGCAGCTGATGCTAGGCTAAAAGCTCTGGAGGAATTTGAGAGTGACGAAGCCTCAGGATTCGGAAAAGAAATGGAAGACCAAGTTAATGCATCTGATAAAATAGAAGGAAGCCTGGCACAACTGGAGTTTGCGCGGATAGGAACCATACCTAAAACACCCTTACAAAAAATGATACATACTCAGTACCCACCACTAACTGGACTCACAAAAAGGTCTGAGCAAGCACCAAGGACTACAACAAACCTCCCCCCATTTAGGGTTGTTGTATCTGATGGACCACGCAGGCGAGGCGAATCCACTCCCACAGGTGAAAGGGCTCAGAGCATCGACCTCACAAACATTATACAACGACAAACCGACTTGGCGGATCTGCTGGTGATACAGCAGAAGGAATCTAAACTCCCGAGAAGGGAGGTGCTGGTGTTCGACGGTGATCCTCTCACTTTCAGGCCGTTTATGAAGGCTTTTAAGCACAACATCGAGGACAAAACCAATAGTAACGAGGATCGGCTGTACTTCCTGGAACAGTATACTGTAGGTCAGCCAAAAGAACTAGTTCAAAGCTGCTTTCATATGAACGCAACAGCTGGTTACGAGGAAGCAAAACGCCTACTTAAATATCATTTTGGCGACGATTTTAAAGTCACATCTGCATACGTCGAAAAGGCCTTAAACTGGAACCAAATACGTACAGATGATGGAAAGGCACTTCACAGCTACGCCCTCTATCTAAGAGGCTGTGGTAATGCAGTTCAGGAGCTTCCATACATGTCAGAGCTGGACTCACCATCTAACATGAAAAGACTGGTTGCTAAACTCCCGTTTAAGCTTCGAGAGAAGTGGCGGTCCGTTGTATGTGACATCACAGAAAGAACACAGCAGAGACCTAAATTCCATGACCTTGTTCTGTTTATGGAAAAACAGGCCAGAATCATTCAAGATCCTGTTTTCGGGATATCCACGACCCTGCTGGAAGCACAAATGAAAGGAAATCAAAAAGAGACTTACCATTTATGAAATCTGGCAGCAAGAAAAGCTTTGCTACGACTGTCCTTCCAAAGAAAGAAACCAACATGAATACCAATGCACAGAAAAGGAGAGACAAGCCAGCGGGCATCCGTACAGCCTTCGACGCTTTTGTCAAGCCTTGCACTTTCTGTAAAGGAGATCATGTGATGGAAAAATGTGAGTTAATATCAAAGATTCCCCACAAGGAGAAGGTTGAGCTGCTAAAGACAAATGGACTCTGCTTTGCTTGCTTGGTCAAGGGTCACATGAGTAAGGAATGCAAAAAACGTCTCACGTGTCGTTCCTGTGAGAAGAAACATCCGACTGTCTTGCACATAGAGAACTTTACTCCAGGAAATCTAAAGCCAACAGTTATACAAGATTCAGACAACAGGAGCAATAACATCGCCAAGGTATCATCGGCAGCACAAATTGCTATGGTATCATCAGTAGCACAAACAGGAAACAGAACCACAGACTACAAGCTAGCAGTGGTACCCGTAAGGATAAAGGCACATAAAGGCAGCTGTTTGATAGAAACCTATGCGTTTCTAGACCCTGGAAGCAATGCTACTTTTGTCACGGAGAAACTGATGGAACAATTGTCTATCAGAGGAAAGAAAACAGAAATCCTACTCCGAACAATGGGTCATGAAAAGCCTGTGAAAACCCATGCTATGAGAGGACTGGAAGTATGTAGCCTGGAAGGCAATAGCTTCATAGAGCTTCCTGAAGTCTTCACACAGAATGTAATACCTGTTAGTGAAGAAAATATTCCTACGGAAATGGACATAAAAGGATGGTCTTACCTGAAGGATGTCCACTTGAGACCCATCAAAGCAGAAGTGGGCCTGTTGATTGGTGCAAACGTCCCAAAGGCTATGGAGCCACTGAGAGTGATCAATAGCCGAGGAGAGGGGCCTTATGCAGTCCTAACACGCCTAGGCTGGACTATAAATGGACCGCTTGGCAGTACTGCATCTGTGGATGAGCATGGTCGACCTCGAATAACGTCCAACAAAATATCTGTGGTTAAGCTGGAAGAGCTTCTTGTGCGCCAATACAACCAGGACTTCTCAGAGTTGGCCTACAATGAAAAACAAGAAAACTCATTTGAAGACAAGAAATTCTTGCAAGTAATGAACAGCTCAGTCAAAAGGAAAGATGGCCGCTATGAAATACGACTTCCGTTCCGTCAGGATGACATCAGCCTGCCAAATAACAGGACGGTGGCGGAGCAAAGAGCAATGAGTCTTGCCCGCAAATTCCAGAAAGATGAAGCCTATTGGAAGGACTATAATGGCTTCATGAGTGATGTTTTGAGGAAAGGGCATGCAGAAAGAGTGCCAAAGGAACAACTCCCCCGTAACGATGGTAGACTGTGGTACATTCCTCATCATGGTGTCTACCACAAAAGAAAAAAGACGATACGAGTAGTGTTTGATTGTACCTCTTCGTTTCAAGGGCATTCTCTGAACTCTGAGCTGCTACAGGGTCCTGACCTAACAAACACCTTGTTGGGTGTACTCCTCAGATTCCGACAAGAACCAATAGCGGTGATGGCGGATATTGAAGGAATGTTCCATCAAGTAAGAATACCTAAAGATGATGTGGACTTCCTCAGATTCCTGTGGTGGCCAGATGGTGACACCAACCAACCGCTAGCAGAGTACCGGATGATGGTGCATCTCTTCGAGCAGTATCATCACCAAGCTGTGCCAATTTTGCACTGAAGCAGACGGCTGATGATAATGAAGCAAAGTGTGGTGCTGAAGTCCTCAGCACCATTCGTCGTAACTTTTATGTAGACGATTGTCTCAAATCTGTTGCAAATGAGAGCCAAGCAATCTGTCTGGTAAAGGAGCTCAGATCAGTATGCGCCACAGGTGGATTCAAGCTCACCAAATGGACCAGCAACAGTCGAGCAGTCCTTGCCTCTGTTCCAGCTGAAGAGAGAACAAAAGAGGTCAAAGATCTAGACCTCGATAAAGACAAACTGCCCCTAGAAAGAGCTCTTGGCATGCGATGGGACATTGAGTCAGACATGTTCTTCTTCTCAATCACCCCGAAACAACCAGCGGTTACCCGCAGAAGCATTCTGTCAGTATTGAACTCAGTATATGATCCTCTAGGGTTCCTAGGACCAGTCATGCTGACTGGGAAAGGAATACTGCAGGACCTGTGCAAGCTAAATTGTGGATGGGATGAGCAGATACCGACTGCTTACACACATAAATGGAAGGAGTGGCTAAAGGATCTTAACCTGATTTCAAGCCTAAGAATCAGGAGATGTCTTAGGCCACCAGATTTTGAAGTTACAGGAGCACAGATGCACCACTTCTGCGATGCAAGTGAGCGAGGTTACGGGTCAGTTAGTTATCTGAGACTGACACGTGATAGTGGACTACCTCACATTACGTTTGTGATGGGGAAGGCCAGAGTAGCACCATTAAAGGTGGTGACTATCCCAAGGCTGGAACTTGCCAGCGCAGTCCTTGCTGCTAGGATAGACAGAATGTTAAGAAGAGAGCTTAAGTTAACCCTCGGAGACTCTGTTTTTTGGACCGACAGCACCGCCGTCCTAAAGTACATCCAAAATGATGCTAGAAGGTTTCAAACCTATGTGGCTAACAGAGTGTCCATTATTCGTGATCTGACAAACAAATCCCAATGGTACCACATAAAGACTGGACTTAACCCGGCAGACAGTGCTTCGAGAGGCATGAAAGCTGAGACCTTCCTTCAGGAAGGACATTGGCTGAGAGGGCCACATTTCTTGATGCAATCTGAAATGGACTGGCCAGTGATCCAAGTACCACCCACACTGTCCGACGGTGATCCAGAGGTCAAGAAGTTGGCCGTGGCTTTCAGTACAAGTGTGCAGCAGAATCCAAGTCCTCTGACTCGTTTTATCGAGCACTTCTCATCATGGGACAAATTAATTCAATCGGCAGCCTGGTTCATAAAATTCAAAGAAATTCTGAGACAATTGAATCTAAAAGGGACAATTGGGGTCCTGGACCCACCTAGGTCACAGCTGTCTGTGGAAGATCTAGCCGAGGCCGAGCAATCCCTCGTGTCCTATGTCCAACAGCAATCCTTCCAAGATGAGGTGACCGCTCTAAAAAAAGGCTTACCCATAAAAAGAAACAGTAGGATCTATAAATTAGATCCCATCCTCCAAGGTGGAATCCTGAGAGTTGGAGGCAGACAAAGTAAGCTGGCAATGCCCGAGGAAACCAAACATCCAGCCATTCTGCCCAAGGACAATCACCTGTCAAAGATACTCCTACACCACACACACACCTTGGTTGGTCATTGTGGCAGAAATCAAATGATTGCAAAACTCAGAACAAAATACTGGATCATTAGTGCAAACTCTGCAGCAAGACGTATAACACGGGATTGTGTACTCTGCAGGAGATGGCATGGCACAGCAATGAGCCAAAAGATGTCTGACTTACCTCTACACAGGATAACACCTGATTTTCCACCCTTTACTCATACTGGACTGGACTATTTTGGTCCTATAGAAACCAAGCGGGGCCGCAGCAAAGTCAAAAGGTATGTATGTATTCTAAAAGTAGAATGGGAGCCAGAGCGTTCAGCTATCAGGCTCCTCTCCTGTGGAACCAGGTTCCAGTTTAGGTTCAGGAGGCAGACACCGTCTCCACATTTAAGAGTAGACTTAAGACTTTCCTTTTTGATAGCTTTTAGTTAGGACTGGCTCAGGAAAGTCCTGACTACTGGGGGACTTCCCATGATGCACTGAGCACCTCTCTCTTCCTCCTTCTCTCCCTCTGTATGCAACCTCATTCCATTATGTTACTAACTCGACTTCTTCCCTTTCCCGGAGTCTTGTGCTCTCTCGCCCCCAGAGTCTTGCCCTCTCCTCTCTCCTCCTATTGCTTCCTGCAGGTGTTTCTGGCTCTGGATCTGTGGTTGGAGTCACCTGCTGCCTCCATGTTCCGGCTCGACACCCTCTGCTACAATTCTCCATGTCTCTGTCTGTCTGTTTCACTCTCTCTGTCTCTCTCTCACCCCCAACCAGTCGAGGCAGATGACCGCCCACCCTGAGCCATGGTTCTGCTCGAGGTTTCTGCCTCTTAAAGGAAGTTTTTCCTTGCCTCTGTCGCCAAGTGCTTTCTCTTGGTGGGAACTGTTGGCTTTCTGTAAATAACATCACAGAGTACGGTCTAGACATGCTCTTTTATGAAAAGCGCAAAGACATAACTGTTGTTGTGATTTAGCGCTATATAAATAAAATTGAATTGAATAGACGCCAAAAATTCATGGGGCACCAACCTTGTTTTGAGATAAATGTCTTATTTGCAATGTCTTGGATAACTATTTCATTACCCACAATCTCTCTGATTGGTGGAACTCATGGTGGTGAGGAGGGGGAGCTGTCGGTACCTGATCTGTGCTCTTGCGCAAGATGTTAATCCTGTTTTATGAGGATTTATGACTCTGTACAAATCACCATCTGTTCCCACACTTCTGCTGTTGGCCCCCACTGGGAAGCTAACATTAGTTTAGGTAACAGCTAATTCGGCTAACCGCTAGCGGACAGCTTGATTCAGTCTAAAATAATGTTAACACAACCTAAACACTTGGAAAAGCTGGCTATAGCTGACGTAACAGCTGTTATATATTGGAAGTGTTATTTTCAGGTTTTATTTTGAGGGTCTATTACATGCTTTCTCAGCTAGCGGTTAGCCAAATTAGCTGTTAGCTAAACAAACATTAGCTTCCTTTATTCAGTGGTGAACAGTGGTTTATGGGATGATTAGTTCCTTTGTTCGATAATGAAAATATGTACACAGTCTTGTATGTTTGACTTTTTGGGGTTTTTCTGTTTTTTCATTCAAAATGATATGTTGTATGTTTATGAGTCAAGTGGTAGCTGGTTAGCCTAAGACATGGTCTAAAACTCTTTATATATGGATTTTTCCAGACGTCAATGGGAGAAATTAATGAGAAATTTACTTCCGCGACCTCTCCAGGTGAGACTCTTGAGCTCTATGGGAGCGGATATAAAGTAATATATTTAGTTGGTTATATACAATTTCAATGCTAGATGGGAGAAATTCTTACACAATGTAGCTTTAAAAACACTGCCAAAAGGCTAAATTAATGCAAAGCTTAGCAGTGTATGAGGTTCAGTCGTATCTTTTTGATTTGGAGAAACTCACACCAAAATGTTAGTATTAGTTTGATGAAACATTTCTTGTCTTAAATAAAAGCAATAACACATTCTCACAGTCTTGAAAAGAAGTTAACCCAGTCACATCCCATCCTCAAAAAGGTTTTCCTCAAAGTCTAATAAAAAATGCCAACAAATCCAGTCATACCTGATCCAGGTGCTGCTTGGTATAATGTGCGTGCAGGATGGAGATGACCGGTATGTGATTGTAGCACTGCCATGGCAACTACCATCTGGTAGGAGAACACATACTTTGACCACACCTTTATTATCGGCACTGGGAATGTGGAACGTCAGATTCACACCAGTGTTGTTCCACACAGGAGATCTGATCAGAGCACACACACACAGACAGACACCTCAATCTCTAAAGCAGAAGCACACTCAGCTTTACTTGCAAGTTGATGCTCAGCGGTGCAGACAAGCAAAGGGTTTTCACTTTAAGAATAAAAATTCACTTTAAAAAAAAATTCAGTTTCTGAAAGAGCTGTGTACATTAAGTATTGGCTAGATTTTCTAAAACGTGTTACACCACATATTCACTTTCCAAGTACCACCATTATGGCCCATGTTAAAATGGAGCAGCATAGCCTAACCTATTCAGCTATGGACATGTATATATATATATATATATATATATACACACACACACACACACACGCACACACACACCTACCTCTTTCCCTTTGATAATTGCTATCTTTAAAACGTAATTCATAGTGCGAGCATAACCTTAGTCGCTCATAAACTGACTCACTCTTGTGGAGTGCAGTCCATGTCTGCTTGGATCCTCACTCTGGTCACATCACTGAGGTTATAACCAGACAACAACGCATGGTTTCTGCCGTAGAAAGAAACAACACTGGGAGTGATGGAGGAGATCTCTGGTCTCTGACAGTAAAACACACACACACACACACACACACACACACACACACACACACACACACACACAGAGACAGATATCCAGTTTGAATGCATTATCATCAACTGATATTTTAATCTCTACTGAATGTGACTAAGGTGAGAATCAGAGGGACAATTAAGGATTAGACTCACAGAAAAGTTCATCCCTGACTCCATCTGTTGGCAAACACTGTCCTGCAGGAGGAAGTTAGAAGAAGTTAGGCATGGCCTTCACTTTGAAGGTTCTAGTAAGAGTTGGTTCTGGACCTGTTTCAGCTAATGTTAGCTTAGCTCAAAAACTGCAAATAATAAGTAAGAACTCAGCTTGCTTTGGGTATATTCCAACATCTATAGTACAGTCTTATGTGTTTGACTTTCAGGAATAGAAAATGTGACATTTTATACAGTTAGCTTAACTAATTACTGATCAGCAATAGTTGTGTCCAGTGAAGTGCACTCAGCACCTCCCCCTGTCCTCGTAGTGAAGGTGACATCTTTGCAAAGTGTCTAAACTCTGAAAACTTTGAGCAGACAGCAATGTGGTGACTGAGTTCGTGGCTAGCTTGCTAACATTAGCTAACAAGACACAACATGTAAATAAGAGTTTTGGTGTTGGAAAGCATTTCATTTTGTAACTTTTGATGGAAGCTAGCAGTTTGTTTCCCCTTTGTTCTAAGATCGGACAAGTGAATCTTTGTATGAATAAAGCAAAACATTGGAATAATAATAAATAAAAAATATAATTACATTCCCCACGCCTTGATTTGCCCAGGAACAGCTGTTTTGGCTCCAGCTACACCCGGCACCGATACACTGCCGACACCTGCAAGAAAACAAATGTTATAACTAATAATTATTGTTAATACCCAAATATAAATCATAATGACTTAACACAAAGACCACAAGATAGTAATACTGTATCTGCTACCTGTTCAGAATCAGAAAATGCTTTTTTGCCAAGTAACACTTACAAGGAATTTGCCTAGATAGATGCATAGATCATCATAAACATTAATACAAAATAAACAACAGAAACAAATATTTACAAAATAGCTGTTTAACATTAGAAAAAATATGCAATCCTACTACTAACCAAGTTAACTGCTTCTATTACTTTCTTACATCTTTTGTTCTATGTATTGTGTAGTTTTTCTTTTTGTAACCTTTAGATACAAAGTGTTTGATTACTGCCGTGTGTGGGTTAATGTGTGTGTGTGTGTGTGTGTGTTTAGCTTTCAGCATTCTTGCATTTTTCGCCTGTCAGCTGGAAGCCTGACGTTGAGTTTACAGCTACAATGTCTATTTACACGTCTTCACATTGATTCTCAATAGATAAATCTTGATAGGACAGAAACAAAGATTAAGGAGATTACGGAGCAAGACAAGGTTACATTTGTTTTTTCTGTATCCTGGGTCTTGATAATTAATCTTGCAATAAGTATTTTGTTTTTTAGCTCTATATTTTATCAGTTATGTTAGACGTGATCTTTCTTTAAATTGGTAGTGGACTTACAGGACAGAAGTTGGCGGGCCCCTGATGTCCGAGCAGTTGGATAGCTTCAGTAGTTCAATCAAATGTGTCGTCCCAACTTTAATCTTAAGTGTGACATGCAGGCCTGTTAAGTGAAAAAAAGAGGTGACTATCAGAATCTTTGCCAGAATTTTCAGCAACACACATGTTTTTATGTGATGTCATATAACAATATGTAACATTAAACATCACAGATTTCTCAACTTCATTTTAGGATTCTTGTGACAGTGAAAGTCCTTGATCTTCAGGTTTTAAATTCACTGGATTATGTATTTATCACATGTCACTGACCTCCAGCAGGAAGTGTGCCTTTAGAAAGGATGCAGGTGCATTGTGGGAATTGTGGAGGAGGGCTGTCTCTGCGACAAAGCTCACTGGAACTTTCAGAGAACTGACAGGCGAAGTTAGACAGCACCTTCTGGCCCACAGTCAGATGTGTCTGGATGTTAAGTGTGATCTGAGAAAGAAAGAATGTGAGTGTTTACAGACGAAAAAAAACTGACAGTCACAACTGAACATAGTTAAAAGCCGGTATTAAATCTTTACCTGGCCTGTGCCGTCCTTTACAACTTTGTAGGAAACCATTTTCTGTTGAGAGTCGTCAGGAATGGATAACCAGTCGGAATCTTGGCAGTCATCTTCAAATGTGCAACTAGGAGGAGAAAATGAGGTTTTAACCAACTTCATAATTGTTTGAAGGTGTCACCTGCAGATGTTGTCCCTGACCTTTTTTTAGTGCCGCACCAGACACAGTACGGGTCCTGTGCAGACCAACAGTCCTGCACATTTGTGTATGTACTGCACTTTGACACAGGTACACGCATCATCTACAAAACACATTCAAAGTATGGAATACATAAGGCATTGTGAATTCAAAATCCTTTAGCGTTCACCCGGTCTAAAACAAGTACCTGGTTCTGAAGTGGCAGGTACACGTGTTTGAGATCCACTTGATCCAGATGTATTTTGGGAAACACTTGGCGGTCGTCAGTGGCCCTGTAGAGCACCCTGGGACAGGTGGTGCGATAGTTCCTGTCCACAGAAAGCTGACAACAAGAACATAGCAGCTTTGTTATGTTTGCTGTGTTTCAGTTTCAGCTGCAAGGCAAAGCTGAACTGAGAGAAAGGTGTATCCAAATACACTAAAAATAAAACCACTGAAATTTTGAAAGGTCACCAGCTTACCTACACACAATGAGCTTCAGCCTATCTAATTAAATCAATTTAGCTTTTTCCAGCCACTGAAATGATATCTATGAGAAAAGTATGCTGTTTCTGGAAAGTACCCACCATCTATAACCATAACTTCTATAAAAAACTAGATCTGTAGATGTAAACCGCTACAATACATTTCCTGCCATAGTTCCTGTGGTGGCTTTGCAGAAGCATTGCTTTAAAAAAAAAGCTCAAAACCCCTACACACAGAAATTAGTAACTGGAAAGAGGTCAAATACATTGTGGTTAGCATTTTACATTCATTTTAAATTATCTATAAAATATGTAAAGAGTAGCTATTACTGTAACTCAGTTACTTTGTTTGGAACATTATGTTACTGAATGTTTATGTTTAATACTTTATTGCCATGTCAACACAGTTGATTGAAATTGGTCTTAGAGCCAACCAGGTTAAAAAAAGCAATACAGACACAGGAACATATATACAAGATCTTGTGCTGTTGCAACTTCCCCTAAAGTGTCTTGTGCAGTCTATGAAGTGCATTTGAATAAGGTGCATTTAGTACAGCTGTACTCTGCAAGGTGCCTAAGTACTAAGTAAGGGTAAGTACTGTTACAAAAGCGGGATGTTTTGCTTCTAAAACTTTGAACTCTCTTTCCAGAGGGCAGTAGTTGGAAAAGGGACCTGGCAGGGTGGGAAGGGTCGTCTAGCACTTTCTGTGCATTACGGCTGGTCCGCATGGAGTAGGTAGAGGCTACAGATGGGATGGCATGACCTATAATTTTGGATGCAATGTGCACCACTTTCTCCAACTGCTTCCTCTCTGAAGAAGTAGTGTTACCATACCAGACAGCGATGGAGAAGACGAGCACGATTTCCACTGTGGCTCTGTAAAATTGGAGCATTGCATCCCTAACTACACCAAACTTCCTGAGCTGGTGCAGAAAGTGAAGCCTCTGGTGGGCTTTCCATTTTTAACCACCTGCCTCCTGTCTGATAAAATGTTTAGGATCCAGTGACAGAGGGATTAATTGATTGATTGATTCCCATCAGCTGTAGTTCTTCAAATAATGTAATGGGTATAATAGTTGTATTTTCATTAATGAATGGAATACATATCCATAACTAAGTTTTATACACACCTTAATGAGCTGCCCATCTCCTGTCCCAATGAAGAAAACCATCCAGGACTTCTGTCTCACTGCCAGCACAGAGGTCATGGAGTTCTGCCTGAAGAGCACCGCCCTGGGCTTCAGAGTCTTTGGCTGAGAAACAAATAAATATTCCTTTGAAACCAACTGTATTTATGGAATTCTAAAGTGAACATCTTCCAGATTAGACCAAAGGTATTTGGAGCACTTCATGTTCAAATGTCATTCTTCAAAGTATGTGTGTGTTTGTGTATGTCTGTTTCTGTATGTATAATTTGTAAGTTGCAAACATCACTCTTACTATTATGTTTTTATTATGTTTCCATCTTTCCTCTGTCCCCCTTTGGTCCTGGGGCATGTTCTCATGTCTCAGCATATTGTTTGTAATTGTTTGTAATCTTTAAATAAAAACATTTGGTCACAAAAAATGTCACTGTTCAAATCTTAATTGGATAAAGATTTAATAGAATTATTACATTGTGCAGCTGTCTCCTTCTACAACAGTAACTAAAATGTATACAAATCTATTTAACCCTCATATTAGTTGACCTCCCATGTCTCGCAGACACTAACACATTCAGGACCGTGTAGTGCTATACTTTCACTTTGTAAGAAGCAGAGCTGGGCGACATGGAGAACATTAGATTTCTTTTTTTTTTAAACCAATGACGTCGATGTCAATATTGCATCAATATTGTACGGTTAGTGCTTTCACAAAGATTTTACATGATTTTTGATAAATAAACATCAGTAATGTGGATATAATGACTCAGTGGATGAAGGCAAAAAATACCTTTAAAACCAAATCAAAAGATATCCAAAATGTAAGACATATCTAGTATCATATCTCGATATAATATTGCTATGTTGCCCAGCCCTAAGAAGTCTACAAAACTTTGGTAAGGCATGTCTGCCTCTATATTTTGACATTATAGGAATCTTTGAGTTTCTGTTCCCACACATTTGTAAATAAAAGCACCAAGAACTGGCTTTAATCAATGCAGCACTGGGGACAATCCATATTTAATTTATAAGTACAGTAGTATAATAAAGTGTAGTCTTATTGTTTTTTTTCTTCAATGCCATACAGATTTTGTCATAACGTTGTAACTTATTAGAACTTAACAGATCAAAATCAGGACCCACCAGCGGTCTTGGCCTTTCTGTGCAGCCACTGCAGAAGTCTGGATCTGCATCAGCGAGTCCGGTGAGATCAGGGCTGATGTCAAACAGTACCAGCTCTGTGTCGGTGTGTCCTCCGTCCACACTGAACACGCCGCTCCAGAGCACCGCCGGCCCGCCCGGGACCACAGAGGAGGCGAGGAGTCTGCTGCCTCTACCCCCATCAGAGATGCTGAGGGTCGCGCCCCGCAGCGACCTGAGAGTCTCCACTTTGTTTCTTTTGCCCTCGAGCCAAATGAGACGGACTCTGTTGCTTGTGTCACTTGAGGGCAGGTTAGAGAAAAGATAAATGGTTAAATTGCTCTGAAATCCATCCACAAACTCCGCACTGCCTGTAGGATAACGTTTGATCGTAACGCGAGAATTCTTGCCAATATTGGAAAATATATCCCCGTGTTGCTTCTGATCTGTATTAATAAGTTGCACCGCTTCTGATTCTAAGGAGCAGCTGCTCTTTGTGGATTTGTCTTCGTACAGCTGTGGGGCACTCAGGATGTAAGTCTCGGTAGTTGTCTCCTCCACATTCACCAGGAAGCCGATGGATGCGCTGCTGCGCCTTGAGGATCCCACCTGGACGTGCTCCACATACTGCACATTAGAAATGTTGTTGAGGTCCAGCACCTCACAGTAACCGCACTCGATCACACCGCAGCTGATCAGAGTTTCATTCTCAACAAAAGGCAATAACAAGTTGACACTGAAAGTCGCGTTCCGCTCCTCTGTCTCCGAAACCCGGGAAAACTGCGCATCGCCCTTCTCATACACACCCTTCAGGATTCCTCTCTGAGTCAGACTCTGGACCAGAGTCAGGTCGTGGCTCAGCTGGTACAGCGTCTCCGCTGTAGCGATGTAAACCGAGTTGATGGCCACAGCGAGGTGGCGGATGTCTCCATCGAAAGTGAAGGCTCCATTCTCCTCCAGGCACCGAGCCGGTTCTCCCCAGAGAATGAACAACAGAACCGGCAGCAGGATCATGGTCTTGCAGTGGTGACAACAAAATGCTCACACACAGACGGCCTTCATGGCACTCTGCTCTCCTCCACAGTGCCACTGGTGTCATGCGTAAAAGCGCAGCGCGCGTCTGTTGACATGTGCTGGGAAGTGCAACTTGCGGAAGCGCGTATAAAGAAACTGTAGTCCAAGAAAAAGACGCCTCATAAGCAGTTTTGGGTTTTTACATCCATTCATGTGGCTCGCTTTATATATTTAGTTCTGGTCTAATAATTTACCGCAGGTTTGAATATGCGGAGAAAATGTGATTTCACTCACGGACAAACCAAATAAGGGTCGCTGTCAGTGAGTAAGAAGTCTGCAAGCCAAGTCGTTAGTTAATGTCACATTTCGAAGTTTGACAGCAAAAGGCATGTCTCTTTTTTCCTTTGTGGCTGCGTCTTCTGTGTCTGACGCCCCGCTTTGAGCTTTAGTGCGTGCGGTGTGTTTTCAACTAGCTACCATTCAATTTGAAGTTTTGAATCTAATTAGATTCAAAACTTAAAATTGAATGTTAACCAGAGTTGTAGAGACCAACGTGAGTGTGACACATTAAGACACCACACTCAGTGGGAATACACACACACACACACACACACACGTTAACCTTTTATCAACTTCTAATCAGCTTAAATGTCGCCGGATGGACAGGAGACCAATGTAGAGCGTTGGTGTCGGATCATTACAAGGGGTGTCATTACATAACAAGCACAATTTGACGCAATGACAATGCAAGCACAATCAATGCCAGCTTTATTAATGTCACGGCAGCTGCACCTGGAGTAGAAACAGTAAGTAAGTCAAATTCCAAGTGAACTTAAGGAAAGCGCAGCCCATGATAACATTAACATGAACAGGTGTCTATGGCCAGCAGTAAAACAACTATCAGGTTCTCTCTGACTTCATGATATTGAACATTAAATTGACAATAATTTTTAGCCATACTGAAATAAATGGTGATGAGGGCATTTTCGTCTAAAAACCGATTTAGATCATTGTAATCACGTGCAATGTGATGTTAAAATTAGACTGACATCCCTCCATTTAGTGCATGTATAAGTACTGAGCATGTGTGCGTAATGTGTAATAACAAAGTGTAAATTGTAATTTCCCCTTGCGGGATTAATAAAGTATACATTATTATTAATTTTTCCTCCTCGCGTTTTAGCTTCCGGCCACTAGAAGTCGCTGCCCCCTCACTGTGATGATGCAGCGGCATGCAGCAGCCGGTCAGAGGCAGCAGAGTGTCGGAAACTCCAGCAGCTCCGCTCCTTATATTTCCACTGACACTCCGTTTTAGGGATTCATTCATTCCTGTCAGAGCTGCTGTTCGGTTTGTCCGGACGGGCTCTGCGCACCCATCCACGCGTCTGTCTACCCAGCTGTTTATCTCTCTCCTTCCATCCAGCTGTGCGCTGCGTCCGGGAAGGTCGTTGTTTTCGATCGGCGGACCTGACAACTTTGTTTTGTTTATTTGTTAATTCTTCTCTCCCTGATCAGCGTTTCATCACCGGGAGATTACTGCTGCGTTCAGCGGTCGCTGGTGAGTCTTCCTGCCGGTATTTTCAGGTGAGGAGCGTCCCCTCCGGACACAGCACTGCAACACTGAGGTGTGGGAATGATCAAACCCGTGGTTAGTCGAGAATGGGGAACATTTTACTGACACTTAAGGAAGGTTATGGACTGTCGGATTCTCCCATGACATACAATAATATTTCTATGAAATCTGGTGGACATATTTTGCTATTCTGTTTAAATTAAAATGGGCTTCATATTCAACGGTTTTAGTGTCTCAGTGATCTTTGTGTATTCCTAAGATCAACAGTGTTGTAACATCTGAAAAGGGCTTTTCAATGTGAACAAATAGTTTTCTGTGATACAATCACAATATCTCCAGTTCAATCTTCATGAATATGCAGTTTTTTTTTTTTTTTACTCTGCTGCTTGATCACCCTCCACCTTATCCTATTGAGTTGGAGGATTTAATTGGCATTCATGAGCAGCACTTAGTGTTGCATAATAGCCCACATCTCACTGGGAGTTAAGGTCCGTCCACACAATTTACACAGGTGCTTGCCAAACCGGGTTCAGGGGACTCCCAGGGGTCCTGAAGGAGGTTGTGGGTTGGATGCCAGCAAACATGAAGATAGAGGGAATGAAGAGTAGATACGATTACAGAAACTTCAACATCTTCTGAAACAACAAGTTATAGCAACTCTCAGCTGATACGCACATGTCAAGATAAAGTGCACAGTGGTTGCAATAGAGGGAAATGCTTCTACTTACAGTGGTGGAATGTAAAGTACATTTACTCACTTAAGATCAATTATGAGGTATTTGTACTTTTTTATATTACTCCATACTTCAACTCCACTTACTTGTTACTTTGTAAAGTGAGATTTTACATAGAAAATAAATGATTTTAATAAATATGATCCTGTTACCAGCATGCATCCATCATAGTAATACAATAATATATTTACAATCATATATAGCTCTGGAAACGGCCTTTCTGCATAGTACTACTTTTAATGGTTCAAGTTTTGAGTGGGAGTTGCATGAAGCAATGTTTTTATGAGTGGGTCCCCATATTGTTTGAATGAAAATATTCCGGGCACCTTAACTTTATTTTTGTTGCAAAGTACAATACATTGAGTAAACATTTGAATAGAGGATTTTGTACTTAAAGTATATTTTACATTGCTGTATGTCTAATGTAACTAGGATTTGAATACTTTTTCCACCTCGTAGAACAGCTTGTTTTCCTCCCTCTGACAGTAGAGGAAGACGAAAACTTATTAGACCGGAGTGCTCGCGAAAAAAAAGTTAGATCAAACAGGGCCAAAGTTTATCAGCATGAGGGCGGCCTGAAAGACCTGCCACCCACTGGTTGAAAACACTAGCAGTGAGTAGGACAATGTAGGATTCTTTCCCCTACTGGTTTCCCTCCAGAGGCAGTGCACCAGTTCACTGGATGTATTTTGATGACAGGCCTGTGGTTTGCAGGCTTTGTATAGTCTGTGGTGCAACAGGTCTCCTCCCATGGTTAGGCGCTCAGAAGTCTGTAATCTCCCTGAAGCACAGCACCACCACCCAGATTCATTTCTCTGGGTAAAAATGAAACAACCCTGCTAGGCACACAGTGGAAAGAAATATATACATGTGCCTACTTTTACAGTTTGGATGGGGTCCCTCTAGAGCAGAGGTCTATGGGTAAAAAAAAAGGTAAATTGTGAATACTAGGCAGATGGCTGGTTCATTTTTGGTCCACCCTCTGGGATTATGACTATTGAGCTCATGTTTTCAGTTTAAGTCACTGACACACTTCAGGTATCGAGAAATTAAAGTAGTTCAAGGTCACTCTGGTAGCTTAGCTGGTAGAGTGTGCGCTCCATATAGCAAGGTTCAGTCCTTACCCAGGGTTCGATTACAGCCTGCGGCTCTTTGCTACATGTCTTCCCTCTCTCTTCCCCCCTTTCCTGTCTACAACCATTCTTTCAATTAAAGGCCAAAATGCCCCCTCAAAAATTAATAAGTGAAGAGAAATTTAAGTAGTTCAACAGGCTGAAAACTAATCTGTCCTGTACCATTTGGCTGCAGTCTGAAAAGCAGTACCAGTTCTTCTACTTTGCCAGTTGTATTGCAAGGCAGCTATTAGTTGGCACAGTTGAAACTTGTTTTCTGTTTGTACTGCATCAGCGGTTACTGATTTTTGTTGTGGATTCTTTCTGTAGAAGTTTGTGCTAATTTTGTAACACGGTTACTACTTTTTGTGTTTTATTGGAGCAACGTAGTTTATACTAGTTGTTTTGAATGCGTCAGTCATTGTGAGGATGTGTGTAGGTGTACATGTACATACATTGTTTTGTAGACCAGACTGGTCGTTTGAAGTTTTGTAATAGTCTGATTCGTTTTATTGCACAGACAGACAGACAGACAGACAGACAGACAGAGAGAGAGAGAGAGAGAGAGAGACATATGACTACTCTGGGATAATGATGCGTCAGCCGCTTCAGCCTCACCAATGCCATTCATCTTGCGGCTTCGTTACACGACTAAGATGTGCGAGTGTGCGTGCATGAGAGAGAGAATCAGGATGGTGGGCGGAGGCCATAAATGGCAAAATGGGAAGAGGAATGACCGTGTCGGTGGGGAGACACTGATATGTGTGCCTCTTCCTCTCTCATTGGTGCTTCCCTGCTGCTCCGTGCGAGAGTGAGGGAACACTGGAGTGGTGTGTGTGTGTTTGTTTTCACGGTATTATGTGTGAGATGTAAAACCGATAGAAAGCAAGAACGTAAAAGCAAAATACGATGGCAGGAAGACAGCTGAACAAAGTCTGTTATAGGAAAGAGCTGGACAAGCCTTTTGTGGGATGCTACACTATATAATTTATATTCCGTTTACAATCTACAAGGTATTTCCAAGAAACCACTGAAGACTGAAGACATTCCCCCAACACTCGTTTTTCCCTTATTGGTTGATTCCACCCCAAACCCTCTATCTTTCTGTAGCTGTCTGTTGAAATGTTGCATACAACTGTGCATGGGCCTACTGATATTAGAGACCAACATGAAATAAGATTCAGGCAAAACTTGCCATTTTCTCCTTTACAGACATTTTTTTAATTGGTTGTAATTCTAATCAATATGCAGCAGTTGCTACTTGATAGGAACCATCTGAACAGCAGCAAATTGGCAAAACTTTCTGCATGGGTAGATGAGAACTGCCGAAGGTGTGGGGGTGTGATTTAGGCACCAACAGATGTGTTCTGAACCTGTTCGTAGCCACCTGTTCGCGAAGATTTTTCTTTAAAAGAATAGTTTGACATTTAGGGAAATACGCCAGTTCCTTTTCTTGCCGAGTGTAAGATGATCATGTCTGTACACTAAATATTAAGCAGTTGGTTAACTTAGCTTAGCATAAACACTGGAAAGAAGCAGTTAGCCTGGGTCTGTTTGAAGATAACAAAATCTGCTTACCGACACCAGACCGACACGTTGTAGGTAGGTAGATTTTGTTACCTTTGGATAGAACCTTTGGATATAAAGACTGGAGGTTTCCAGTCTTTATACTCACTTAAGCGGCTGCTGATTGTGGCTTCATATTTAGGATACAGGCATGAAAGAGGTATGATCTTTTCATCTGGCACATACTAAGAAACAACATTAGCATATTTCCCAGTATATCTCAAATGTCAACATAAATGACAGACTTCCATATATTATTGTTGTAAAATAAACACTATTTATGCAACATGGCATCATGACTTCGCGTAAATATATACGCTAACTTTCTTAAGCCAAGTGGCTTGTTATCTGTACGCTTTGAGATATCCGCGTGTCTGTCTACGCTGTATAGACTGGGCGTAGACATATACACTTACCACGTTATCGTCACTTGCCTTGTTTTTGCGAGAATAACGCGTCACTATGGTGTAAATTAATTCAATTCAATTTTATTTATAGTATCAATTCATAACAAGAGTTATCTCGAGACACTTTACAGATAGAGTAGGTCTAGACCACACTCTATAATTTACAAGGACCCAACAGTTCTAGTAATTCCCTCCAGAGCAAGCAACAGTGCAACAGTGGCAAGGAAAAACTTCCTTTTAGGCAGAAACCTTGGACAGACCCAGGCTCTTGGTAGGCGGTGTCTGACGACCGGTTGGGGTTAGAATGAAGAGTGGCAATAACAGTCACAAAAAATAATAGTTTGTAGTAGTTCTTTGTAGTAGTTCATGGCATAGCAGGGCACTGTGCAGCATTACAAGGCACAGCAGGACGTAGCAGGGCACAGCAGAGCGTAGCAGGATGAACACGGCATCGCAGGACGTGTAGCGGGACCATGGTGACAGCTGCTAACATGATTTTGGAGCCTCCCTGATCCAAGGAAACATGCTGGGGGGAAAAGAACATAAGGACTCCGGGGAATGACTCCCCAGAGCTAGGTTAGTAACAAGCATTTCTGGGACATGGATGCACACAAATGGAAAGATAGAAAGATAGAGGAGAGAGGAGCCCAGTGTGTCAGAGGAAGTCCCCCAGCTGTCTAAAACTATTACAGCATAACTAGGAGAGACAGGGTAAAGAGAGGAGCCTGGTCAAGCTAGAACTCTCCCCAACCGGATCAGGCTGTATGCCCTGCCTCCCTCTAGTTTTATTATATTATTGATTATATGATAGATCTATCTACTATGACGAGAAGCAGGTGGGCCAGGTTAGGACGACGCTGCGAGTCCTCACTCCCTAACAATATTCAATTCTATGCCCTAACTAAAAGCTTTATCAAAGAGGAAAGTCTAAAGCCTACTCTTAAATGTGGAGACGGTGTCTGCCTCCTGAATCCAAACTGGAACCTGGTTCCACAGGAGAGGAGCCTGATAGCTGAACGCTCTGGCTCCCGTTCTACTTTTAGAGACTCTAGGAACCACCAGTAACCCTGCATTCTGGGAGCACAGTGCTCTTGTAGGGTTGTAAGGTACTATGAGCTCTTTAAGATAAGATGGTGCCTGACCATGAAGAGCTTTGTAGGTGACAAGAAGGATTTTAAATTCTATTCTGTATTTACAGGAAGCCAATGCAGAGAAGCTAAAACAGGAGAGATGTGATCTCTTTTCCTGGTTCCTGTCAGAACACGTGCTGCAGCATTCTGGACCAGCTGAAGAGTCTTTATGGACTTTTTCGAGCAGCCTGATAATAAAGATTTGCAGTAATCCAGCCTAGAAGTAACAAATGCATGGACTAGTTTTTCTGCATCATTTTTAGACAGGATATTCCTGATTTTTGCAATATTACGTAGGTGAAAAAAGGCGATCTTGAAATTTGCTTTATGTGGGAATTAAAGGACCAAAGATAACTCCAAGATTCCTCACAGTGGTGCTGGAGGCCAGGGTGATGCCATCCAGAGTAACTATGTCTTTGGATAATGCGTCGCGGAGGTGCTTGGGCCCCAGAGCAATAACTTAACGTTTTATCTGAGTTTAACATTAGAAAATTACAGCTCAACCAGGTTTTAATATCCTGAAGGCACATTTGAAGTTTAGCTGACTGATTAGTTTCATCTGGCTTGATCGATAGATATAATTGAGTATCATCTGCATAACAATGAAAGTTTATGGAGTGCTTCCTGATAATATTGCCTAAAGGAAGCATATATATAGTGAACAGGATTGGACCGAGCACAGATCCTTGTGGGACTCCATGACTTACTTTGGCGTGCACAGAGGATTCATTGTTAACATGAACAAACTGAGATCAATCTGATAAATAAGATTTAAACCAGCTTAGAGCAGTCCCTTTAATGCCAATAAAATTTTCCAATCTCTGTAATAGGATATGATGGTCAATGGTATCAAATGCAGCACTAAGATCTAATAACACCAGTACAGAGATAAGTCCTTTGTCTGATGCAATTAGGAGGTCATTAGTAATTTTCACAAGTGCTGTCTCTGTGCTATGATGAACTCTAAATCCTGACTGAAAATCCTCAAATAAGCTGTTGCTATGCAGAAAGTCACACAGCTGTTTGGTGCTACTTTCTCAAGAATTTTAGAGAGAAATGGAAGATTGGATATAGGTCTATAGTTGGCTAAAACATCTGGATCAAGGTTGGGCTTTTTCAGAAGAGGTTTAATTACAGCTACTTTAAAGTGCTGTGGTACATAGCCTGTTAATAAAGACAGATTGGTTATATCTAGTAGAGAAGTGTTGACTAAGGGTAAAACTTCTTTAAGTAGCCTAGTCGGGATGGGGTCTAAGAGGCAGGTTGATGGTTTAGATGAAGAAATAATTGAATTAAATTGATAAAGATCAAGTGAAGCAAAGCAGTCTAAACATACATCTGGTTTTACAGCTGTTTCTAAGGTTCCTGAGTTTAGAGATAAGTCAGTGCCAGTTAAAGGCAGGTCTTGGTGAATTTTGCTTCCAATAGTTATAATTTTATCATTGAAGCACCTCATAAAGTCGTTACTACTAAAAGCTATGGGAATACTTGGCTCAGTAGAGCTGTGACCTTCCGTTAGCCTGGCTACAGTGCTGAAAAGAAACCTGGGGTTGTTCCTATTTTCCTCTATTAGTGACGAGTAGTACGCTGCTCTGGCATTACGGAGGGCCTTCCTATAAGTTTTAAGACTATCTTGCCAGATTAAACGAGAATTTTCCAGTTTGGTGGAACGCCAAATCTTCTCAAGTTTCCGCAATATTTGCTTTAATTTGCGAGTTTCAGTGTTATACCATGGAGCTAACCATCTTTGTTTTATTATCTTCTTTTTTAGAGGGGCAACAGAGTTGAGTATCGTTCGCAGCGAGCCTGCAGCACTATCAACAAAATGATCGATTTGGGAGGGACTGAAATTAGCATAGGAGTCCTCCGTTACTTTGGGACTTGGTAATGAATTAAATGCTAATGGAATCACATCCTTAAATTTAGGTACAGCACTATCAGATAGACATCTTGTATAGACATTTTTGCCTACTTGCGTGTAGTTCAGCAGTATAAACTCAAAAGTTATCAAACAGTGGTCAGATAGAAAGGGATTCTGTGGGAACACTATTAAATGTTCAATTTCAACACCATAGACCAGAACAAGATCGAGGGTGTGGTTAAAACGGTGAGTTGGTTTATGAACACTTTGAGAGAAGCCAATAGAATCTAATAGAGAGATAAACGCAGTACAAAGGCTATTATTCTCATCGTCCACATGAATATTAAAATCCCCTACAATAACAACTTTGTCCGTTTTTAGCACTAAATTTGACAAGAACTCAGCAAATTCAGATAATAATCCAGAGTATGGACCTGGTGCTCAGTACACTATAACAAATAGAACTGGATGCAGTGATTTCCAACTTGGGTGTGAAAGACTAAGAACAAGACTTTCAAATGAGTTATAATTCAGTTTAGGTTTAGAGCTGATTAGTAGACTAGAATTAAAGATAGCTGCAATTCCACCTCCTCGGCCTGTGCCTCGAGGAATGTGAGTATTAATATGAGTGGGGGTGGATTAATTTAGACTAACATATTCTCCATCACCCAGCCAGGTTTCAGTAAGACAAAATAAATCAATATTAGAATCTGATATTAATTCATTCACTAGTACACCTTTAGTAGAGAGAGATCTGATGTTTAGGAGTCCACATTTAATTCTCCTATTCTTTTGCACTATTGCACTTGTGGTTTTAATTGTTATGAGGTTTTCATGCACAGCTCCTCCTCTGTTTACCTTTGATTTAAATCATTTCAATGGTCGGGGGGGGCAGACACCGTCACTATGGGGTTTTTACTAGGTACCAGGTATTCCTGGAATGAAGGAGCAGAGAAGTGTATTAGACTGCGACTCTGCCTCCTGGTCCCAGCTCTGGATTGTCAAGGATTAGGTCCACTAATAAACTTGTCAAGATTTCTAGAAATGAGAGCTGCTCCATCCCAAGTGGGATGAATGCCGTCTCTCCGAATCAGACCAGGTCTTCCCCAAAAAGACTGCCAGTGATCCACAAAGCCCACATCATTAGCTGGACACCACCTCGATAGCCAGCGGCGAAATGACGACATGCGGCTATACATGTCATCACTGGTCAGATTTGGCAGGGGTCCAGAGAAAACTACGGTGTCCGACATTGACTTTGTGTATGTACACACCGATTCAACATTAATCTTAGTAACCTCCGTTTGGCATAACCGGGAGTCATTAACGCCAACGTGAATAACAATCTTACTGTATTTACGTTTATCCTTAGCCAGCAGTTTCAAATAAGACTCAACGTCGCCCGCTCTGGCCCCCGGGATGCACTTAACTATGGCTGCCGGCTTCGCTAACTTCACGTTTCTCAAAATAGAGCTGCCAATAATCAGAGTTGGTTTCTCAGCGGGAGTATTGCTGAGTGGGGAAAATCTGTTAGAAACGTCAATATGCTGGTGGTGGTCCGTGGCCTTTGAAAGCTTACGACTACTTTTTTTGCCACGAACAGTCATCCAGGAACCTTTTTCCTGGCTGCTCAGGAGTTGCCGGGGGGCGGCTACCAGAGGCTAACTCAGGCCGGCCTGCACAGACTACCGGGGGGTGTTTAGCTACAGTAACTAACGACTGATCTATCATGGTGCGGATCCGGACTTCTTATTCACTAAGCCTTGCCTCCATGTCTATAAATAAACTACACTTGTTACACATACCATTGTTGCTAAAGGATGCAGAGGAGTAACTAAACATCTCACACATCGAGCAAGAGAAAGTAGGAGTGGGAGACGACATGGCTAACTGCTAAGCTAAAGTCGCTAGCAGCTAAGCTAAAGCAGCCTACGGTAGCGTTAGCTACCAAGCGTTCAACTGTTATGTAACGAAAAGTCGCTGACAAATGAAAAGATCTGTGAGTGCTTAGGCAGAACTACTATAAGAATAAGTGTTTAGCAGACAGTTAGCCGCTGCAATAGCAAATCTAACAAATTGAACTGGTATTTAGTGAGCAGCAACAAGTGTTACAGGGTAGCCTGTTGTATAGGTCAGGCAACAGCTCCACCCTGTGGAGTAGTTAGGCATATCACTTTGTAACAGGAAGTCGGTGTCTTGTGTGCTACCTGTATACGTATGTTGCGCGGCATGTTAATACACGGAGCTTAACACACACTTTGTATAGCGTCCTTATTCACCAACATGCAACATGGTGTCAGATAGATTTGGACCCAAAAGTGAGCGTATGTAGCCGCCGCTGACGCGCGCGTTTGGTTTATTTACTAAACAGTTAAGTCGTAGTTGAGTCCGTTTGCGGCTAACCAGCTAGCGTTAGCCATAGCATCACGACTGTGAGATGGCGTCATCCATTCCGCCACCTGAGCCGATGAAGATGTCTGGGGACTTGAGCAGCAATTGGGCGACTTTCCGAGCAGAATTTGAGGACTACTTGCTGGCTACCGGACTCTGAGAAAGATGCGGTTGTGCAAGCTGCGACACTGAGAAGGCTAATGGGCTGTGAGTGCCGACACATATACAAACACAACCTGGGTCTCACACAAGACCAGCAGAAAGACGTAAAAGTCATATTGCAGGCGCTTGAAGACTACTTCACACCCACAAAAAATGTCATCTTCGAAAGGTACGTCTTTGGAAACCTGAGACAGGAGGAGGGTGAGCTTATCGACGCGTTTGTTACAAGACTAAGAGAAAAGCAGCCACATGTGAATATGGAACCTTGAGAGACCAGCTTATAAGAGACAGACTTGTCCTTGGAATAACCGATGAGGCGCGAGACGCCGCCTGCTCAGAGAAAAAGACCTCACGTTGGCAATGGCAGTTGAGATTTGCCGCGCTGCAGAGATTATGGACAATAAGCTGAAAGCTATGGCGCTGGACAATTCTAGACCTGGGGAGAGCCTCAATGTGGCAGAGGGACAGCGGCGGCGGCCGTCCAGCAAGCCGTTTGTGCCGACCACCAAACCCGCACAGAGCATGAGAGGGACAGTCGAGTGCAGGTACTGTGGCACTCAACATAGACGTGGGCGGGACCAGTGCCCTGCTTTTGGGAAAGCATGCGCTCGTGCGGCACCCCCAATCACTTTGCCAAAGTGTGCATGAAAAGAGGCCAAAACACACGCCAGTTACATAGTGTGGACGCACCCTCTGAAGAAGACCATGATAATGATGGCTGCAATTTGGGCCAGATCTACACGACGATGAGCATAGGAGCAGTCAACGCACAGGGGAAGAAGTGGTTTGTCAACCTCCCACTGCAAAATGGGCCCCAGAAATGCCAGCTTGACTCTGGAGCAACCTGCAACGTGATGAGCATCAAAGACAAAATGAGACTGGCACCCAGAGTGGCCCTTCAGCCTAGTCTCACTAAACTGAAACTTTACAACAGTGAATGGATGAATTCATTGGGCCTGTTCAGCACTCAGTGCATCATAAGAGGAAAGAGGCACAAACTTGACTTCGAAATTGTGGAATCCGGCCAGAGACCACTACTTTCGGGTTCCACATGCGAGGATCTTGGCCTGATATGCTTCACCATTCCAGAGGAGCTAAATAGTGTAGAGCACAGTAAGTTGAACATGTTGACTAAAGAGAGCCTGATCAGCACGTACCATGATGTCTTCAACAGCCCCATTGACTCTCTGCCTGGCGACCTTCACTTTGAGCTGGACAGCAATGTGGCCCCTGTGCAGTGCGCTCCCAGGAACGTACCAGTGGCCCTCAAAATAGCTGTTAAAGCGCAGCTGGATCAGCATGAAAGGGATGGACACCTGGTCACAGTCACACAACCCACCGACTGGATAAGCAATCTGGTCATAGTAAAGAAGCCAGAGAAACTTAGGCTCTGCATTGACCCAAAACCCCTGAACCGGGCTCTCAAACGGTCCCATTATCTTATGCCCACCTTAGATGATGTGCTGTACAAACTTCCAAAAGCACGTATCTTCACGCTGGTGGATGCGCGGGATGCGTTTCTACAGTGCCGCCTGGATGAGGAGAGCAGCCTGATGACTACATTTTGGACACCGTGGGGCAGGAAACGCTGGCTGAAACTCCTTTTGGCGTATCTGTTGCACCAGAGCTATATCAGAGGAAGCAGCATGAGCTCCTGGTGGGCTTGAATGGGATTGAGCCTATAGCTGACGACATCTTAATAGTGGGCTGTGGTGACACGGAGGAGGATGCCGTCCGAGACCACGATGCAAACCTCACCGCACTGATGGACAGATGCAGAGAAGTTAAACTGAGGCTGAGTTTGAAGAAACTGCAATTTCGAGTTAAGGAAGTCCGCTTTCATGGACACATCCTCTCGGCCGAGGGCCTTAAAGCTGACCCTGACAAGGTCAGAGCGGTTCTGGACATGCCCAACCCCATAGACACTAAAGGCGTGCAGCGTTGTGTGGGGTTTGTGAACTACCTATCCAAGTTCATGCCTCGCTTGTCTGAGGTCTGCGAACCACTGAGGAGGCTGCTGGATAAGGATGTACAGTGGCACTGGCTGCCAAAGCACGACGCGGCCATGCAGGAAATCAAGACACTGATCACGGCAGTGCCCGTTTTGAGGTATTATGACATTAACAGGCCAGTCACCATACAGAGCGACTCCAGCCAGACAGGTCTGGGCTGCTGCTTGCTGCAGGAAGGACAGCCAGTTGCATTCGCTTCCGTGCATTATCCCAAACAGAGCAAAATTATGCACAAATTGAAAAGGAGTGCTTGAGCATTGTGTTTGCCTGTCAGCGCTTCCACTACTACCTTTATGGGAGGGGTGATGTTACAGCAGAGACAGATCACCGCCCGTTGGTGTCCATCTTCAGTAAGCCCCTCCTTAGTGCACCAAAGCGCCTCCAGAGCATGCTCCTCACACTCCAGAACTACTGCCTTAAAGTGGTGTACAAGCCAGGCCCGGAGATGTACATCAGTGACACGCTCAGCCGAGCCACTACTCCACCACAGAGAACAGACACACAGTACAGGCGGGAAATGGTCTGCAGCCTGCAGCAGGAACAGTACGACACCGCAGCAATTCAGCAGACGGACTATCTGAACGTCACCAGCCAACGCTCGCGCAAATCCGACAGCACACAGAGAAGGATGTGTGTCTTCAAATGCTCAAGACTGTCGTGCTTGAGGGATGGCCAGACTGCAGAGAGGGGACGCCCATAGTGATCAGAGGATACTGGGCCATCAGAGACGAAATCAGTGTACAGGACGGCGTACTCTTTAGAAGCCAGCGCGTTATTGTTCCTAAAACTTTGCGGCCAGAAATGCTGAGACGGATCCACTACAGCCACATAGGGGGAGAGGCTTGCTACAGGCAAGCCCGTGACACACTCTTTTGGCCCAACATGCAGGGGGAAATCAAAGACTTTGTGCAACAATGCTCGGTGTGCAATGAGTATGCACATGAACAACAGAAGGAGACCATGATGTCTCACCCACTCCCCACACGTCCCTGGCAGATAGTGAGCATAGACCTGTTCAATCAGGCTGGGAAGGATTTCCTGCTCGTGGTGGACCACTACTCTGACTTCTGGGAGGTCGATCTGCTTCCTGACCTCTCAGCTGAAACTACAATTCTGAGGTGCAAGGCTCAATTTGCACGCCACGGCATACCAGACCGGGTCATTTCTGACTGTGGATGTCAGTTTGCTTGTGGTGCTTTCAGGACATTTGCAAAAGAGTGGTGCTTTGAGCATGTTACATCGTCACCTAGACACCCAAAAGCCAATGGCAAAGCAGAGTCGGCAGTAAAGATTGTAAAAGCCTGTGTAAAAGCTGCTTTTGCTGGCGAGGACCCATGGAAAGCTATCCTCCATTGGAGAAACACGCCTACGGAGGGAGTGCACTGCAGTCCTGCACAGCGACTGATGTCGCGGAGACTGCGGACACACCTCCCTGTGACGGACCAGCTTCTGTTGCCCAGGGTCGTCGCTGATGTACCAGACAAACTGTGTTTGAAACGCCAGGCGGCAAAATTGACCTATGACAGATCTGCTAAAGATCTGCCTGAGCTGGATGTCGGCCAGCCCGTCAGGATGAAACCACTCCCTGGGGACAGGACTGGCCGGTGGAGAAAAGGTGTGTGCCTGCAGCAGGCGGGCCCCAGGTCCTATATTGTTAATGTGGAGGGCACAACATACCGTCGCAACAGGGTCGATCTTAGACCAGCGGAGGAGGCTCCGTCATCAGGGCAACCAGACTGTCCCACAGAGCATCCCAGGGTTGCACATGCATCAGAGGGGGACTCTGCCAGCGAGAACAGCAATGTAGAGACGGGGACCAGTCAGGGGGGGCAACCCCATTTATCACAAACCAGAAGCACGCCACACCAAGATGAACAGGGCCAAACGTACTCTCGGAGTGGCAGGCTGATTAAGCCTCGGGATAGATTGGACCTTTGAGTTGGACAAACCACGGAAGGACAGTGAAACACATGAAAACAAGAACACTGTTTTCAGCTGTCAAATCAGTATTTATGCAACGGCTGTGTTAGATAAGTTTTGGGTTCTCTCTTTAGTTATAGCCAAATTGCTGTAGTTGCATAGTTAACAGGTACAATTGTACTTAAGTTCATTCAGTTTGTTTGACAATGCCAGATAATGCTTGGACATCTTACAACAGGAAGGGAGATGTTACAGGGTAGCCTGTTGTATAGGTCAGGCAACAGCTCCACCCTGTGGAGTAGTTAGGCATATCACTTTGTAACAGGAAGTCGGTGTCTTGTGTGCTACCTGTATACGTATGTTGCGCGGCATGTTAATACACGGAGCTTAACACACACTTTGTATAGCGTCCTTATTCACCAACATGCAACAACAAGCTACCAACACACAAGCACTGGAAACGGAAATGAGTCAGGTACGCTTACCGTAGTCGTGAATCCTGTAGAATCTCACCACCTGTCTTTAACACACAATCGCAAGGTAATGTTAGTCTATGGAGCGCAAACGGCGTTGATATACACGCAAAAAAAAAACAAGTATGCGTCTTTATAACACGCCAATAATGACATACGCATTGCTGCTTTATACATATGTCATTTCATGATCAGTCTGATTTATGAAGTTACAAGGCTGTGGCTGAGGTTTGGTTAGGTTTAGGCACAGAAACTACTTGTTAAAAATGTTAAAAAAGATCATGGTTTGGTTTAAAATGACTACTTCATTAAGGTTGGGGGCCTTTTGCTGTCAAAGTTACTATAACAACCATGTGGTTCATGCTAGGCAACGATCGCGGTCATGCTAAAAATAAAAAGTACACTGACGGCTGAGAACCGGAAACAAACAGCGTTTCCCCAAGTGTTGTTTACGGCTGCTAGAAAACTGTCTCTGGAACGTAGAAATGACTGATTCTAATGTTTTTCTTGGGAAAACAATCTCCAAGTGTACAGCCTGTGACACAGTTCTTGCTATTGCCATTATCAAGGTGGAGAACTACCAAGCTTTAGTTGTGGTCTACACTGCAAGGTTAATTGATTCACCTCAGATAGAGAGTACTGTATGACCAGCTCATAAATGCTCAACACACCTCAAACTAAACTGGAAAAACAGAACAAAATGTAACTGTTATGGTAATTAAAATTAGAACCCCCACAGTATAACACACTGTTTTGACTGTGCTGTCTGGCGGAATTGTGGCGTCCACATTAGTCATGATAAAAAACAATAATATTTAAAGAGGCTGACGGCAGCCATGATGGTCCTTGCTGAAAGAGAGACAGAGATTTATGATCGACCTCCACTTGAGCCACACAAAGCGGCACACAGCCACACCCATATATGGGCATGTGTGTGTTGGTATAAAAAGGAAGAATTTAGCTTTAACTGTGTGTGTGTGTGTGTGTGTGTGTGTGTGTGTGAGAGCTACAGTGGATGAAGAAGCAAAACACTGGAAGTTTGCCACTTCATAACTTCAACCAGTGAGAAGCTGGCTAACATGTCTCTGGCACAGACACACACAAACATTTTTCAGTTTTTATTTAAGCAGTCTGTTTTCAGTTTTCTAACATTTGTTTTTGCTATATCTCATTTCAACACAGGGATGAGTGAAGAGATTTTCTTGAAAGCCACTGATGATCGATCATTTCTCAAACATGGCTGACACTTCAGCAGGCTATTTATTGGCTCTCACAATTGCCAGATGTTTGAAAGCCAGTTTTCTGTCACATTTGATCACATATTGAGTCTTGCATTATTGCAATACAATTAACTATTTTAGAATTACTGTTAGCTTTGGATTGCCAGATATCGTTCTGTGCCTCTTGATCACGTCAGACATTTTTGTTGAGTAGTTGTTTGACAAGCGAAACAAAAAGATGGCAATATGTATTATGATATGAAGAAAAACAAACATTAAATGCTGTTAATGATCAGAGCCAATGGAAATCTGGATTTATGGCTGTCTGGCAGAAGCAATTTATATGTTGCCAAAACATGAGCATAAAAATGTCAAACTGTATGTCAAGAATGTTAGGAGTTCAGCTCCTTGACCATCATGCAATTTCTATTTCATCCTGCCACGGCTGAACCATTAGCAACATGTTGTCATCCAACAATGGCAGCAGTACATTGTCTGTTCACCTGCTCTGTGATGCATTATGTGCAAAATCTGAGATAGTGAAACACTGATCTGACATTCTGATGGATGCAGATTCTGGCAGCTGTTCACTGTCAGTACTAACAGTAATTAAGTGACACTGTAGACCATACCATGCTGTCACAATTGTAAACTATTCCTCTTTTCTACATCTAGTGTCTTGTGGTGTGACCCAATGTTGATCTTAAGGCCTAGTCAGAGCAGAAGGTGGCACAATGAAATTCACATGCACCTCTTTGCAAATGATGGATTCTAGAAGCTTGGTGACAATGGGGGGACTACTATAGCTGGCCATACAACCGCTAACACGCTGGTCAGCACATAACTCCCCGTAAAACCACAACTCGATTTTACGTTTCAGTCGAGTACAGATTAAACAAACAGTATTCATAACCCTATTTGCAGACAGTGGAGTCTTGTCATTACTGTGAGTTGCTAGACAAACAGTGGTGAGGCCTGGAAGTGACTGCTCCACACATAGCTGCTATAAAACCACATTGAGTATGTTTACATGCACACCAATATTCCACTATTTTTCCGAATTTGACAATATTCCGAATTTGATACAGATCATGTAAACAGCATATTCCGGCTGGATATTCCAAATAAGTCCTTTTTTTTTAAATATAGCATTTTCCGGTTAAGACATGTGGGATATTCCGGTATTATTTGGGTTTTAGAGGCATTCTTTGGATACGTATACACTGCATTTGGAATATGCGTCTCAATCAGGGTTTTAAACGCAGTTTACGGCTTCTTGCCTGTTTACGGCTTATGGTCAGCACTGTGCGTTGCTATGGTTGCTGTACACAAACCAACCAGCCAACAGTTTGCAAGGTTGCAGACCCAATAAGGAGAAACACAGCTACTTTCAAACTATCAAAGACTTGGATCAACAGGTTTTTGGATATGCGCACACATCGCTACAATTCAATTCAATTCAATTCAATTCAATTTTATTTATAGTATCAATTCATAACAAACGTTATCTCGAGACACTTTACAGATATTGCAGGTCCAGACCACACTCCAGAACCCACAAGGACCCAACAGTTCTAGTAGTTTCCTCCAGAGCAAGCAACAATGCGACAGTGGCGAGGAAAAACTCCCTTTTAGGAAGAAACCTCGGACAGACCCAGGCTCTTGGTGGGCGGTGTCTGACGACCGGCTACACAGTCCTTTTCTAAAAGCTGGTTGAAGGAATGAAAGAGGGAGGCAGTCCAACAAGTCCGTCACCGCTGGTAAACTTTGAAAAAGAAATCGGCTACATGTAAACAGGAATATTAGTTGAATATTCACTTTCATTAGCCATGTAAACAGCTTAGTTGGAATATCGTCTTTTTTGGAATAAAGGCCAAAACAGGAATATTATATGCATGTAAACACAGTCAATGTGCAGTTTTCATTCTATTAGTGATTTAGTGAGCTTTAGAGGAGATGATAGGAGGATTTTGTTACCTTTGGATAGAAGCAGACAAACAGTTTTCAGTCTAAGCTAAGAGGGTGCTTGCGATAACCTAATTTTACAGTACATAAATAAGAGTGGTTTCTAGCTTAGCATCGAACTCTTGGCAAAAAAGCAAGATGCAATCAAGTTTGTTTTTGTTGAATTATAAATAAATAATGATGACAATAAAAATGACAACGCTTTCAACTTTTGGCTTACAAGGTTTCTGCTGCATTATGGGGTCAGGTCAACAGTAATCTCTATAAACAGATCCGCATATGAATGCAGAATACATAGGCAACGGGACAGGATTTTGGTAATGGAAGCGTTCTGGTTTATGATTTGTAGTCCAATCATGTTTGAGTGGGCTTTGGTTGCATGCAGGTAAACAGTTCGTATGGAGAGCAAAAGCGGTGGAACCCATCGGCTACCTTCTGAAAATATTTTAACTTAAAATATTATTTACAGTATATATGTATTAGGGCTGAGCGATATTGTGTTTTAGCATTCACATCGCAGGACGTTACGATGTTGATGCTAATCCTTTTTTGCTGCTTGATAGAAAAGTAAACTTCCATCGTTCTCCTTTTACATGATTATTACCGTCCAACCCTTCCCCTTTAAGACAGGTAGCCATGTGGACAGCGTGTGTATGTGACGTTAGTCCGACGGGGGTTATCGTTATGGGAAGTGAGGCTCTCCGTGTGTAGAAAAGTACCGCAGGCAGCAGCTGTCGCTGACACAGTGATGCGCATAGTTTTGGTGGGTAGTCAGTGAAGCTACAGCTGTCTGTTTTATGTTCGCAGGAAATACGAACTAAATCACCTGATTAATGCAACAAATCACAACGTCTCCCGGCCATTTCCCCCCCGCAGAAAGCTGCTACCAGCCAGGCTAAAGCTGATATAGTTAGCCTAAAGAAACAAGGGGTCCGTCCGTCCCAACTAACGTTACGGTTCGGAGCCGCGACACTGGAAACGTAACACTAATCTACAATAGAAGTCTGTGTCTGATCTAAAGTAATTTCCACGGATTTAATTGTACTTGGATACACAGAGTTTGTTGCTAGTGCGCTTGACGTGCAATCAAACTAACGAGCTGACCCTGCTACAACCTGAAATTAGAAGAAGCAACATGCAGTCACTGTCATTCCGGTTAGCCTGGATTGATTATTATATGAATATAATGGTGTCATGTTAGTCAACCAGCACATTTCTACCTAATTTCCCTCCAAAACCACTTCAGAAGAGTAACGTTAGTCACAGCGCTTACTTGCTTTGGTGTTTGTAAAGCATTAAAGTTTAACAAAGAATGGATCACATTAGAAAAGATTTTTTCATTTTCATCTTCTATGTAGATGCACTCCCCTACAAAATCACAGTGGTAGTCGAGAATGATTTATTTCCAAATAGATATGTTATCTTTTAAAAATTACTTTCTTTTTTCATATCGCAGGGGAAAAAGATATCGCAATATAAAATATTTCCAATATCGTGCAGGCCTAGTATGTATGTATGTATGTATGTATGTATGTATGTATGTATGTATTCAAATGCAGAGGAACAATCCGTTCGTAGACGTCTTCTCTTATCGCAAGTTGCTAAATGACTGCCGTTATGGCTTGAATAGCCACTGTCTACCCTGTAACCCCCGAAACATTGGCCATTGTGCCCAAAGGGTAAATCATGGTCAGACCGACAGACGACGGGAGATTGGGTCTTAAATATTGGGATGACATGCGTTGCTACTGTTGTATTCTAGTTAGAATTTTCTGTTCTGAGACAGCAGCACAGTACAGCTCCAGAGGAGGTTTTCTTCTGTAGTTTCACAGCTAAGCAGTGGTTAAAATCCATGACCTTTCATTTAAAACACACTTCTATAAATCGGGCTGCTGCCACCAATGAAAACATTCAATAAAACACAAGCCTCAGCCTGGTGGGTTTGTTGTTTTATTATCTCAGTCAGCATCGCTGCTTATTGGACATGCACCATTCTTGAGCCAGTGGATCCCAGGATTCCTCTGAAGTCATTAGGTTATAGATTTCAATTAGATTGTATTTGTTGTCTGTTTGTTTTTGGTTAAAAGTTAGAAGGGCCGCCAGTAGAAAAACAGAGCGTTTGAGGCAGAAGTTTACAATCAATTACCTGGTGAGATAAACCTTGCGGTTGGTTATTTTCTCATTAAACAGACTTGTGGTTGTTTTAATGGGCTGCAGTTGTGTTTTCCTTTTGAATGACTTCAGCTCTGTGTGTGCGATATTCTACGCTCCCCTGATCTCTCCGTCTTCTCCTATCTTCCTGTCACATCTCTCACACACCTGCATGAAAAATCAGTTAGGTCAACTCCTCCCCGACACAGACTGACACCACTGTCTCTGTACTACATACTCAAAGTAAAATGTTTTTCACACACACATACCAGACTGGTATCTGTTCTACAGAAGGAAGGTTCATCTGTTCCACATTACTGGGAAAATATTAACTTACATACAGTACATTTACAAACATGTTACTTTAGGGCTGAAATCAATACAAAATTAGTAAGAATATACTTTTCAGATATAAGATATACAAATATGAGACATCCCAAAATTATCAAATTATGTTCTGAGCAGAAAGGCATTTTTGCATCAGACAAAACTCCAATGTAAAAAACTTTAATTACACTTTTTGTACATTTTATTTTATACATACTGTATTCAAGCCAACAATTATTTTTCCTTCTACACGTACTGGGAAAAAACTAATTTGTATTACAAAGGTAATAGCTAGAAGCCAGGGCTGCTTTGTTCTGATATACCCAACTATGAGCCTTTTCAGTCTAATGATTCATAGCCTGACATTTCTGTTAATGTAAGTCCTGCAGCTTGCTGGAGAACACTGAGAAATCACTGTATGACTCACAAATGGCAGTGGTAGCTAAAAGTAGAAATACCAACAAAAAGAAAAAAATACAGCAAAATGTCTGTATTATGTCATGTATTACACTGTGCTTTAGCATCAAAACTACATATGCACTGTAACATATGAACTTGTCCTACATGTTTCCACAGACGCTGCCAGGATGAATGGCTGACCTCGGAGCTCACTGATTGGTTTGCTGATCTTTGCTGGCTGCAGCTGCTGTCATGGCTAAAAGCCCGGAAGTGAAGCTGGCCGTCTTCGGCAGGGCAGGGGTGGGCAAGTCAGGTAAACTGCTTTGTAAAGTATTCAAATATTTGTGTAGATCATAATGCAGTGTCCAAAAACTTCAAGAAAGTCGTCTTTGACTGAAAACGGGCTGATTTGTACTCTTTGCTCAGAATGATCATAAATCCATTTGCAGGCAACATTTAAAAAGACAAACTTGGCTGCTGGGTATCCCAGGTTTCATGTTGGGTTTTGCCTCTTTCTACCTCATTTACATTGCCACTGAGCGTCTCAGCATGACCTCACCTCTGCTACTGTTATTCCTCCACCATCCTTTCAGCATTTTTACACTCGCCATCATTTCTCCTCGTGTTTCTTTGCATATTCAGCATTACAGTAGCTTGTCTTTGGTCTGGCTTAATTACATTCACTCCCACAAATAAGTCAGTTGAGCCATTATTATCATTTGGTTTCAGCATTCCTTTATAAGCTGCGGCAGCTCGGCCTCAGCTGTAGGTTTTCTCCAGTAGCTAACACAATATCACAGACTTTCCTGCTGGCTGCAAATCAAGACAAACTGCTTCTGTGTAGCAATCAGCTGTAGGAAAACATGCTTCGGGAGCTCTTCCATGTCAAAGGAGGCCATTAAAATGCCTCAGGAGGTCAGGTCAAGTACTGTACTGAAAAGAATAATGACTGCAGAGTTCATAACCTTCAGCTGAAAGGAGTTAAACATGACAATGAGGCTGACGATGTTTGACATGCACGTCTGAAACCTTGTTAAGAAAACAGCCATTGAAGTAGGGCTGGGCAATATAGAGAAAATCAAATATCACGTTATTCATTACCAAATACCTTAATGTCGATATTGCGATGATATTGTTGGTTGGCTATTGGTGCTTTAACAAAATGTTGAAACAATGAGATTTTTGATAAATATTCTCCACAAATGATTTAATGACTTAGTGGGTAAAGGTAAATAATAGAACAGCTAGAACAGTCTGGTAAGTCCAGAAAATGACATCACTTTACTGTGATGCAGCCTGTACAACCCGGTAAAGACAACACTTACCATATTACGATATTACTATATATCCAAAATCTAAGACGATATCTTGTCTGATATCGATACATCAATAAATTGCCCAGCCCTACATTGTCGCTCCAATCTTCTTTCCTTGCACTAATAAGTGTACTTTTAGCTCTGCCCATCTCCTCACTTAATGAAGCCTGTCAATCCTCTTTATCAGTTTTTACCTAGCATATGTCCCAGGTCTCCAGATTGCATCCACATTTCCTTCCTTTTCTCGTGTCTTAGTCCACCGTACCAAGGAAGCATGTGAGAGATGCAAAGCAATCATGCTAGGCATGGACGTTGTTAGGCCTATTTTAGGGGGGACTGAAGCTACCCCAAAATATTCCTAAACCCCGCCCCCCAAATAATAGGAAAAATATATATACACAGTATTTTTTTTTGAACAGTGTACTGTGTATCACTCACTAGCCTACTTGGAATCCATCTTCCTTCACCATCCATCTGTTGGTGTCGTCGTGCACTGCAGTCTTTTATTTTTATTTCACGAACTGTCAACTGGTCGAAGCAAGCGACTGCTCGTTAGCCTGTCTGTAAAACACCGTCGGTATGTGGGTAAGCAAAGTAGAGAGTTACTGAAGAGAGAGAGCGCCAGGCAGCATTAAAACAAAGCAGCATTCAGAGAAATAAAATGTTTTGGCCGATTTATCACTCAAAATGTAACTGTAGCAAGTATCTCACTATCATTCCTAGTTATAATTAGAAACAAATAATATACACAGTGACTGATACAGAGGGAAATTGTAAGTTTTTAATGACTTTTACTTGCTTCACTTGAACTACAAATACTTGAGGTAGAGATAAAGGAATAATATAGTTGGCTATAGAAAACAACAGTCTAGCTAGAGTAAACGAGGGAAATACAAGAAATAGCTCTCCTAGTAAGGTATCCGAAGCTCTATTCTTTACCATTAATATGGCCTGCTATCTCTATTAAAACAATATCAGTACCTAAAAATCTGTGTTACTGTTAATGCTATTCTACCAGTATATCCTTTGAGAGAGAGAGAGAGAGAGAGAGAGAGAGAGAGAGAGAGAGAGAGAGAGAGAGAGAGAGAGAGAGAAAGAAAGAGGCAGGAGTTTGGCAGGGCAGCTGATTCTGAGGGAGGCGGCTGGATTGAGGTCAGTAGTGGTCTACAGGGCTAAAAAAAAAGTGGGGGGTGTTTTGTTTTCTTCTAACATGCATTTGTTGGCAGGTCTAGGCAACAAGGCATTAAACAAGTATGTAGATGGTGCCTAAATGTAGACTAGGCTAGGCATTAGCATACATACAGACAGACATACTAGAACTTATATTCATCTCGCTATCAGGTTAATAAATTCAGACATACAGTACTTTAAATAGGATCCTTGTCAACCATATTACAACGAGCTAGTTCAGCGTATCATTTCTGACTGGAGTAGTGTGTTTTACTTTCGGAGTGGGAAGGGCAGACATGTTGCTTGTTTTGTCGTTTGGGCTGCCTTGTAGAGTGCAGCGGCACTAAGAACATTATATTTCACACAATTTAAGCTCTTTTCCTAAATGAAATAGGATTAGTCTAACAAATCGTTCAGTTTGTAATGCACACCTAATCGAAAGCCTCGTACCGAATGGTTCAATACGAATGTGTGTATCGTTACTAGTGATTAAATAGTCTTATTTTGACCTGCAACTTATCTACTAGAGAAAGGAATTAGGTATGGTATTATTTTACCACACATTTACACGGCAGACAGATAGCGGTTTAGTCTTAGCCTAAAGACGAACTCAGCAGGAGCACACTCTCTGGCCTAAGTAAATCCCCCCCATGCAGCTTTGATGTATCTAAAATCTAACAGAGTTTGTAAGTAAGATTTTGCAAGGGAAGGTTTTGCATAGCCTAGCATAGTATTTGAACGCCCTGCTATTTTGCAAGTTCTCCCATTTAGAAATCATGGAGGGGTCTGAAATTGTCATCGTAGGTGCATGTCCACTGTGAGAGACATATATATCTAAAAAAAAATAATCCAGAAATCACAATGTATGATTTTTTAACTATTTATTTGTATGATACAGCTGCAAATAAGTATTTGAATACCTGTCTATCAGCTAAAATTCTGACCCTCAAAGACCTGTTAGTCTGCCTTCAAAATGTCCACCTCCACTCTATTTATTATCCTAAATTAGATGTACCTGTTTGAGGTCGTTAGCTGCATAAAGACACCTGTCCACCCCATACAATCAGTAAGAATCAAACTACTAACATGGCCAAGACCAAAGAGCTGTCCAAAGACACTAGAGACTAAATGTTACACCTTCACAAGGCTGGAAAGGGCTACGGGGAAATGTCCAAGCAGCTTGGTGAAAAAAGGTCGACTGTTGGAGCAATCATTAGAAAATGGAAGAAGCTAAACATGACTGTCAATCTCCCTCAGACTGGGGCTCCATGCTAGATCTCACCTCGGGGGACTCAATGATCCTAAGAAAGGTGAGAAATCAGCCCAGAACTACATGAGAGGAGCTGGGACCACCGTTTCCAAGGTTACTGTTGGTAATACACTAAGACGTCATGGTTTGAAATCATGCATGGCACGGAAGGTTCCCCTGCTTAAACCAGCACATGCCAAGGCCCGTCTTAAGTTTGCCAATGACCATTTGGATGATCCAGAGGGGTCATGGGAGAAAGTCATGTGGTCAGATGAGACCAAAATAGAACTTTTTGGTCATAATTCCACTAACTGTGTTTGGAGGAAGAAGAATGATGAGTACCATCCCAAGAACACCATCCCTACTGTGAAGCATGGGGGTGGTAGCATCATGCTTTGGGGGTGTTTTTCTGCACATGGGACAGGGCGACTGCACTGTATTAAGGAGAGGATGACCGGGGCCATGTATTGCGAGATTTTGGGGAACAACCTCCTTCCCTCAGTTAGAGCATTGAAGATGGGTCGAGGCTGGGTCTTCCAACATGACAATGACCCAAAGCACACAGCCAGGAGAACCAAGGAGTGGCTCTGTAAGAAGCATATCAAGGTTCTGGTGTGGCCTAGCCAGTCTCCAGACCTAAACCCAATAGAGAATCTTTGGTGGGAGCTCAAACTCCGTGTTTCTCAGCGACAGCCCAGAAACCTGACTGATCTAGAGAAGATCTGTGTGGAGGAGTGGGCCAAAATCCCTTCTGCAGTGTGTGCAAGCCTGGTGAAAAACTACAGGAAACGTTTGACCTCTGGAACTGCAAACAAAGGCTACTGTACCAAATATTAACATTGATTTTCTCAGGTGTTCAAATACTTATTTGCAGCTGTATCATACAAATAAATAGTTAAAAAATCATACATTGTTTGATTATGTCTCTCACAGTGGACATGCACCTACGATGACAATTTCAGACCCCTCCATGATTTCTAAGTGGGAGAACTTGCAAAATAGCAGGGTGTTCAAATACTTATTTTCCTCGGATAGATTTTTCAAAGCACAGCAGTGACATCAAGACATACATTTGAACTTGCAAGAACATGTTCACCACAGTCTTTATCTGCTTGCAGGAAAATTGTCTTAATGCACAAAACAGACACAGCAGGATAGTAGTCATTGTCACATCTGATGCTACATGTAGCTCTGGTGATCCCTTTAACAATGAACGGCTTTCATCTAAACATAGTCCTTTAGCGAAAGCCCACGGATGCTAATGAATCAGCCTTTCCTTTCCATCAGGACTTACACTCCCACTTCATGCACAATGTGATGGAGAGGGGAAAAAATGTTTTGACCCTTCTGGTGTGTTGGGGTCACTCTTTTGTGGTTGATAAATCTGTATTAGCTGTACTTTTATTTCAGCTAAAATTGTTACATGCTTATTTTAAACAGAGGGCCACAGCCCTCTAACCCAGCTGACGTGTCCTTGGCTTGAGCAAGATACTTAATTGCGGCCACCGTAGATCTCTACCTGAAAGTTGACCACTTTGTCTAGGTGATATTGAATATTCTTTTTGTAATAAGCAAAGTCTTGTTATACTTCATCTAGTCTATGTCAACGTTTCATTTCTGCGTTCATTTCGTTCAGGTGCCGCTGGGTAATCCAACGGACGTCCCTATTTTAAGCCAAATGTCAGTTACCGATTTCTCTGTTTTGGCATTCTAAACATCGGTCGATTTGTGAGGACTATGGTTAACAGCTGACATCTCAAGACATATTGAGTGCCTGCACGAAAGTGCCAAGTAAACGTTTATTTGCCCCAAACTTCCTGTGAGCAGAAAATGAGGGCTAAAGTCCTGTAGTGGGAACTTCCCATTGACACAATGGGGCTTTGAGCTAAATGCTAACGGAAGCATGCTTATATGCAAACAATGATAATGCTAACATGCTCATGTTGAGTAGGTATAGTGTTTACCATGTTCACCACCTTAACCTAGCATGCCAACAATTGCTAATTACCACCTAACATAAAGCACAACCGATCCTCCAGTCAGACAGACATTGCCCTCTATACCCCAGCGCTCTATGCTCTTTTAGTGTCCTATAGATCACATCCATCCCACACAATGATCTGCAGTATATGCTGTGTCAGAGACAACTCCACCCTGGCAGCAAAAATCTGGCCATCTTTTTCCAGGGTTCTGTATTTTTTCCAAACTTGTCAGTGTTATCATAAAACCACCAGTATTTGATTTAAACAACACTAATTGATCAAATCTATCGTGCTGTTTATAACAAAACATAAGGAACACTTGATTCACCTCGGGAAAAAAAATTACGTAGCAGCAGTAGGTGTGCAAGTGACATGGTGTTCATGTGATGTTAAGGTTTCTTATTTTAGTTTTTCATATTGTGTATTTGTGGTAATCAGTCACATCCAGAAGCCATTTGCTCCCCAGCTGGTTGAAAACAATGTGTTCCTAACAAGCAGGAGCAGACCTGCTGAGTGTCTTGGCATCGTTCTGAAGTTTACTGGGCCCTTCGTGATGGTCTGACCTGGACTCCTACAGAGACATCCAGCCCTAATAAAGAGCAGAGTGTATTAACGGTGAAAAGTGCCAGGACAACCAACTTGAGTTGGTTGTCCTGGCACTTTTCACCGTTTTGGTTTATTGACTCAGCGGAGGGAAACTGGGGTTAGGAAATAAGATAAATTTGTCCAATTACTGTATCTCCAACTTGGTCCCTGCTAAACACACACACACACACAATGAGTTGATCCCAGTAAATAAAGTAGCACTGGCGAGGATTTGAGGAGTAAGTTGAGTGAATACTCAAATTACCATATCTGTAACCGTTTTATTATTAATGCATATCTGAGGAAACTAGAATATTCACTAGTGATGCTGGACTGCAGAGATCCAGACTCAAAAATTGCCACTGCTCTACGGAGAGTTTTAGCGTTTGTTTTATTTTATATAACGTTTATTTATCCAGGTAAGTTGATGGAGAACAAATGCTCATTTGCAATGACGACCGGTCACATTCACAAAGTTACACATTTGTCCAGTACAACCACAGTCAGATTTTTTTTTGGGTCTACAGCCTTGCTCAAGGGCACCTCAGTGGTGGTAATGACGAGAACTGCTCTTTCACTTCCCCACCCAAATTCTATCCTGTCTAGTAACTTCACTATTTTTGATTCACTCTTAGCCTGCGGTACACTACCTATTAGCACCAAACAGCATGCCGACAACGTTAGTGACTATCTCGTAAATACAGTGGAGCAATTAGCAGCTAAGAGCCAGTTATTTCCCTCAGGAGTTGGTAGAGACCAAAACAAAGCTAAAGGGAGAATTAATATGGGGCTTACATTCACAAGGTGGACAGAGACACTACTCCAACTGAATGCTAATGTAGCTCAGTGTCTTCCGGGGTTGTAAATAGGCAATGAACTGAAAACAAAAGTTGTGTACATTTAACATTACTCACTGAAACATTGTGTTTATGCATCAGATCCTACAAACAGGTTGAATGTAAATGTGCTGTATTTATATAGCGCCTTTCTAGTCTTAACGACTACTCAAAGCGCTTTTACATCATACAGGATACATTCACCATTCACTCACATTCATACACTGTGGCCGAGGCTGCCGTACAAGGTGCCACCTGCTCATCAGATAAACATTCACACTCCGGTGCGCAGCATCGGGGGCAACTTGGGGTTCAGTGTCTTGCCCAAGGACACTTCGACATGGGACTGCAGGGCCAGGGATTGAACCACCAACCTTCCAATTGGCAGGCAACCACTCTACCACTGAGCCACAGCCGCCCACAATGGCATGAATGAACACAATGAATGCATTAAACTATTGTAAATATTGCATGAGAACGGTCTCATGCAATATTTGCAATAATTTAAAAAGGTCTCATGGGATGAAAATTTCACTGAGGTTTTTTTACATTATTATGTCTTCCCCCAGTCTGCCTATGATCCCCCAGTGGCTAGAAATGGCGATAGGTGTAAATCCTTCTCTGCCTTTGAGAAAATTAAAGCTCAGATGGGACTATCAGGAATCTTACCCCTTATGAGGTCATAAGGGGGTAAGGTTACCTCCCCTTTCTCTGCTTTGCCCGCCCAGAGAATTTGGCCGTTGGTCAAGACCACACCTCCAGCCTTCACCTTGCCCCCCCCCCTCCTCAAAAGCTACAGACTCAGAAATGGCACATACTAAGGAGAACTGATTGTGGGATTGGCTCTAGTGGCTGTAATTCTTCACCAAGGCTGAATTTTGGGAAAGAGTCTTCAGATACAGAATTAGGGGACAACTCGGATCTATATAAAAGCATCCAAAGAGCACCATGTAATGGGACCGTTAATAAAATACAAACTTAGCGTCAGTACTAAAAAAAGAAAACTGACAAAATGTTAGTTACTACCTTGCTTTCATCATATTATATGAATACAATCTGGATATTTATTGCTGTAAAAACATTGGCATGCATACACATAGTGAATAGTGGGTTTTAAAATAGGTTCTTTAACCTCATGGGGAGCAAAGAGACGGCTCGTAAAACCTCTGGTCTCGTCGCTCCTTAAACATTCCACCTCCTCCACTCAGCCTGTCTGACGGCCATAAAGCAGAACAATAACAAAAAGGAGTTGGCCAACATGTGTCCAACTCAGAAATACTACTGTTTACCACCTCCAACGCCAGGAAGGGAGCATGAATCTGCCTAATGGACTTGTCGGTCTGAAGCATGATGTAAACAGTCATTTAGAGGGCAGTCAGGCGAGGCCAAGCCACAAAAACAAACACTGCACAGACTGACAGCTTCTGTGTTGGACTGTGTGATGCTAAACATCATTTTTATTTATTTTTTTAATCCTACTATAGCTCTTCTGCCCTCCACTTCTTACTGACCAAACTGTGAAAGCGGATCTGTGCCTGAAATTAAATCTGAAACAGATACTTTAGGTTCATTAGGAAAATAAAGAGAAAGATCATATTCCTTTGCCATTAAAGCAATAAGTGAAGTGACAGAAGCACCAGTTGTGTCTGCCTTTTTTCTCTCTTCATCACATAAAAAGGTGTAAGTCATGTCACCTCTATCTAATCCTTTGCTGCAGGGAAACATTACTTTCACCTCCGCACTCCTTATTTGCATTTTTTCTGTTGATGAGTCACTGCTGTGTCATGGCAGTTAGTAAGAAACAAGACATTTATTATTATGAAAATGGCTTGGAATTCAGTTCTGGCTGAGGAATTTACCGTATTTGAGGTAGCTAAGGTACCAATGATGCTGAGCTTTCTTTTTTGTTAACCCTTAATTTATAATTCGGAGATTACATCCAATTCCTCCCCTCCCCCCTACCACCACATCATGTTACGAAATCCCAAAGGCTCTTTGGGGTTTTGTACAGTACGAACGGAAAAGTTAAAACAAAAAAGGTGCAAATATACAAAGGAGCATCTTAGTTTCCACTTATGAGTTTCTCCTAATGTCAGCAATTGATTTTCAAATTGGCATAAATTTGCATAATGTTCAGTGTTATCCAAATTCATCACAAAACACACACACAGGATAGAACATTTACTGAGGAGGGGTGGACCTTCCATAAATGCTGAACAAGTCATACTGATTTTTTTCCTTATTTTAAGATTCTAAAATTGTATAAAACTATATTGTATGTGGATGTCTAATTTTAATGTAATGCAGTCTTCGAAAAAGACAAGACAACATTAGTTCTCTAAATGGTTTTGACAATATCACATTGTGAGCTCATGCTAATGACTCTGAAACAGGCTTCCTGCTGAAAGATGGCCCAGCCAATCTTTGACACTCAAATCACTGTTACAGTGATTATACTGTGTTCAAAATCAACTTCCTGTAATGCCTGCTAGAGGAAATGAAAGTCCTGGAAAGAAATCCCATAACATCCTTCAGGGTTTCTGTGCTTAGCTCCTCGCTCTCTGCACCACCGAGCAATCAGCAGAAGACAGAGGCTCGGGGGACAGATGCTTATCGTGCTGCACATCTTTGGCCTTTGACAGCTGAGAGAGCCCACAGCTCTGAAGTTGGCTGGCAGTTTGACTCCCCTGATTACGTTATGCACGTCAAACCCGATGAGCAGCCAAAAGCTATGACTCACTGAATACATTACCCTGCGCCACAAGTGCTCTAAATCACCGTGTCAGAAGTAGATTTCACTCTTTTTAGATAAGAGCCAAAAAGGTTCACGAGTGGCTTTTAGAGCGACTGCAGTAATGTCAATGTTCAGTGAGTTTTATGAACTTGAGTGTGTTACATTTACTTAAAAGGTATAGGTCGATGGGCTGTCTGACACCAAAGTAAAGCAGTGAAAATATTTTAAATGTAACATACACTTAAACTGATAATGTTTATTGTCGCTAGGTGGGTGTTTTTTATTTTTTTTTGGTGGCTAAAATGTGTTTTGCTGCTGACCCCGTCCACAGCAGTACATTGCTTTGCTTTCGTGTCGATACTCCTGGTGGCTTCTCAAAAGTGGGGCACTTGACGGCATCCGAAGCATAGCCAGATTGTCTGAGTGAATATTTCGGCGTGGTCTTTAAAAATATTAGCAAACCTCTTTCTAGCACGTGTATTGACAAGGAGAGCCTAACCTGTCAGCTGTCTTGTCAATGCCTCGAGAGAACAAAGGAAGTGACTCAGAGCTCGCCGTAAAGCAGTAGCTCCGGCTGTATGAAGTGTATGATGTCAGTGACATTTTAAAAAGGCCTTTTGGAACAAAAAAGCAACTTTAAAAAACTCCCAGCAGTGTGTATTTTCTTATGCAACATTCAAATTACTAGACAAAAAAATGATATCCTGATAAAAGCGGATTTTGAGGGCTTTAGCTCCGTAAAACTAGCCTAGAAATCTAGACGCACCTAGCGGCAGGAAATGTAATTTGCAGCCAGGGTCTGTCTAGCAACTCTTTGTTGGATTATGAGCTGGAAAAACCAAATTCTGGTCAGGCCAGTCACATTGTGTAGTCGCGGGTGGTCTTAACATAAGGTTGTGACGGTTCAGCGTAGCCGAGAGGGCATGAGACAGGAGGCATGAGAGCCATACCCGACTCCACGACTCTGGAAGACTTGGAGTTCAGCTCTGAAGTCATTCTTAAAAAAGGAAGATGTGTTCGGAGTTTTGCCGACCGGATATGGCAAAAGTTTAATCTATCAACTAGCGTTGCTCTGGTTGGCTATTGCGTGCAGAGGGAATTTGAAAGACAACAGTTTATCCCGCCCCTTGGATTGAGCTCTGCCAACGGTGAGTTCCCAGACATCTTGATGTGGGTCTGGCTTGTCAGGCTACCGTAGAACACCATTCATTCTGCACTTGCCTGCGATCACCCCCAGTGGAACTGTTGTGGAACTGCACCCAGTTCAGAAGCCGGATGTATCAAGAGTGGAACTTCTTCCCTTATTAGAAATTCTTTGCCGCCATCTACGGTAGCCAATACTAACTATGGATACTCCACTTTCAAATATCCAAACTATCACTTTAACTTAAAGACTTAAAGACCGGGGCCATGTGTTTGAATATAGAAAACCATATTGTGAAGTTGAACATGATGTTTCTGGGAGATAAATTGATGTGGTTGTAGTGCTAAAAGAAATAATTTCAGGGCTATTTCGTGCTGCTGTAGCTGTGTGTAATGTTTGTGACAGGCAAGGAAACTACTTAGGTAAAGTATTTTCAGGATGGGATGGGAGGGAAATTCGTTGGCATTCGGAAAGACAGGAAACCTCTGAAGCGAGATAGAAGTTGTAAGTTATTAATTCTTCACACAAGTGTTCAGAGTTTTATGCAAGCTGCCTGTAATACTGAAAACTGGCACAGAGAAAGTAACGTCAAGGACATTAACTTCAGACATAGTGTTTTTAAAGCCTTGGATGGCTTGTGGTGTGTCTAATTCTTACCTGGTTTTATATATATATATATATATATATATATATATATATATATATATATATATATATATATATATATATATATATATATACACACACACACACACACACACACACACACACACAGTGGGGGAAATAAGTATTTGACCCCTTGCTGATTTTGCAGGTTTGCCCACTTACAAAGAATGCAACGATCTATAATTTTAATCATATGTACATTCTAACAGTGAAAGACAGAATCCCAAAGAAAATTCCAGAAAATCACATCATATGAATTTATAAAAATTGATAACCATCTGATGAGGAAAAACAAGTATATGACCCCCTACCAAACAGCAAGTATTCTGGCTCCTACAAGCCAGTTAGTCTTTCTTTAAGACACAGCCCCAATCCCAACCAATTATCTACATCAAATACACCTGCCTCACCTCGTTACCTGTATAAAAGACACCTGTCAACACCCAAACAACCAGCATCCAACATCACCACCATGGGCAAGACCAAAGAGCGGACTTCAGGGACAAGATTGTAGATCTGCACAAGGCTGGGATGGGCTACAAGAGAATCGGAAAGCAACTTGGAGAGAAAAGATAAACTGTCGGTGCAGTTATCAGGAAATGGAAGAAGCACCACACCACCGCCAACCTCCTCGGTCTGGGCCTCCACACAAGATCTCGCCTCGTGGGGTATCCGGTGAGGAATCATCACAAAACCACAAGGGGGAACTGATGAATCAACTGAAGGCAGCTGGGACCACAGTTACAAAAGAAACGGTTGGTAACACACTACGCCGTCATGGATTGAAATCCTGCAGCGCACGCAAGGTCCCCCTGCTCAAGAAGAAACATGTACAGGCCCGCATGAAGTTCGCCATTCACCACCTGGACGACTCAGAAGAGGCCTGGAAGAAGGTGATGTGGTCAGATGAGACCAAAATAGAACTTTTGGCCTCAACTCAACTCGTCGTGTTTGGAGGGCAAAGAACACCGAGTACAACCCAAAGAACACCATCCCCACCGTCAAGCATGGTGGTGGCAACATCATGCTTTGGGGGTGCTTTTCAGCCAAGGGGACGGGACAACTCCATCGTATTGAGGGGAGGATGGACGGGGCCATGTATCGTGGAATTCTGGACCAACATCTCCTTCCCTCAGTGAGAGAGCTGAAGATGGGTCGAGGATGGGTGTTTCAGCACGACAACGACCCTAAGCACACCGCCAAAGCAACAAAAGAGTGGCTGAAGAAGAAGCACATCAAGGTTCTGGAGTGGCCTAGCCAGTCTCCAGACCTGAATCCAATTGAAAATCTTTGGAGGGAGCTTAAAATTCGAGTTGCCAGGCGACAACCTCGGAACCTGAATGATTTGGAGGCTGTCTGCAGGGAGGAGTGGGCCAACATCCCTGCCGAAATGTGCACAAACCTTGTCACCAACTATAAAAACATAGTTTGACATCTGTGCTGGCCAATAATGGCTTTTCTGCAAAATATTAACATGCTGTTTGTCCAGGGGGTCAAATACTTGTTTTTCCTCATCAGATGGTTATCAATTTTAATAAATTCATATGATGTGATTTTCTGGAATTTTATTTGGGATTCTGTCTTTCACTGTTAGAATGTACATATGATTAAAATTATAGATCGTTGCATTCTTTGTAAGTGGGCAAACCTGCAAAATCAGCAAGGGGTCAAATACTTATTTCCCCATATATATGTGTGTGTGTTATATTTTATGTTGTACAAATAGTTGTGTAATCTCCAGCTAGCACAGAAGGAGATTATCTGCTACCATTAGGCTGTTTTCAGACATAAAGCAAAGCAAGTTTTCAACCCATGTTATTCACATTTAAATTTGACTGTTTAGTCTGTGTTAATCCACCTCAAACAGCCAGCAATGTACCAGAGCAAGCGCTCAACTCAGATTTCAATCTCTCTACTCAAGTACACAGTGCAGTACATGCAGCCGTTCATCTGCATGTACTACACTGCTGTAACACACAGACGGGCTCAGGCATGCTTCAAAGTGAGCAAAGTTAGATTGGTGGAGATAAATGGACAGTAATATTTTAAAAGCGCCCATATTATGAAAAAAGAAAAGAAATCACTATTTCTAGGATTTGGGGTGTTATTTTGTGTGCTTCCACATGCATACAAACTTGGAAAAAAAAACTATCCATGCTGTTTTGAGTGAGAGACAGGTTTCTGAATGTCCTCTGCCTTCAGTCTCCTAGTGAGATGTTCAAAATCTCCACAGTTTTCTACGTAACTAGCCGAGACGAGGAGGTTAATCGTCGCATGCTAGCGCTAGCATGCTAGCTCGTTCTCAATGGCAAAACACTGCGACAACACACACTAGTTCACTATAATCTCCAAAAGAACTACTTCCATGTCCCTGTTCTGCAGGTATTCCACAAGTATCCCTCGTTTAGAAGAAGTCTCCCAGCTAACCCTGCCTTGGACTGACCAAAGTTGGAGAAAGAGTATCTAGCTGATGTGATCTTACCTAGCTACTCAGCATGTGTGACTCCAACATAGATAGTAAAGTGAGATGTCTCACTCTGTAACTGAAACAAAGACTTGAACACACAGGGTGAAAACAGAATCTGCAGCAACGTGGTGTTTTTTGAAAATGAAACCATGTAAACCTATTCTGGTACAACCTCAAAATACAATTATGAACCTGAAAATAAGCATAATATGGGCGCTTTAAAAATCCGCTCTGCACTCCATCCAAAATCCTCGTGCTCACATGCTCTGTAATCTACCAACTGTTAACTGGACGATAGCCAGCAACTGACAGCCTCTGACTAAACTCAGTACTCACCAGGATCCTTATTTGAGACACAGACCAGGTATAAAAATTGCATGTTTTTTTTAAATTTCACCTACAATAGTCAAAAGAGCAGCACCTTTTGAATGGCAGGTAGACGCAATACTGCAGCATACAGCTCAGAGGCTTCAATAAACTGTCAGATAACCTGAACTCCCTCTGCGTGCCCACACTGTGCTCATGTTTCTCCATCCTCCTCCACTTTCTCCTCCTCTCCTGAACGCAGCATCTGCTGCCCCAAGCTTTCTTTTGTCCTCAGAAAAGATCAGGGTGCCTTTGCCATTCACATTATCTCTTTGAGCTCTCTAAAGGCCATCTGCCTGTTTCATTTTCCAAACCTCCCCACAGTGTTTCTATTCACCTGGCACAGAAGAAAGGATGTATTTCTGGTGTGGAGTCGCTGGTAGCCAATTTTCTGTGCCTCTAGACAGTATAAATATCAGCAAATTAATCAGACTTCCCTTGAAACACACACAAAGACACAGTGTACCCATAAAGGGGAATGATTGTGTCACAGGAAGGTGGGCTTCATGAGTAGTCCTGTTTATTTCTTCTATTGAATTATTTTAAGAGCACACCTTTCGACTCTCCTCAGCTCCCACATATTGTCCGTTCGCCACCCGTGTACTCCGCCGCTGTGCTGGTCCAATGTGTGAGTCATCGCTTGTTATTTACCACCTTGCTTTTAATAACCTTACTCACTGCACATCAGCAGCAGTTTTAATATGTCATAATAGAGCCATTAAGTATTTGTTTTATTTGCTTCTGAAGGCGCATCATCAGGCAAGGTTCAGGTTAACATTAAATATTCAGGGACAGTTCCAGCGATATTTGATTTATTCAACACTGCTCACTCTTTTTCCCCCCTTCAGATCAGTTATGCTTGCTGCTTCCCAAACTTCAATTTTAAGCTTTACTCTGCATTCATTCATGTCTTCTGGAAGGCACTACAAGATTAAGAGATTACCTCGAACAACCTTTCAGTATTAGTGAGTGATGGCACGTTGTCACAGCCCACGCAGACTCAGTTTGTGTCCACATAACCTCACAATCCTGCAGAAGACCAGAATCAGTTAAGACTGTCCTCACATTAATAAAAAAAAAATAAAAATAAGTCAGCATTGATGCCATCAGGACAATAGACGGAGTTTAACATTACTTCCAACCCAGCTTCACATGTTTAGTTTACTAGCACTGGTGGCAACTAGGTATGGCGGAAAGGGGACAAGAAATGATTTTCTAAGCCAGTGTTTGAAAAAACCAACACAATTGACAAAATGTCTACAGAGGTGACGTTAACATTTCCTACAAACTCTGCAATGTTTACTGTAGCTGCAGTGTGAACAAGGCCCTTTCTAAAAAGAAATTACAATACCTAGGTTCTTCCAGGTGAAAAAAATGTACTTCACCTTTTCCCCAGCTGTTCTTTGTACAAAGAGATACACCTCCATACTTGTAATCACAGTGAAGATCTCTCTCTAAGGTGTGGTTGCAACAGCATCGCCCTCATCGGTCTCACAGATGGCTCTTGATGAATAGCGTTGTGATGCTATTGTTAGAGACTAAATTAAAAGGGATGAATGCGGTGTTAAAATGCTCACGCCCTTCCTGTTCTAACCCCACATGAGATCTTCTGTTCTTTTGCATCTTCAGAGATGTGAAATCAAAGACTCCCGGGTGTCCCATTTTTGCAGCGGCGCAGGGCCCTGAGGAGTATGACTGTCTCTCGCTCTCTGTCATTGTGTGGTGGAGCTCGTCCAAAGTGGAGGGCAGTTGGGCTAACCTTTACTGTCGTTCAAAGTAAACTTGATACGTACAGTGACTTGTGTTCAAATAAAGAGACATCCATTTCCCTAGTGTGAAGGCAAAGTGTATTCAAGCAGAGGCTAATTTAAAAAGCTGAATGCATACCAATGCTTTTCAGAGGATGAACAAACAACTTTGAGCTTGAAGTGAGTGAGTCAGCAACGCAAAAAACTGGCTGCAGTACAATTATCAGCATTTGTCAAGCTCTAAATGAGCTTGTTCGTCACAGCTCCTATGGTTAGCTTCAACTTGTGCTTGTTTTGTTGTTGGTTCTCTTTCTAGATGCAGTTTGACTATGTTTCCCATATGTGGTTGTGATCTTCTGGACTGTTCCTCTCCACAAACCTTTAATTTGAAAGAAGTGATTTAGTTTAAAAACTCAAACTGCTGAAATAAAGTAAATTCCTAAATCAATCCATTCAATAGCATTTACCAATACAAAACAAAATCTATGATGTGCTTATGTGATGTTGTCTATCACCTGTGCTGAACGTCATTCCCAGTTGTGGAGCTACTCGGAGGACAGAAACAATTTCATTACGCGAGTCAAATCTCAGTGGAGCTCAGTGCAGTTATTATCAAAAGAAACAAGGAGGACTCAGAATACGGACTCTTATTGGCAGCAGACCATCCAATTCAAACTTGCAGTCTTTAGAGTCAATCGACCATGTGACATCACTTGAGGCAATTTATCAGATTTCAAAACAAATATTCATCATCACAAAAGGCTTTAGGCAACTTTTATCACATATGCAGCAGTAATCCTGAACACACACACGTCATTTCTGTCTGCCGTTTGGTGCTGAACAGGTAGTGTACAATATGTCTGAGTAACTTAAACAATTTAAAATGTAACCATTAGTATAATACGTCTCTAATAATACATGTATAAGCTAACCCAAATTCCAGCGCTCTGGAAGTTACAGTGCTCTGTTCATTTTCTACCAATTTGTGTTTTACATGGTTGTAGGAAGTCCCTCAGCATTAGAGATTTATAGAGTACCTGATGCACCTAATGGCTTAATTGTAGTTTGATTTATTATGAGAACTTGGCTTGAGGCAGCAAATCTGATCTTGCAGCTAAAATGCCATTTTGAGATGCAGAGAATTTGTTTATTGCACAACAAATTTGAATGGTGGGCGGCCTGCTCAGCCTAAAACTAGAGGCTGCTCACACTTAGTGGAGGTTCATACAAAACCCCTCAGCGCTCAAAGGTGGTTCATTTAAAACATGCAAGATAAGCCTAATTATTAATTATCCCATAGCCAAGGGCTATTAAAGCATAGCAGAAAATGGAAAGCTGGTTTAATATTCTGAGAGGGAGCTGTTGCTCTGAATATGCCCCTCATCTCCTTAATTTCAATGGTCTATAACAACCACAAACCTGCCAACCTTAGTCACTAATGAGTTTACAGACATGGGGAAGAAAAGTGATGAGTCATGTGTTCATAATTGGCAAACTAATATGATCAGAAGAACAAGAGCGAGATTTTTTGAAGTACTGGTTTTGTATTTTGAGAAAAGATATTGTTCCTCATGGTTACTCACATCTGTTATTTTCTAATCAGTGTGAATGGTAAAAAGCTGCATCAAGTTGCATATTTTTCAATTCCCATCTGGGTCACATGGATAATCAAATTGCTGAGGCTTAGCTAAGCAGCACGGAAAGAAATGACTCAACAAAGCAGAGTGAAGCAGATAGCCAACTGCTTTATTGATCGTTTGCTAAGCCTCTTCCCCTTTAGATACTGTTGCTACAGATGTAGCAATTGTCACATTGCTCCAATGGAGTTTATAATGGTAACAGTGGCAGATTTACCATTCCCAAATGATTTCAAACAGAGGTAGATAAAAGCAGGTGTCATTTCTAGTAGGTGAGTATTTGCCAAATGAGATGACAACTGTCGCTGGCAGATTTTTATCAGCTGTAGCTAGATAGTTAGCCAGCCAATTAAGCGTTAGCTCTGTAAGTTGGTCACTGTCAGACTTTAATGTTTACAGCTGACCTCGGTAAGGAAAATCTTAAAAAGTGTCCAAACCCCCCCCACATTGGCTGGGGTTGTTGGAGTGTAGCATAACCTGCTAATGTTACCCTAAACTTAGATAGCATCCGGACTAGGGTTGTGCAATTAATCAAAATTTTAAATGGCAATTACGATTTCAGCTCTTAATCATCGGAAAAACCCGAATAATCAAGTAAAAAGATTATTTTGCACATAACGTTTTGTGAGTAGTTTTTCAACTTTAAAAAAAAAAAACTTCAATAATTGCACATCTTTCCAAAAGTCAATGAGTAGACCTAATCGTGTTACATAATCGGGATTTCAATACTGACCAAAGTAATCGTGATTATGATTTATTGCCATAATCAAGCCGCCCTGATTCAGACCGACTTCAACACAGTGGGGAATTCTACACAGTGGATGTACCAGTAATGACCAGGATCTTTGGCCTTAAGTAAAGCTCACTTACTACAGTTGGTAGTAAGCTAAATTGGTAGGACATGCTAACAAATGTAGCTAACTACAGCGTTAAGCCAATCCTTACACAAAGCTAAATTGCCCTGCACTCCAGCTCACACAAAGTAAAATATCTGATCCCGACTGGCTCACACAGGGAGGCCATAAATCGTGAAAGATGACATGTTTACGTTTGTCTTGTGTTATTGTTACTGTACTCATATTAGACTTCCCACATCCCTTCTTAAAAAAGGTTATTGGTTAAATCCTAGAATAAATATGAACGGAGCTGTAATCTGATCTGGAAAGGGGAAGAGACGATAAGATGTCTGACTTGATCTCATTTATATTTGGCAGTAGACAGAGATTGAATACTTCCCCCAGCACCATGGGGACTCCTAGAAATTTCCATATAGTAAAAAATTGGGTTTATGTCTATCCAGCAGTTCCAAAGAGGCTTGGTGTTGGTGGTTAGGGATGCAGACGTACCCCAGGGAGAGACCGGTGGTGAAAGGAACTCTGGGAAAGCTCAGAGACTGGAACAGTGACATGACCTCCTGTTCAGGAAGTGGTTTGGGTACTTGTTTGCCTGTTTCTTGAATAAGGGCTGTCACTTCTGTGCGTGTGAAGAAACACTTAACACAGAAAAGAAAAATTCTAACTGAGCTTCCAATAATTCAGACAGACAAATATGTAAAAGCGTGTTTCCATCTGCTTTATCTTGCAAGAAATAATGAAAAAAAAAGAATGTGCTGCTCCAACAGATTTGTCACAGTAATTTAAAGTGACTGTATCTGTCACATTAATAAAGAAAGTTGAATAAATCTGTATGAACTCTGGAAGCAACCTTCTCCTGTGTCTGTTCTTTAGTTCACATCATGTTGATTAGTAACTGGTTGTCGCATTCCTTAATTAAATCCAATAAAAGTGAAGCTCTGATTTTAGCCCGAGATCAGGTCTCCACTAACATCCTCCAACCCCTCGGTTCATTGGCCGCCAACCTCAACTCCACTTTTGACTCCTGCTTAGACTGTTGTAATGCTCTTTATGCCTGGCTAAACCATGACACTGTTAACCGAATACAGTTAGTCTGAAACTCTGCAGCAAGAGTACTCACGAAGGCCTCATATCGCTCTCACATCACCCCAGTTCTGATGCAACTTCACTGGCTTCCGATTAGGATTCAATACAAGGTCATCCTCCTCATCGACAGTATATGGCTTTGAGTGCTCGTATCAGAGTAGATTAGTGAATTGCTAATGATGTACATCTCTGTTAGGTCACTCAGGTCCTCTGAACAAGGCCTGCTAGATGTATAAATCATACAAAACATGAGGGGACTTCTGCATTTGCTGTCCTGGGTCCCAGGCTGTGGAACAGTCTCTCCCTAGGACTCAGGTCAGCAAACTCTCTCGAGTGTTTTAGATCTCAGCTGAAGATTTCTCTCTTTTCTAAATGTTTTTGTGCTTGAGTTATGTGCTCCATTTTGAGTAACGATGCCTCTTATTATCTGTTGTAATGTTTATGTTGTACTCGTCTTTTGTTCTCTTAACCTTTTTTCTTTCGTAAAGCACTCTAACCTAGGTTTTTTTAAAAAGTGCTATAGAAATGAAACATACTTGTTTTCCTCAATAAACTTCAGTGGAAGAGATTTAGTTCAGTACCTTGGATAAATGCTAAAGCTATACAGATGTTCAGGATTAATGCTCAAGCTGTGATAAAAGTGGCTGCTTAAAGCCACAGAACTAATGTGTCCTAATTTTCTCAGTTTCTTTCAACTGCTAAGCGGATTTGCAGAGAATCATCAAAAAATAATCAGTGCACAAAGTGGCCTAATCTATAAGCCTAACTCAGCCTCTCTGGTAATAAATGGTGAGGATATTGATTAGAGATGAGGGCGTGCTACAAACGTAATTGCATAATCATTTAGTCTCAAGCTATTTGACAGAATTGGAACAAAAATGTCAATTGTGTTTTGCAGTGTAAAGAATAAGATGTATGGAATTTTAATGGCATAGATTGAATGGTGGAAAACTCCTTTTAACATCCTCTTTGAAAAATCCGTTACAAGCATTCAGGGCCCCATTGTGGGTGGAAATTTTAGCTTCTCGTCTGCCACAGGACAGCAGGGCAGCAACTGTTTGTATGTCTTCTGACAGAAATGCAATAAAACCAGAGAAACAGCTCGTCTGGTTAATGATTCACCTCTTCTATTCACGAGGAAAACAGCGTTTCCTGCCAGCAGAGGAGCAAATTTACAACTATTTTAATTTTAATAGACTAATTTCACAATTAGTCTAAATCAGATGCTACTGGAGAGTTCATGTCACTGATTAATTATTTCAATGTCTTGCATTCTTAATATTTCTGAGCTCTCAGTTTAATAGAGATTAGGTTACTCATGAAAGCACAGAACATTCAGTCTGCACAGTATGCAACAAGCAAATCAATGTACGGCCGCTGCATTGAACAGGGCGTTTACCGTCAATACTGTCCTACAAAAGGCAAGGAGCAGTTACTACAGAAGCAGTGACGCTGAGAAAATGAGGATGAAACTCTTCAGGCTGGCAAACTGACCTACAGATAAATCGGATGTCTGGATTTATGCTTTTTGGCTGATTGAATTGATTTTAGTAATATCTAAAAAAAATAAAAAAATAAAATGCAGATACTGCACACCACATATGGATAATCTTCATGGAATGCGGAAGGGGAAACAGCACCTAAAAACAAAATGTGTTCTTCTGTGTCTCTGTCTTACAGGATGTCTGTTTGTCCAACCACTATTAGTATTTGTATTGGAGTCAACCTAATGCATTCATTAACAATTTGATATATTTAAATATGTGATAGCTTAGCCACACCAGATTGCATGAATTACACAATGGTCAAAAGCTACAGAGATCTGTTTGGGTTTTTAATCTGCATCATGACTGGATTCCCTACTGGCTCATTTATTTTGTATCATATGTTTTACTTCCATGTGGAATAATAAACTGAACAATTTTTTTTTTTTAAATTAGAGACAACAAGGGCCTTAATAACTGACGTTCAACTACAATTCTGAGTTATTTGAAATACAGAAATCTGTTTAGAAGGATCTTAAATGAATAATGCAAGAAGGACGAAGCATGTAAACTGCGTTGTTTAACAGATGGATTTGAATGAAGAAAGGAGAGAAAAAAAAAAAGAGGTTGACCCATAGCTCCCTCAGCTGAATGGTGTGGGTAACAGATCAAGGCAGCAACATAATCAAAGCCCTGTAACCATATTGGAGACCTTCTTGTCTTGATCACCTGATTAATAGCCTACTGTCCTTTGCCATGGTCTGCACGCCGACGCACTGGCCGACAACGCCCCAGGAGACCATATCTGCTGCTAAAGGACTCAGGAGATATTTGAAACAATCTGGCCTGGTTAATTCTCGAAGACAGTGCTATAGATGGGGGAGACACAATTTTTGCCTCACGCTCTAGTCAGTGCAGGGCATATACCCAAAGCTACGGAAGAAGCTGGAGAGGCATAGATTTTCCCCCACCCAATAAGGCTAATAAAGTAATAATTAAAAAAAAAACACAAATACTTTATCAAGAGACCGGCCCATCCTGGCCCGAGGATAGTGACGGGAAGTATCGGCCCGACCCGGTCGTGGGTCAAGATCGGGCTTGGGCAGAGAATCTAAACTCTAAAACCAAGGCTATGAATAGTTATTTCTCACAAGCCAGCTTTTGCTTGACATGACACTGTAAGCGATCTTGCTTGTGCCGTCTATAGCTGGATGTCTTCCTGGCAGGTAATGCATTAACACGAAGTTATACAGCCACATATTATATGAAATACATTGCAAAGTTTCTGCAGTTAGGCTTGGTTTTTAGCTCAATTTAAAAAAAAAAAAAAAATTGTACTTTTACAAAATCTCAAAAGGTGCCAAGGTCTACATTTTGACTAAATACTGTATATTAGCTACTAAATATTTAGCCTGTGTATGTCAGAATAGTTACCTTTTTCAATATCCAGTCAGATCCAGTCTAACCATTTCCCCTCCAAACTTATCTGCACCACTGGCCTGTATGACATGAACTACAGTACAAGGAAGGGAACACAACAAGTACAAATCTTGACTGCTGCTGCACAGCACTGGGAGAGCTCTACTTGTTCTCCATTAAAGAAGTATTTTTGTGTCTCAAGAGAACCAAAGAGCCGTGGGTGTCCGTCTGATAGCTGTGGGGAATCAATAGAAACTGTTTAATGAGTAACACAGAACATGGCCATGGGCGCCGCTAATTGCTCTTGCTTTGTTTGCAATTAGTCCAACATTCTACTGCTAATGTGATTACGTCACTTTGGACAAAAGCGGCTTTTGGCAAACAACTCCGGCAGACGAGTTGACATCAATCTAAAAAACTCTGCACTCTTCTATCCCTCCACTCAAAGCGGCCCTGTGTCTGGCCTGGACAGTTTGATAAAGTCACCTCAGTTTTCTTCTACTCAAGACTTCAGCTGCAGTATTTGAATAGATTAGATTAGATGGTGTGTGTGTGAGAATGAGTTGTGTGTGTGAATGTGAGGCTTCAGACTGTCTATGTTGTTAAAGGTTCAGTCCATCGGCGTGACCTTGGAGAGATAAACCAGTGCACGGGACAAGATAGGATGCCAGCTGCGAGTTGTTTTCCCGCTCTGGCGAAGGGTGGGGTGGGAGCTGGGAAATAGTTGATCAATTTCAATCCAAATTTAAGGTGACTCGATGGAATTTGTTCGAATCAATGTCCATCACTCAATTGTTACCGACCTCAGCGCCACACGAGCATCCAGTTCATGTAGTGATTTTTGCAGTCCATCTGCCTTCTCTGCCAGTCCGGTGGTCACACGAAGCAACTCCACCGACTGGGCCCTGATCGTATCAATCCCCTTCTGCGCTTCGACGGTCCGGTCTGAGATGTTGAGAGACAGTACACTGGACTGGTCAGCCCTTAGATATAAAACCTTCATCCTCTCAATCACTCCATGTAGGTACTCTTTAAGTTCCCCAGACAGCTGGTGGGTAAATTTGCTGGCGGCTGTCTTACCAATTTTACGATAGGTCAGCGAGACCCCAAGGCCGATAATCAGGAGTCCCACCAACAGAATTCCAATTATCCATACGTCTTCAACGTCTTCCACCGTCAGGGCGTCCAGGCAGACCACCTGCCAATTCTCCCAGGAATCGCGAGCGTAGCCTGCAGGGAACGTCCCGCCGGGACAGAGCGGCTCCCCCGGAGAAGCATTTTTAGAATAGCCCAGATCCAGAAAACAAGAAGATAGTGACTTAGTCAGCATGCCAGAAATTATATGGAATAACAGCGACTTGTCCAATGTGTTGTCCTTGTAGTCACCGAGCGCTGAGTTGAGTTTTCCTGTCTTTATGAATCTTACTTTACTTGTGCTACTGTCACGTTAGTATGTACAATTCTCCGGTAATTTTTACTTGTAGGCAGGCATAGTGGCAACTAGTCAGAATGGCTCAAACTTTAAAGTCCAATTATAAAATGTAAAATATGTATCTAAAAAATTATAGCCAGCAACACTAGCATCACCTTGCTGCAGCTCTCAGTTTCCCTACCCAAGGGAAGCATTTGTGTTTAAGGGTTGTCTAGTGCATTTTTTTGTGACTGAGCTTAGAGCAACAGGTTTTATTTTTATTCATTAAAAAAGGTCCCATGGCATGATAATTTCACTTCATGAGGTTTTTTAACATTAATATGAGTTCCCCCAGCCTGCCTATGGTCCCCCAGTGGCAAGAAATGGCGATGGGTGTATATCTGGAATCTAGCTCCTAATGAGGTCATAAGGGGCAAGGTTACCACCCCTTTCTCTGCTTTGTCGCCCAGAGAATTTGGGCCACCCATAAGCGAGAGACATCATGACTTTCAAACGAGCAAATTGGCAGTTGGTCAAGGCCACACCCCCGGGCTCCACCTTGCCCCCCCCTTCCTCAAAAGCTACAGACTCAGAAATAGCACATGTTAAGGAAAGCTCATTGTGGGACTGGACATATATACATATACATATATATACATATATACATATACACATATATATACATATATACATATATATACACATACATACACACATATATACACATACATACACACATATATATATATATATATATATATACATATATACATATACACACACACATATATATACACATATACACATATATATACACATATATACACTACCGTTCAAAAGTTTGGGGTCACCCAAACAATTTAGTGTTTTCCTGAAAAGTCACACTTATTCACCACCATACGTTGTGAA